>JABWTJ010000014.1:4675000-4829500 GCA_016801875.1 Solanum sitiens | reverse complement strand
CTTATATTTATGGACCAATACCCAATATCACGATTCATCTCACAGCCTTCTTATTGGGTGCTAATCTACAACTAAGTTCAGGATTGCTAACAGCAGCAGCTAATCAAATAAAGTTCTCCAAAACAGTAGCTAAAAATATTTGATGGAAATCAGGCCCATACAACCCTTACATAAATGGTAAACCACCACACCCTTCCTCTACACATTAATACAACTTCAAACATCATTTCCAGAGATACCCAAACAGCCCTCAACAACAATATTCATAAGGCAGCCACTAACAATCTCAAATCTTTCAGCATAATAGGATAATATTGACTCAAAGATTTATCACCATCCATGAATTCTTGATAAATATATACAAAATTCTCCAATCCAAACATGATCAAAGAGAGGAAAACAAATGGGTTGAAGTCTTACCTTAATTCTGGAAATTTATCCTCTAAACTTGTACTTCAAGAATTCAAACTCTCCTTCAAACTTCTTACTTGAAAATGAGACAGCACTCAAGAATCCCTAAGTGTTTTTAGGGCTGCTTATTGAAGCCAAGAGAGACCAAGAAAGAAACTTAAGAAAATCTGAAATTTTGCAAGTTCAAAATGGAGAATAAGACTTAGATCCTTATCCTTTGAAAAAGGAGGTGTTATGGCCGACACTCTTGACCAATTTTGGTCCATATAATGTCAAGTAGGTGCCCCACCTGCTTGTCCTTTTAACTTGGGCCCTTTTGGACTTAATATTATTGGACCTTGGCTGTCCATTTTTCCTTTGTTCTTTTAATCAGCTTGGGACAGATTAGTGCAAGTAGGTGGTACACACTTGGCCCAATAACATGGTAAAACAAATCTTAGGAGGTCATGTACTTACTTAGTTTCACTTGGGCTTTATCCATAATGGCCAATTGGCAGATTTGGCTGTTGGGCCTTCTTTCATTCACATTTTCTTTAATAGGTTTGGGCTTCAAATGAGCCCCTAAATATAAGCCTAAATCTGGTCAATCAAACTTGGGCCCTTTAACTATAATATAGATCAAGTAGGTGATGCAACTGCTAGCTCAATTACCACCTTACTATAATTACTTAAATACTTTCCATCGGAGTTAACTTGCAATACATATGCTAAAACGTGAAAGGCATTACATCACCTTCCAAGCTAGTTTAAACCAACACTAATCATGTAAGAAACATGATCCCTCACCTACACTATAAGTATAAGTCAAGTATAACATGAATAGAACTACCACATACAAAAATACAGGCTGTTACATCTATACTCCGATTGTGACACTTGTGATGCATGAATATTAACTCGCGATGCATGATCATCCGCGATGCATGAATATTAACTCGCGATGCATGATTTTCTGCGCGGCATGAATATCTTCCTGCGATGCGTGAATATTAACACGCGATGCATGATCTTCCGCAATGCATGAATATTAACACGTGATGCATGATCTTACGCGAAGCATGAATATTAACTCACGATGCATGATATCCCGTAATGCATGATTTTCTGTGGGGCATGAATATCTTCCCGCATTGTGTGAATATTAACTCGCGATGCATGATCTTCCGCG
This sequence comes from Solanum sitiens, assembly GCA_016801875.1. NCBI lineage: Eukaryota > Viridiplantae > Streptophyta > Magnoliopsida > Solanales > Solanaceae > Solanum > Solanum sitiens. The sequence goes on along the minus strand of JABWTJ010000014.1, from coordinate 4,827,921 downwards.
ATGCATGAATATTAACTTGCGATGTATGACTTTCCGCGATATATGCTTTTCTGTGGGGAATGAACATCTTCCCGTGATGCGTGATTTCTTACGGGGCATGATCTTCTGCGATGCGTGAATATTAACTCACGATGCATGATTTTCTGCGAGGAATGAATATCTTCCCGCGATGCATGATTTCTTGCAGGGCATGAGTATCTTTCCGCAATGCGTGATTATTTTCTCTTGTTGCCATCCTTGGTACTAAAAGAAGATAGTGCTTCACTCGAGCAGCATATTTATCCTCTGGGTGCCTTCTAGATAATCATATCGCCTCATTTGACAATAAACTAAAATGAACCCTCCGGTAGTATATCATCTCAATTGACAATGGAAATAAAATGCCCTCCAGGTAGTGTATCGTCTCAAATGATAATACCAATAAAATGACCCTTCTGGTAGCGACACTATCGTGTCTGATAATGTGATGCAAATGACATCCTTGACAAAAAACCGTAAACTATTCTTTTTGGGGGTTTTATTTGATTCATCTTTTAATCTAGATGGACGCTCCTTATAGACTTCATGTTGTTGGAAGTCTGATGAAATAAAACCAACCATATTCTCAAGTCATCGATATAAGCAATACAAAAAAATTCTTGTATCTACAGAAGAAAATTGTAAATTTTGAGAGAGCTTTATGACCTCTTTGACTTCTCCATATTCATCGATTGGAGAAATTCGCTGATTTCTGAGCAAACTTATAAACCTGCGTTCACAGAAAAATCATTAGTTTTAAAACGAACTCATCTGTGTCGATTTCTTCAGTTGTCTGCTCCTTATCCTTCTATCTCTGGTTGATTTTCTGATTTCCCGACTCTTGATAGATAAGACAAAATATTTTATGCCGAAACCAATGAAATATTAAGGGAAAATTTTAAGCAAAATAAATTTTCGAAAAGTAGTATTTTGAAAATGGTTACTGCCAAGTATCATGTCACATCAGGCTTAGCGGACTTCTTTGAGTCTGATGCTTGGAGGTCTATCTGATTATTCGCTGAGGAGTATTCAGAGTCGCTTTGGAATGTCGATAAACCCCAGTTGAAATTTTTTGGCCATCCTCAAAACTTTTGTCCCAGTTACATGTCTGGGCTTATCTTTATCTGTCGATGAGTGAATCACGGAATTTTTGTGATCCTCTCAAAAATTCTATCTTAGTTGCAAATCTCAAAATATCTTCAATCTTGAATTGCTGAGGAAAAATCTTCTTTTTAAGAATTTTTGAGTCGCTCTCAAAAATTCTCTCCCAGATTCTACTGTAAAGACTAATAGAAATATTACGGGAAATATGACCGAACCCTTGTGGTGCCTACATAACCCGTTGAGGCACGAATCAGGTCAACGTAGTTCCCCCGAAGGTTAACAACAAATAAAAATTTACAAAGAAACCGACCGAGGCCAACATAGGCCACCTACGTATCTCATTCTTGAGAATTCAGGTCGAACGTAGTTCAAATACAAAGAAATATTAAAAGGGATAACTAGGTTACCGAGGCCGACATAGGCCACCTATGTATGCATTTTTGAGAATTCAGGTCAGACGTAGTTCATTACAAAGAAATATTAAAAGGGTACTGGGGTGACCGAGGTCGACATAGGCCACCTACGTATCTCATTTAGGAGAATTCAGGTAAGACGTAGTTCATTACAAAAGCGATAAAAAATTTAAACAAAACAATTACAAACAAATAAAACCATTATAGGGAAATAAAAGAAATACAAACGGAAGCTTCACACATAATATCTGTTGACAGCATCTGAGTTGATCAGTTTCGGCCATGCGGTGCCATCCATCTCCGACAAGACCAAAGCACCTCCAGATAATACCGTGCAAACCATGTAAGGCCCTTTCCAATTCGGTGCGAATTTTCCTTTCATCTTGACAAGGAAAACTGCACTTCAGTACTAATTGACCAATTTCGATATTTCTGGATCTTACTCTTTTGCGGAAAGTATGAATCATTCTCTATCGATATAGTTGACCATGACAAACGACAACCATTCTCTTTTCGTCGATCAATGTCAATTGGTCAATCCGCTTGCTGACCCACTCACCATTACTTAATTCATCTTCTTGGATGATTCTCAAGGACGGTATCTCAACCTCAGCAGATATGACTGTTTTTGTCACATACACCAAATATGGGGTAGCGCCAATCTATGTTCTAACAGTCGTACGCTATCCCAATAAAGCATATGGCAACATCTCATGCCAACCATGGTGATTGTCGATCATTTTCCTCAGAATCTTCTTGATATTCTTATTGGAAGCCTCTACAGCTCTGTTCATTTGAGCACGATAAGCGGTTGAGTTTTGGTGAGTAATTTTAAATTGCTCACATATATCTCTCATCAAGTGACTGTTGAGATTTGCACAATTATCAGTAATGATGGATTCTGGTACTCCAAACATGCATATCAGATTGTTGCGAACAAAATCAGATACAACTTTCTTAGTTCCCGAATTATATGAAGCTGCTTCCACCCACATGGTGAAATATTCAATGGCAACAAAAATAAATGTATGTCCGTTAGAGGCGGCTGGCTCTATTGGACCGATGGCATCTATTCCCTATGCTACAAACAGCCAAGGTGAACTCATAACATTGATTTCGTGAGGCAGCACTCGGATAAAATCACCGTACACTTGACATTTATTACATTTCTGCACAAACTTGCAACAATCATTCTCCATAGTCATCCACAAATAACCGGCTCGAAGAACTTTCTTGCTAAAGTGAGTCCATTCATGTGTGTACCACAAACTCTAGCATGTATCTGTTCAATAATCTTCGCAACTTCAACAACATCGACACATCTGAGAAGATCCAAATCTCGAGTCCTCCTATAAAGGACTTCTCCACTTTGAAAGAAGTTGAGAGCCATACGGCATATCGACTTCTTCTTGTTGGATGTTGCATCTTCAGGATAACTCCCGGTCTCTAAGTACTTCTTTATATCAAAATACCATGGCAAACCGTCTTGTTCCGATTCAATGTATGAACAATTGATCGAACGTTCTTTCAGCTCTATATCCACAGGATCAATATATTCAGTATCCGGATGCTTAATAATGACGTGATAATGGCCAGAGCATCGGCCAACTCATTCTATATTCTGGGAGTATGTCTGAACTCAATCCTATGAAATCTTTTGCACAACAGATCGGAATCTCTAATAACCAGAAACTCGTGGACATTCATGTCGATGGCTATTTTCTAACTAAGAATACAAGCTTCATATTCAGCCATGTTATTCGTGCAATTGAATCAGAGCTTAGCTGCCATGAGATAGTGCTGTCCAGATTCTGACACTAAAACCGCTCCATTACTACCTCTTCCTTGGTTATTTGCTCCTGCGTCAAAGAATACCCTCCAACCAGGATATGCTTTAGAAATATCTTCACCTACAAATGATACCTCTTCATGAGGAAAATATGTCTTGAGTGGTTCATACTCTTCATCAACAGGATTCTCCGCAAGATGATCAGCCAAGGTATGTGCTTTTATCACCTTTTGGGTCACATACACAATATCAAATTCAGTCAAAAGCATTTGCCATTTAGCTAACTTTCCGGTCGGCATTGCCTTCTGGAAAATATACTTCAGCGGATCTATTCTGGAAATGAGATATGTGGTGTAAGAAGACAAATAATGTCTCAATTTCTGGGCAATCCAAGTTAAAGCACATCATGTCTTCCAGAAGTGTATAACGAGACTCATATGGAGTGAATTTCTTGCTTATGTAGAATATGGCTCGCTCTTTATTCCCTGTCTCATTATTTTGCAAAGTACACATCAAAATGCGTTGTCTGAAACAGACAAATATAGCAATAAAGGACTCCCTTCTCGCAGAGAAAGCAATACCGGTGCATTGGACAAATAGTTCTTCATAGAATCAAAGCAGTATGACACTCTTCAGTCCACTTTGTGAAGACATCTTTCTTCAACACCTTGAAGATAGGCTCACACACCACATTTGATTGAGCTATGAATCAACTGATGTAGTTCAACCTTCCCAAGAAACTTATTACTTCCTTCTTAGTTTTCAGAGGAGGTAACACTTGAATGGGCTTAATCTTGGAATGGTCGATCTCAATGCCCCTTCTGCTGACTATAAATCCCAACAACTTGCCGGATGGCACCCCAAAAGCTCACTTAGCGGGATTTAACTTCAAGTTATAACGACGCAGACGATCAAAGAACTTCCTTAGATTTGTCAAGTGGTCCGAACTCTCTTGGAACTTGATTATGACGTCATCTACGTATACCTCGATCTCATTATGAATCATATCATTAAATATGGTCGTCATTACCCTCATGTAAGTAGCGCCAGCATTTTTAAGACCAACCTATAGTGATATACACCCCAAGGTGTAATAAAAGTTGTCTTTTCTGCATCTTCTTCGTCCATCAAGATCTGATGATAACCTGCATAACAATCTACAAATGACTGCATTCATGTTTAGCACAATTATCGATTAGAATATGAATGTTTGGCAGCGGAAAATTATCCTTTGGGCTGGCTTTGTTGAGATCCCTGTAATCGACACAATTTCTGATCTTCCCATCTTTTCTGCGACTGGAACAACATTGGCTGACCAAGTTGGGTATTACATCACTTCCACTAACCGAGACTCGATCTTCTTGGTGATCTCTTCTTTAATCTTTAAACTTAACTCGGGCTTGAACTTCCAAGCCTTATGTTTAACTGGACTGAATATCGGATTAATCGACAGTTTGTGAGACACCACATTGGTATTCAGCCTTAGCATGTCACTGACTTCCGAGACGAACACATCAACATATTCAGTAAGCAAATTAATCAGGTCATTTCTTTGAGCTTCATTCAAGTGGACGCTAATTTTGACCTCTTGTACACACTCTTAGTCTTCCACATTCACAGTTTCAGTTTCTCCAAATCCGACTTATGGTGATTTTCAAACTGTCAAAATTCCTCAGCAACATATTTCGACACCTCATATTCCTCTTCGTATTCATCACCCTCATCATCACCTGCCTCATTTTGTTAGTTCAGCTCGTGACATGACAAAAATTAAAAAAAAAAAGAAGGTGAGTCTCGGGACTCTTCCGAACCACCACCGATTTTCAAAATATGCATGAACTATGTCCTTCTACCAAGGAGTTCAGGGAATCAGAATCAGCATGGAGGTCTAATTCTGCAACATGTCCCCAAGCTCTGCATCACGGATACTTGTCAGCTCGACCTCGTCCTCAATGACAACATCGATCTCTTCGAAAAGGCCACATATTCCTCCCTCAAGGTCGTCATGATCGGCAGACTCCAGGATTGGTAATGATTGATATAGATGAGGGATTGGCTTAGCCAATGCTTGATCACTATTCTTCTTCATCTTCATCTCATCATCGGTGGGGACGTACCCCAAACCATATCTCGCTCTTTTGACGAGATCTTAAATAGGCTCAATAATTCCTTGGGAATTCCATCCCAATGTGAACCCTAGCTTGAACCCATTTTATAACATCACAGTGGCAATCATTTTGTACACATAAGGCATAGGAGGTTGTGGGGCCAAGTCCCACCGGTGGCATTTACCAGCTCTACCGTGTAGAAATCGGTACCTCACGAGACTTCATCAATAATTTGTGACTGCCTGCCGGAGTGACTCACTTCATCGTGAATAACCAGCTCTTGGTCCTTCCAAACGAGTTTCATCATCTGGTGAAGAGTAGAGGGCACAGCCCCAGCCATATGAAAGAAAGACCTTACCAGAAGAAGTTTATAGCTAGTGTCAATGTCCAAGACTTTAAATTGTGCACTGAACTCTGTTGCACTCATTTGGATGAACAAATTCACCGCTCCCAACGTGTCTCTTTATACCCCGTCGAAGGGTCTCACATTGACTTGGTTTTGTTCAAGCTTCCCAAAGTCAAACCTTAATTATCTCATAGTCAACTGTGGGAAAATGTTGAGACCAGATCTATCATCCACCAAGACACGATTTATGACCTTCTCACGGCATATGACAGTGATATGCAATGCCTTATTGTGTGACTTCCCTTCAAAAGGCAACTCGTCATCGCAGAAGCTGATCCGATGCCCTTAGATAACTTGGTTGATCATAACTACAACATTATCACTGCTTGTGCCCACGGGCACATGCGTGTCATCAAGAGCCTTCATCAAGGCCTGTCTATGCAATTGGGAGCTCATCAGCAGGGCCCACACAAAAATCCGGGCTGGAGTTTTTTCCAAATGCTTCACAATTGAATAGTCTTTGGGTTGCATTTTTCTCTAAAACTCTTCAGCTTTGCCCTAACTTATTGGCCTTTTCCCTTGATCCTTCTTCTGTCCTCTAGAAGCCAACTCATCAAGAGTATAACACTTCCTAGATCGTGTCATACCCTGAGTGGCAACGGTTTCAAATCACAAACTTTGGCCTAGCAGAAGTTCCTAACGACACCAAGGCAACAACATTTGCAGGTGTCAGGATCACGAACTCCTTCTTCTCTTTAACGCTTAGCGAGGCCACAATCCTTTATTACTCATCATGGACAATCGAAGTTATCACCTTAGTCACGCACCTCTCATCATCCATCTATATCATGTTCATATTGACGCTTCCATGATTTGGCAAAGGATTGCTGTTGACATTAGGCGCGGCTATTTGAAGAGAAACCACTTCTTGGTTGATAAGATCTTGAATCTTGTGTTTGAGGTTGATGCAATCCTCAGTATCATGTGAAATATTGTTGGAGTGATAGGCACACCTTAGATCGGGTATGTAGAATTTGAAACTAGTATCCACTGGCTTGGGCCCCACCGGGTGAATGTATCCAACTGCAGCCAATCGCTCGTACAACTTTGTTCGGCTTTTAGCGAGCGCGGTGAAGTTTCTGGAGGGCTTCTTCTCGAATCTGGGTCGAGGGGGATCATAACTGCCTCTTGGAGGAGGCATCACTTTATAGTTTTGGGTATTTGGATGGGGAGTTTGGCTTCGTGGATAAGGATTTGTTTTATAATTTGTCGATAGAGTTTGGTAATTCGAAGGGGTATTTTGATAGAGTGGAGCTTTGACTTGATATACTGGAGGGGGTGATCTGTAGATTGACTGGACATTGGCAAAGTTGGGAGCAATATTTTGGTAGTGGGAGGACAGAATTTGGTAAAGTGGAGGTGAATTTTGGTAAACGGGAGATGGATTTTTGTAATTTGGAGGGGGACATTTTGGTGTGTGGAGGTAGCATTTTGGTAGATGGGAGGAGTATTTGGATAACTAGCTTGCTCATAGAAAGCCTTATAAGAATTCTGGATAGGTCGAGGACGACCTTGGGGGTCTTTCTCCCCTTTTAAGAGACATCAGAAACATCTTCTCTTTTCTTCTTCAACAAACCCGATGATCCGGGCGACACAGCTACAAAGGCTATCTTTCCTATTTTCAAACCATCTTCAATAGTCTCACCAATCATGACTATCTCAGCAAATTTTGCTCCAATGAGAAACATGATTCTATCATAGTATTCCGGCTCTTGCACCTGTACAAACACTTCAACTATCTCTTTCTCGGACATAAGAGGCCTTACTCTATCTACTTCTTTCCTCCACCTGTATGCAAACTCTCTGTAGCTTTCATTGGACTTTTGCTTCATCTTTTCCAAGGAGTAGCGATCAGGAACAATTTCCATGTTATAAGCAAATCGATCGATTGAATCCTTGGCCAGGGTATTCCAACTAGGCCATTATCTGGTGAGCATTCTAAAGTCTCTCCGCATAGACTTCGGCTAAAGAGCTGCATCTACAAAGATTCATCTCTACCCCAACTCCGACAAGCTAGTCGAAGTAGGCTCTGATATGGGCCACAAGATTCCCTACTCCTACGAATGTATCAAATTTTTGAATCTTGAACCCTTCTGGGAGGTCCAGATTCGGATGAATGCACAAATCCTCATAGTTAAGACCAGCAACGTCGGGGATGCATTGGAACTCCTTCATTGCTTTCCTGATCTCTTCCTTTATATCCACCTTCGCCTCTTTCTTTGCCCTCCATTCTCTTTCCTGTTCCTCGTACTGGTCCAGATCAGAACCATGCACATCGTGCTCAGTCAGGACGGGAATATGGAAAGTTGCTCTTTTAAGTAAGGGTGGAGCTACGGAAGGACTTTGGCCATTTTGGGTAGTTTGGTAGTTTTACGGATAGGTTTGAGGATTAGTATTTTGGTTTAAGTGGTGGTGGGATGTTTGGGGATTGAAAGTATTTTGGTTTGTATTTTGGCTTTGGTTTTGTGGAGGTGGAGCGGTTTGATGATGGGTATTTTGGGGAGGAGGTGGTATTTGAGAATGATTATTATGAGGAGGAGGTGTTTGGTAAGAAGCCGAATCATATTTGGGGTTTTGAGCAGTCAGGTCTGTAATGGAGGGATTCTAAGCAAGTGGCACATTCTAAGTAGGCTCCACGTTCGAGGAGGGAAAGTATATCACAGGCCTTGAAGCAAAACTCGGTGGAGGCAAGTCTTGCATCCTCTACATCTCCACTCTCATTTCTGCCATACTCGACTTGAATCTTTCCTATGCTGATTAGATATTCAACGTCGTTGTGAAATAATAGGCATTTTTCGATGCTATGGTCTTCTGTATTGTGATAGGGGTAACGCTTCTGAACTTTGTACCAAAGGGAATATGGAATGTCCATGCCTTTGTAGAAATTGGTGAAGACTCCATTTTGAATCAATTCCGAATCGATTTCCAGCATCATTTTCTTGAAAGGTGTGAATGAGAAACGATAGAATATAGTCCTCTCAGTAACTGGTATGTCGAGTCGTGGTTCATCACATGCAATGATGACGCCATTACCCCAACTATTCGGAGTACTATCTATATCAAGCAAAAAGCGGACTGCATTCTTGAACTCTATGCATTCCTCTATCATATGCCCTTTATTATTGGGATGACACTCACAAGTCTTGCGGAGGTCCCCTGATCCCACTTGGGAAGATGCTCACTCGATGAGCCTCAACATACGCCGAGACCGATAATGCTCGAAAATGAGGGCGCTTGAGATGACTTCCCTCCCTGTTCGGTACTCTAGTGGATATGTTTTGAGAGTGATTTTCTTGTCTCCTTTTGCCAGACGTCCTTTGAGAGAAGGTTTGCGGGAAAGCGCTTCCTCATAACTCTCTTCGATGCTTTCCTTCTCGGGGCTCTTTCCTTTCTCCATAGTTGTGATATCACCTTTCCTAAGATGATTAGAGTAGTGTTTTAGGGTTTTTGTGATTGAGTTTTGCTTTTTATTGAGAAACTTAAGACTCGGAAAAATTTGGTTGGACTTTTTGGTAATAGTGACTTGTATATTTCTGGAAATTTCTGGAAGAGAGTGGGTTTACGATATCCTCATTCACAACAACACAACATTTGAATGATATATCGCATCCTAAACATACATGGGACCCTTTTGTGCCAAGGGTAGGCCTAGCGTATTTGAACGATGTACGCGTGGAATTGAACCAGATAATTAACCCCCCAATAAAATTTCATAAAATGAATACTTAATGTTCACAAGGGGAAATAAAGGAACAAAATACAAAAGGACAGACCCACGCAGGGGCCATTTATATGTACGAAAATGCAATAAAGACAGGCCCATGCGGGGCAGAAAATGACTGAATTACATATAGAAAAACCCGCACAAGGGCGAAATCCACTATGTTGTCCCTGATGGCCCTACTCCTCCGCTGCTTTCTTTAGTTTTGTACTGTTGAAACATGCATCATAGTATTAGCAGGTAACCCTCGCTCAAGCGTCCTTTTTCTTCCCAATCCTCGTATTGCATCCCCTCTATCTTCTCGTTGACCCACGAGTCAAATTCATAATAACCGCGTCTTAGACTTTCCAATTCTTGAGTTGTCTTCTCAAGAGCATCTTGATTTTCAATAAACTTGACGTACATTTCTTGGGCTTCCCGATTTACCTCTCTTAGCTCAATCGCAACTTTGGCCTCCTTGTCTTCTACACTACAAAAACTGCGCGGGATTGGAAAGGAGATACTTTGTATGTTCTTTTTTCACCAAGCCATATAAGTTTCATCATATCCGACATTGAATCGATCTGAAGCAATGGTGTATTTTTTCATTCGCTTGGCCCCTTTCCATTCCCTCAGTATTTCTAAAGCATCGTCTACTCTGTCGTCCCCAATATCAGACAGATATGCGCCATAGTATGACTCTCGAGGTATGGTTGTCCTCCTCCCAAATTGTCGTAAGACTCAAAAGGTTGTGTAAGGATGGATTCCCCTAATACCTGGTAGTGGAAGCACGAGTTGTCTGCGGCCCCATACGATGACTTCTCTCGAGATGAAGCGATTGAGAATCCATTGGATATCTTCTTCTCTTAGTTCAGAAAAAATCTGAGCCCATCTTTCTCGAGTCCTTCGATTCTCCAGATTTGCCCAAAACAACATATTGTTCAAGTCTCTAAGAGTGTTTTTATTATCCAGAGTATGTAATTCCTGAGTCCCACGACCTTTTGCCAAATGACTTAAAATCTACCACTGAAGGAGCAGGTTACATCCTTAGAAGTAGCGATGTCCTTCCTTGCATTTTCCCAGGGCTCGATACATATCCGATAGTATGACCGGAGCGATAGGATAATACTTCACTTGTCCTTGGTTCTTGAATCCTTTGAACAAAGTGTGTGCGAGCATTATCACTCGAGTATTGATACTCAGACTCGGGCCGTGTGGAAAGACCATTGTTCCCAACAGTGCTACAGCAAATGCCAAAGGACGGATTTCATTCTATTCTCTGTAGGTAATCTTGACCTCTTGGTTATAATTAGCCTAAAAGCTCGCATTCCCGAATCTGATGTAGAGGTCCCAGAATGATATGCTAGACTCTTGGCACCAGTAAGCGTAATCTTTTCCTAACCCGAACCAGTCCGTGATATCTTCGTCAAAAGGATTGTTAGGGATTAATATATCTTCTTGTTTTCTCACTCTTCTTTCTAACCCTGTACCTACTGTGTTGATGCAGTCCCGAAGTTCCTCGATTGTCGGGGTTATTTCCACAGTTTCGAATCGGAACACCATTTTTTTGTTGTCACAATAACCTGTGAGGACTTCGATTATCTCGTGCCAACCATTCATGTTGATCAACCTAGTTAGGGCGCCCACATATTTGTTGAGGGTTCTTCTAAGATCTCCGTCAACATCATTATACCATATTTTGAGTAGAGGCGGTGCTTCTACAACCATGTCAAACCTTGGAAAACATTCATACCTACAAAACAAAAAGCTAGTTAAGTTTAACCCACCCAACATTTGGATTCCACATGTACATCATTTAAATGTCAAGCAAATTGATATGTCGTGAGGTCGGAGACCTTGGACATGATTTGGTGGTTTTAACTAATGGAATTAATACGCCTTGGGTATTAAGCCATCTTAGGCTTATGCTTAGATTTGGTTTTGGTTTCGCTCTATCTTAGTCTGACTAGAATTTGTTTCAATGTGACGGTTACCCGAGTCGGACAAACAAGGGGGTAAAGCTAACAAACGACGTTGGATGACCGCAAGCCAACTATTCGTTTGTTACTTACAAATGAAGACTTGTGTGTTTTTGAAAGAAGTCGTGGTGATCCACGTAACTTCCGTTGTCATAATGCACCTATTTACCGTTTGACAGAAATATGCCATGGAAATGCAACAGTTTTAATAAAATAATAAAGAAACATGTAAGCAATTATTTCACATAGCTAAGTAATATTAGTTTTAAGTTTAGAACTGCAAGACAATGACTTAGGTTAACTAGAGCCTAACATGTTGGAATTGATGGTCTAAGGTCGTAATGTAGTCTATAATATGGTTTAGAGGTAGTAGCTAAAGTATTAGGTGTATTCGAAGTCAAACGTCAAAGGATGACTAAGCCGTTCGACGACTAAGTCACCTAAATGCCTCAAATGCGGTTTTATGTGTTTATTTGTGATTCATGAGGTTGTAAGGTCCTTAAATAAGTTATTATAGCATGTATAGGTAGTGTGTCAAGTTTTGTGACGTTTTGGAGGTCAAACGTCCAAGAACGTTCATGAAGTTCGAAAGATATGCCTTGAAATGACCTTGTGTGCCTAAGCATGTTTTGTCGAGTTTTACGTGTTCGTTTTGGATGAAATTTATGTGAGAGGAGTTAAACTCATAGATGATGTTATTTGGGTTAGAAACGTCAGGGAAATTATCCCCAAGGACCATCCACATGTCCTTGAGGAAGGATCCAAGTTGGTGGTCAAAACTGCCAAAAGGCAGTCCACCTATGGAGGGCAATCGAAAGCCAGTGGCCTGGTCGATGCCCCGTAGGTGGTGGGAGTCGATGGAGACTTAGCCTAGGAGGCCAAGATTCCATTTTCCAGTCTCTGACCCAATCAACGGTGGGCAGCACGGCCCGTAAGTGGGCTTACGCCCCATCGATGTGTCCATCGACTGTGAGCCTATGCCTTCCATAGGCTCACTGTTAAGTGAGGGGTGAAATTCCCATTTCACCCCATTTCAAAATCAGAGTATTGGCGGTTTATTAAGGGTATATTGGGTATTTTAAACAAGTATATAAGTGTTTAACACTTAGAAGATTTCATTCTTCAAAAATCAAAACCCCAAAATACCTTAGAAATTCCCCAAGACTCCATTGAAATGCAAAATCAAGGAAGAGCTTGGTGTGACGTTTTGAGTGGAGATTCTTCATCAAAGTGAAGAATTAGCTTCATTGAGGTATGGCTTTTGATCCTTGAAACTCGTTTCATCAAGGAGCCCAACTTTCAAAGATGTTTTCTAATGTTTTCAAAGAGGAATTGTCCAATTTCATGATTCTACCATGGGTTCTTGCATTAAAGGTTTTCAAAGGTCTATTATGGATTAGATTGATGTTGTATTGATTATTTTAATCTAAATTACCTATGAAACCATGAAATTGATGAACCTAAGATTTTGACTAAATTATGGGTTACTTGAGATTGGCTTAATGTTGATGAATTTATGTGTAGTTTCTTATGGGCTTTCTATTGATGTAAGAATTGTGTTCAATTGTTATCAAATTGGTATTTGATTGTTGAATATATATTGAATTGGGTTAGATTTCATTGATTTATATAATTGTGTATTGAAATACTGTTCATGGCCTTGGGTAAGGGTCTTGTGTTATCAAATTGAGTAAGTTGACTTGAATTGAAGTGTTGATGATGGACAGGAGGTATGCTGCCCCATTTTCGTTATTTTGATGTTATTGATACTTTGATTCTATTATGATTGGTTTGGTCCACCTTTGGTGGCGGTGCTATGTGAATTGATGTGGCCTTGTCGGCGTTACTTTCTAGTATATTGATGATCATGGCCTTGTCGGCACTACTTGAACTTATATGTCTATTTGTGTAGTTGATTTGATGATGTATGATCATAGATACCTATATGTGAAAGTATGTGCTAGACTATTGATACTATCTAGTTAATCATGTTATGCTTTGACTATGTGTTAATTGTTTAGTCTTAGAGTTGATACATGGTTATTCCTAAATTGGTTAGATGAGTCTAAAATGGTTAAGTTGATAATGTTAAGGTAATTAATAGTTTGACTAAATAAGGTTAAGGGTCATTCTTAAGTGTCTAAAGAAAGATAGGCTATATGTGTTAAATGGAAGTATGTTGTGTCTTGTTTAGTTAGACTTGTGTCCCTTACTTGATGCTTATGTGAATATGTGATGTCTTGACTTAGGCACCAAAAGGGTCTTAGTCTTGAATAAATGAATATAGGAGAGACCTTGAATGATAATAAGAGGGTCATTTATGTGGAACCTTGAACCAAGTGGTAAGGTTATGAATTGTGAAGTAGCCGTAATGGTATCCTTCATGCAATGAGTGATGGACTTAAGGTTGATTGGCTGGAACGACATCATATCATACCTTAGGAAAGTTACGATGAGCTTCATGTCGCCATTGTGAGATAGCCCTAATGGACCTTGCTTTGGTAGGGTAAATGTGATTGGGTCATGAACATAATATGGGACCCATTTGTATGAACCTTAATGTGAATTGATCTTTGAGAACTAAGGCTAGCACCGAGTGAGTATGGTTAAGGGAAGTAGTTCTAGTTAAGTATGAGACTAGAATACAAAGTACGCCCTTCATATTCCTTAACCATGTGGCTGCATGGGATTTCTATGTTCTACCATTGGCAAGTAGAACACCACATCGAAGTAGGATAGAACTTTGGATTCCATGTTTTGCTACCATTGTCTATGTCGGTTATTGCCTATTCTCATTATATGGGATACATATTAGCATTAGAGAAGTTCTATGAGGTTTAGGTGGTGTTATGTGACACTATCTAGACATTGCACAATAGACTTTGAAGATGCTAGTAAGAGTCCCTAGGTCTTGTCCAAGACCATTATTTCAATGTCCTTTATGTGATGTATGTCTCTTAAATGAACTAATGAATTAATGACTTACGTTATGAAGTATGTAAATGAATAAGTACCTAATCTAAAGTAACTTAAGAACTCCTTAGCTAAAGTGTGAAGACGGCATATGGGATGATCTCTTCATGTCTTATCTTTTGAGTCTTGAGAATGAATCTAGTTAGGGAAGATATTTGGTGTTGTAGACATGATCTAAGCCTTAGGTATTATCAAGGACTATTTAGGTAATCTTGAAGGGGTCAAGCATGGACGTTATCTTCTTGATTTACTTAAGTAGGTCTTTTGATAGCCTTTGAAGAAGAGTGTCCTATCATCTATGTGTTGGTGTGTTTAGTGAGAATGATTCTATCCTAGGGAGTCTATAGGATCTCCTGAGTGTGTGTGTAAGGGAATGTATGGGCGGTTGCTTCACAACTCACTCAAGTGAGACTTAGAATTCACCTTTGGTAGAAGAATCATACCTTGATGTTTAAGATGCTTTGTAAGTGTGTAGGTGACTCATTATAAGCAATCTTAATGGTCGTTTAGGCACATCTAGAGAGGGTGTATGGGTGGTCTCTCTTTGTGTGACTTAAGTGAATCTTAGGATATCTTTAAGTGAGAAGATTACATGCTAAAGGGTATCTCAAGCGAAGAATAAGCATCTTCACTGAAAAGTGAGATAATTCAGTGTAACAGTGAATGAGATCACTATAAAGTGATCTCAAAAATATGATTTTTGGTTGAATGTTGTCATATGTGTTTCTAAGTTTCTAAATGTTGTTCTTATGATTATAATATGATTTTTAAATGAAAATATGCATATTTCAAAGAAAGTCAGTTTTCACGATTTTTATGCATAATCACATACTTAGTACATGTGGTTGTACTAATTCCATGCTTTATTTTCTATCTATATTCTTGGTAGGTGAAGAGCTTTGATAAGAAGACTTGGACAAGGAGATCATTCAAGAAGAGTTGAAGTATGTCCTCACTTGACTCGAGGACATATATGTCATTTTATGTTTCTTAATGAAGTTTGTAATAGACTATTAGTAGTATGTTTTCAATTCGAATGGGCTGTGTCCCAAGTATTAAAGTGTCTTAAGATGATGATCGAGACTTAGTGTTTTCCTATTTCCATCTATGAAAGAGTTTATGATTTTTGTATTGTTTTACAAAATGTTTTTATTCCACACTACTTTTCGTTATGTATATGCGATGAATGATATGATAGTCTTGTATAAGACCTCCGAGAGGTCGAATACACCGGTCGCAATCCAGGATTGCATCCTAACTTCTAGGGTGTGGTTTTGGGATGTGACAAGCTTGGTATCAGAGCATAGGCTAATGAAAGTAGTCTTAGATGTCAAAAAGTCTCGAAAAGTTACATCTAGTAGAGTCTTGACCATCGGTGTGAGTCGCGACACATCTATAGGCGAGAGGCTATAGGACGATAGTGTTTTCCTTCATTTCTACTCCTATGTTCGTGCGGTAGAGTTATGTTACGAGTATTCTTCTAAAAGTGTTTCCTTGTTTTCTAGAAGATGAATACTAGAAGGATGGCCGCTAGAAGGATGGAAGAGGTAAGGGTTGATTAGGAAGTTCCTCCTCAAGTTGAGCAAGTTGAGCAAGTGCTTCAAGATGGGCAAGGTGTCAAAGATGCTCAAGTGCCTCCTCAAGGTGATCATGACCCTAATGTGGGAGGAGGTAATGAGGTGCCGGAGTTGTCTAATAGGGTGATTGGAGAGGCTTTGCTTGCTTTAGCCCTAGCCGTAACGGCTCAAGATAACTTGAACATGGTGACTAGGGTTAATGCTATGGAGAGTACTATGTCATCTAGGTTGAGAGACTTTGTGAGGTTAAATCCTCCAATCTTTCTTGGCTCAAAGGTGAATGAGGATCCCCAAGAATTTCTTGATGGTGTGTAAAACGTTTTGAGTGCTATGGGGGTTACATCTAGGGAAAAGGCGGAGTTGGCTTCTTATAAATTGAGATATGTGTCTCAAATTTTGTACACTCAATGGAAGGACAATAGGCCGGTGGAGTCGGGTCCTATTGAGTGGGAAGAATTCAAGGAACCTGTAAGACCCCGAAAATGAGATAAGGTGTCTAGAGCCTAACATGTTCATCTTATGGTTATAATGTCCTAAAATGATAAGTTATATGGTATGGAGGCAGTGTGCAAAGGTTGAAGTGATTTGGAAGTCGAACGTCAAGGGACGTCCAAGACGTTCGACGAATAGTCACTTTTGTGCCTCATGTGTGTATGCATGCCTAAAATGTATGAACTAAGTCTAATGAGTCTTAAAATGGTTTAAAATGATGTTTAATGTTATTTTATGAAGTTTCGTGAAGTTTGGAGGTCAAACGCCCAAGAACGTCCAAGGCATTCAACAGATAGCCTTAAGACGTTCATCGTGTGTCATGTTGGGGTTAAGGCTGTTTGGAAGCCTTGTAGGTGTTTGTTTTGGATGAAATTTATGTGGAAGGTATATAACATGTAAAGGTTTGTAATAGCGTTGGAAACGTCTGGGTACAATTTCTAAAGGGACCCACAAGAGGCCCCAACAGAAGGACCCAAGGCTGCCTAAGACACTGCCTGGGCAGTGTCCCTTGACGGACCCAATGACGGATCGTTGGGCCACAAACGGACTGTCGAGCAGGTCTCGTCGAAGAGGACTTGCCTTGGGAAGGTATTGATCCAATAATTTGTCCAAGTCTTGGGCGACGGAGGCCATGACGCCCCGTCATGCCTTTGACGCCCTGTCACTGACCTCGTCGCGGGTAGCCTGCAGGTTGGCAGCCTGCGTGCTGTCACTTAAAGGGGTAAATGGGAAAATCACCCCACGTCCTAAACTGATTATTAAGGGTTTATTTAGTTAATTTTAGGTGTATATAAGTGTAACGGCCTGTATTTTTGTATGTGGTAGTTCTATTCATGTTATACTTGACATATACTTATAGTGTAGGTGAGGGATCATGTTTCTTACATGATTAGTGTTGGTTTAAACTAGCTTGGAAGGTGATGTAATGCCTTGCACGTTTTAGCATATGTATTGCAAGTTAACTCCGATGGAAAGTATTTAAGTAATTATAGTAAGGTGGTAATTGAGCTAGCAGTTGCATCACCTACTTGATCTATATTATAGTTAAAGGGCCCAAGTTTGATTGACCAGATTTAGGCTTATATTTAGGGGCTCATTTGAAGCCCAAACCTATTAAAGAAAATGTGAATGAAAGAAGGCCCAACAGCCAAATCTGCCAATTGGCCATTATGGATAAAGCCCAAGTGAAACTAAGTAAGTACATGACCTCCTAAGATTTGTTTTACCATGTTATTGGGCCAAGTGTGTACCACCTACTTGCACTAATCTGTCCCAAGCTGATTAAAAGAACAAAGGAAAAATGGACAGCCAAGGTCCAATAATATTAAGTCCAAAAGGGCCCAAGTTAAAAGGACAAGCAGGTGGGGCACCTACTTGACATTATATGGACCAAAATTGGTCAAGAGTGTCGGCCATAACACCTCCTTTTTCAAAGGATAAGGATCAAGTCTTATTCTCCATTTTGAACTTGCAAAATTTCAGATTTTCTTAAGTTTCTTTCTTGGTCTCTCTTGGCTTCAATAAGCAGCCCTAAAACACCTTAGGGATTCTTGAGTGCTGTCTCATTTTCAAGTAAGAAGTTTGAAGGAGAGTTTGAATTCTTGAAGTACAAGTTTAGAGGATAAATTTCCAGAATTAAGGTAAGACTTCAACCCATTTGTTTTCCTCTCTTTGATCATGTTTGGATTGGAGAATTTTGTATATATTTATCAAGAATTCATGGATGATGATAAATCTTTGAGTCAATATTCTCCTATTATGCTGAAAGATTTGAGATTGTTAGTGGCTGCCTTATGAATATTGTTGTTGAGGGCTGTTTGGGTATCTCTGGAAATGATGTTTGAAGTTGTATTAATGTGTAGAGGAAGGGTGTGGTGGTTCACCATTTATGTAAGGGTTGTATGGGCCTGATTTCCATCAAATATTTTAGCTACTGTTTTGGAGAACCTTATTGTGATTAGCTGCTGATGTTAGCTTAATCATGACTTATGTTGTAGATTAGCACCCAATAAGGAAGGCTGAATCGTGATAGTGGTATTGGTCATAAATATAAGGTATGTAAGGCTATTCGATTCTATATCCTTTTGGCATGAAATCTGCCACCTGCAATTAATATCAATGAAGTGATTCTCATAAGTTCTATTTCTAGAAAAGAAAGCATGGTGGCAGCGTACTATCTCCAAATAGCTAACAATATTTCTTTCCCCATTCTAAGTACATGGAACTACTTCATTATATGTTCACTACTCTATACTTGTGTAAATTTCCCTTGTGCTGTTATAGAAATGGTATTTGCAAAAGAAAGTTTGATGAATCCTTCTCCTAAGCCAATTGAAGTCAATTGTGCCATTAAGGTCTTAAAGTAAGGTGTTGATGTTTCATAGCTCCTTATGTCATTGTTACTGCCTCAAAGTATTGTTTTCATGTATTCCACTACTGTTCCGTAATTTCATGTCTCCAAGATGATTATGACCACCAAATCAACATCTCAAAGTGTTACGATTATCCAAAATAACATCTCAAAAGAGTTATGAACTGATTAACAATAATCTCAAAGATTAAAGAATCTAAGTGAAGAAATCTATATAATTAAGGGTGGCAGCTCAGGGGCGAAAGCCTAGCATGGGCCGATCCCTATTGGTATAGAAGGGTGGCAGCTCAGGGGCGAAAGCCTAGCATGGGCCGATCCCAAGTTGTGTAATTATGAGGACCGCATCCCAGGGGTTAATACGCCTAGCATGGGTCATCCTCTTCTACCACTGATCAGCTGGTCACTTGTATCACATGCCCAACAAAGATTATAACATACAAAGAAGGTAAAGAAAAGAATCTAGCTTACTTGATTCCACAAGAGTAAGCAAAGGTGGTCTTCTCTCCTAATCTATGCACTCATATGTTGCTACTTGATTTCATTTGTGCCTTGTATTACATATACTTTTTGCCTTACATATTCAGTACATTTTTCGTACTGACGTCCCGTATTGGGGACGCTGCATTTCATGCTGCAGGCTCAGGTACTCCAGCTAGTAGACCTCCTCAGTAGAAGCACTCGAAATTCTGCTACTTTTGGTGAGCTCCAAGTTGATTCGGAGCTTTATTAAGTCCTTGGTAAATTCGTTTGGTATTGTATCGTAGTTAAGGGTAAGGCGGGGTCTGTCCCGACCTACTCTAGTCTTCTATCTTTTAGAGGCTTTGTAGACGTATGTACATGGTTCAGTTGTGTCTTAAGGAGTTGTGGCCTAAATGGCCAAGTCTTGTATATAACTTTTGGATCTACTTACGTTGGTTTGTATCGCTGCATCCAAAGTTAACTTGTCTTAATTGTTATAGTATATGCTCAGTAAGAACAGGTTGTAGGTTGGTTCTCTCGGGCCTTTAGGGCATCGGGTGCCTGTCCGTCTTAATGGGTTTTGAGGCGTGACAATAAGTCTTCTAAAACGTGATCAACCCATTCACAAATCCTCTCACATGTTTTAAGCCTTTCCCTCCAAAAATGTTCTCTCTAGAAACCACCATCGTTGGTGAAGCTCAAGCACTGATTCAAGCTGGGTTTCTCATGGATTAATAATCAAGTTTAAGAGGTTTTCAAATAATAAAAGGTATGGCAATCCTTCATCTTCAAGTAACCTTCCACTTGAAGAGTTCTTCTCAATGTTTTTCAAAGAACTTTTATGATCAAGTTTCCAATCTTCCAATCTAGCCATGGGTTCTTTCTCAAAACGTTGTTAATGATTAAATCATGATGAATTGAAGTTAATACAGTGATTTGAATGTGATTTCACTCCAATTGCATGATGAACCCATGTTCCTTCCAAAATTGGTTTAGCTCTTGCATGGGCTTTGTGATTATGGCTTGTTCTTGATTAATTGGTGATTCTCTTACGTTGAATTGCTTGTGTTTATTGTTATTTACATTAATTTATGGTGAATTGACTATTATCAGTCCATGATGATAAATATATGAAGTTTTGAGCATGAATAGCCTATGTTTCTACATGTTGTCTTGAAGTCGATTTTGAGATCGGTTGTGTAGACTCTTGATTATGTATGAACTGCAGTAGATACTATTTTAGGGTGATATAATGGATGAATTTTGTAGGTATAAATCCTTAATGATCAAATTAAGAAGGTCTTGCATGAATTGATATGGATTCCCTTAGGCTATGAAGTCAAGAAGCTAAGTTGTGATGGATCTCAAATTGTGATTTGATGAAGCATGATTTAGTCTTGATTTCTTATCTAATTAGATACTTCCTAATAAGTATATTATTGATGAAATATGAATGATGATCAAAACCTTAGATAGTTCATAGTATTGGTAAAGTCTTCTATACTCTAGCAAATCGATAAGCCTAAATGCCTATGTTGTAACCCTAATCTTGAGGGTATGTAATCATGATCTTAATATATCTAAATGTAGGTTTAGCTACTGCCTTAGACTTATATATGTATGAACTATGATCTAAAATCAATGTAAGGGAAGTTAACTAATGATCTATGTTCTTCTACTTTCCTAGTATGTTGATATGTTGTATTATGTTACGGTATAATCTTGTAGTACATGGTTTCTTATATGTTTAAAGTACATTTAGCTACTGCCATATATATGAATTATTGATAAACAAGGTGTATTGATCAATGAGGATCAAAGGGTGACAAATTGGTAAGAATGCTTATTTCCTCTACTCTTCTACTTCTCTATTCCATTATAGTAATGTTGTTGAAGCCTTGCATGGCATTGTGTGGTATGGTCCACTTATGGTGGCGGTGTTTACCTTATTGTCATTATATATGTGTTGACCATGGCCTTGAAGGCAAATTGATGAACTTATAAACATGTGCTTAAGATGATACTATGAGAAGCTTATGCCTATTTTCCTATTCTAGTTGTGAATTAGGTTGTGTGGCTATTGTATGAGTATGTGTATAACCATGTTAGGATAAGGTATAGGTGCTGCCATGGATGTGTTAAGATGGTTAATAACCCCTTAACTATGTACCCTTATATGAAAGTGTAAATAGCTAAAGTTAGGAGTCTTGATTATAAGGTATATATTGTTTTGTCTCCTATGCTATTATGTGTTGTGTGCTATGTGTTTGGAAGTGTAATGTGGTCTAATAGGGTGGATGACTCAAGAAGTTATTGATAGCCATTATGTGATCATGTTGGTCAATGTACACACACTCTCACTTACATGCATGTTACAAGTAGTATAAGTCATTGTGTCTAAATGAAAGGTAGTTCTCATATTCACTAGTGTCTACTACTATGCATATTAAGGTGATGTTTATGAAAGTATGATTTGTATTCCCTTACTAGGATGACTTGATAGGTGTACTAGTATGGACAAGGGTATGGAACCTTGTCTATGCATTGCACATGTGTATCTTGATAGGATAGTTTCTAGGTTTGGTTCTTATGTATATGAAGGATGATTATAAGAACATAATATGAATATGATGTATATGATATGATGAGGTATGAATATGTAAGTATGAACATGTGTGACTTAATGTGTTATGTGAAAGGTTTGTTTACATCTATGTATACACTCACACACATGAACGATGATCTAGTTAATAGAGGGGCCTTGAGAGGGGTGCCCAAGAATGCTATAAGACTAGATAGATGCTTGAATATGCTATAAGCATATGAGGAATGATTATCCTAAGCTTATGTTTTATAAATAACATAATGAAGGCTTTTCAATAAAGGAAACTTAACTTAGCACAAACCCGAAATTGACAACGGTAGGTGATGACTTATCCATAGAAGGAAAGATTCATCCTAAAGTTGCCCATGTGATGTTAACTCCCTTGTTTATGGGATATGTCATCTAAGGGATTCCCATGAGGAGCGGCCCACTTTACCAAATGGTATGAATAGGGATATCTACCTCTTAGTTCTTGAACTATGTTGCCACCATAGGATACTAGCTAGAGGATTCTACCTCGATAGCTATGTTTATATTGGTTCTACTTTGGCCGGTAGACCACCTTCCATCGGTGTAAGGTTTGATGACACCGGATTCGATGTTTAGCATCACATGGTCTATGTCGGTTGAGGTTATAGTTCCCTAAAGGTAAAATTGACAATGGAAGTAATTGAATAAGATCCTAACTAGGAGGACTTAAGGTAAGTTACTTAGGATAGGTGGAAGGAATGAACCCATCTAGACATTGCACAAGTGACTCCTTAGGAAGACTTAGGAAGGTACCCTAATGCATATGATTATGTATGTGTCCATTATGTATGATATTGTAGTCTTGGTTTGGCTATGTCTATATTGCACTATACTTATATGATGGCATGTGTTGTCTTGTGTAGATTCTATGTATGGTCTTCTCTTGTGTTCCTAAGGTGATACACTACACCAAGTATCCTTAAAGGATTACTTGGAAGACTAATGAATTAAAAGAAAGAGTTAATGTTAAGGAGAGTGAGTTCACTGTAAAGTGACCTCAAATGGGGATTTAATTCTATATGTGCTTTTCTATGATGTTTCGCCTTTGATTGTGTTTCTATGAAGTAGGTGGATGATATAAATGCTATTGATAAAGGTTTTATGATGATTTACTCAAAATAGTATGAAGTATGATTTCAAAGGAAATGTCCCTTTTAAATGCATGTTTTTGCATGGTTGTCATACTTAGTACATTCTTGTACTAATTCCATTCTTCTCTACTTTTTTCACAAAGTGTAGGTAATGGGACGCTTAAAGGAGGTCTATGATTGAGGAGCTTGATAGATGATTCTCAAGCTCAATGAAAGGAATCCTTAAAGTTCAAGGATGTCCTACTTATGTCTTTAATGTAAAGTCAATAAATATTGTATAGTTATGTAATGTGTCTTATAGGCCGTGTCCCTAATGTACTCTATAGTTATTGAGTCTAAGATGGCAAAGAGACTTAAAGTCTAAATATGTATTATGACGTATGTTTTATATATATATGATGTGATGTTTCTAGCATATGATGTGCTATGAAAAGTTATAAATCTTCCGCTAAATTTACTATGCCAATGCAATGAATGATATGAGAGGCTTGTCTTAGACCTTCGAGAGGTTGACGATGCAGGTTACAATCCAAGATTGTATCCTATCTTCTAGGGTATGGTTTCGGGTTGTGACAAACTTGGTATCAAAGCATGAGGTTTATAAAGTGGTCTTAGGTTCTAAAAGTCTCATATTGCCACGTCTAGTAGAGTCTCGTAGCATTGGTGGTGAGTCGCGACACATCAAATGGTACGAGAGGCTATAGGACAATAGAGTTTCCCTTATTCATCAATCTCATGTCGTGCCATAGAACTTAACTCTAGAAGGTCTCTCTCTTATGTTTTCTTGTCCGGTGGTCTTTTAGATGTGATTGCTTGGATGAGATTGTTCTATGCTTGAGGGAGAAAAGGTGAGTTTAAATGCTTATCTTTGTTTTATTGTTTGAATGAGTATGTGTGAAGGTGACACTTGTCCTTATTTGATGATGCATATACTAACTAGGGCGACTTGAAGGGTTAACTAGACTTAGGTAAGGGTATGGGACTCTACCTATGTCTTGAACTAGTTTGCCTTGATGGAGACCTTAGGAGGTTAATATTATGTATGTGTATGATGATAAATGTTAATGTCTTTATGAGATGATCTCTATATTTGTAAACATGTAAATAGCCTAGTGTGCTAAAGATATGGGGTTATCCATGCATGAAGGTTATAGATGAGTGGAGTATAGTGCTAATTGTAGTTCTTGTTGGGTTACTTGGTTTAGTGAAGTTATGGAGCTTTACTTGATCATTGCACATGTTAACTCTATGGGGATTATGATTGGTTATCTTACCTTACTAGGTATGAAATATCTCTTATTTGACGTTGTGATGCCAATTATGGCAATATATGAAGTCTTTGTGAAATAGCAAGTGATGTCGAATGATGTATGTCATGATATAGTTGAAGCATGCTAGAAGTTATAGTGTTTAAAGTGAATTCTCTTAAGATTGTTGTGTTCCTATATGGTTTTGTATGATGGTAGCCAAATATTAGGATTTGAACTTGGATTGTTTAATAACTACCTATGGAGGAATGCTATCCTATGAGTATATGTGATTAAAAGTGTGCATTGTTTTTCCTTTGTATATAAGTGGTACTTGAGGAGTTGCTAGTATAATTGGCGTCTTTTGTAGAGACTTGAGTTGTAAATATAGTATGCATGCTTATGAAGGATGAGTTGGTAAAGCTTTGTATCTTATAATTCCATACTTGTTCCATCAAATGTCTAAATGTTGCACTTTTGGGTATTTGGAAGCATGCTCAATGTAAAGACTAGGCAACTTATTGTAACATGTTTGGAGAACATACTAAATTGTCATTTTATTGGATGTTGTTGAAATATGTGTAGAATTTATGAATATGAACATGATAAGGAATGTGGAAAAGAATCTTTGCTATTTAGATTGAAGGATGAGAATCTTATGACATGATGAGTCGTAGAGTTATTTCTAAACGTCTTGTTGTGTTATGAACTTCCTTCTTGTTTTACACTAATGATGTATGACCTTAGTGTCTATTGCATTGTAGGAAGACATTATGTGAATTGAATAGTATGATCAAAAATTGATGGTTGAGGATGATTTGCCAAAAATGATAAGGCTTAGAATGCCTTAGTGTTGCTAAATTGAATTAATGAAAATTCTGTCTAAAGTAGAAATCACTTTAAGTGATGAATATGAAGGTTGTGCAGTTAAGATCCTCTATATGTTGGGTTAAGTTGCTCTTAATTGGGTTTACCCTAAGTGGGGGATGGTGTTTGAGTAGCGAGATTGTAGAAATTGTCTACATCATTCTTCTATTCTTACTTGAATTGGAAAAAATATGAATTCTTGGTATGTTTGTTCATGAAGATAGTCTTGCATAAAGTGTGAATTGCATGATCTTTATATGATTAGTATGAATTGATTGACATCATCTTAGAGAGATGGTGAATTTTCCAAAGGGCATGAAAAGAAATTTTTGATAAAATCCATGTTTTCTCTTGTTGACTTGCATTTTAATGTGCTAAATGTGAAGTTGACTTCATGAGGTAAGACAAGGAACTTAGTAATAGTCACTTGTAGGGTAAATTGTATAGCCTTATAATGGAAGTTGAATCTCTTTTAAAATGAAATATGATGACTCTCTTGAAAATTTAGTGACTTGATGAGTAGTAATGCAAAAATTGTAGACTCATTCTTGAAAGGTGAAAGCATGTTTAACTAAGTGTTCAATTGTGTGCCTATAAATTGTGTTATTTTTCTAAAATGAGCATTACTGTAAGGGTGAATACTATGTTAGAAAGTGAAACTTTGTGGAATGACTTCCTATTTTGTTGTGATATACTTGCTGTGATTTGCCATTTAGCTTTCACTAGGAAGAAAAAATGTATGCATGGATTGGAAGTTGAGATTTCTCATTTTTAAAGAAATTGACCTTGTGCTTTGCTAAGGTGTGAACTCATGATACATGTAAGTGTGTTGAGGAGCAAGACATTCCTCCATGTACACCACTAAGCATGGTATGGTGGAGTATGACCTTCATGGTGCTAGGTCTAAATAATGAAGATCTTTGTGATTTAACTAACTAAAGTTTATGTGTATTGAAGTATGAGTGCTTAAGTAACTTTGAGTATGGGTTATGATCTGATTATGAGTAGTTTTCAAGATTTTCTTGTAATGAATTAAGGCGTAATGATCATGTTATGATTAGGATAAGGATGTTCTCCTATGAACATGAAAAGAGCCTTTGTGTTTGATGTATTAAAGAGTGAGTGAATTTAAGTTTTTGCTTGCTTGTGTGCATTGAGTGCTAAATGGTGTAAAGTTGTGTTCCTTTTTAAAGTTTGGTACATTAACTTCTATGTGAAGATTTTAAGACTTATATGAACTGCTCTAATATGCATTGAAATCTTTGTTGTGATTAAAGTGTCTTAAGTGTCATTCGAGGACGAATGTTCCCAAGTGGGGGATATTGTAAGACCCCAAAAATGAGATAAGGTGTCTAGAGCCTAACATGTTCGTCTTATGGTTATAAGGTCCTAAAATGACTTATTATATGGTATGGAGGCAGTGTGAAAAGTTTGAAGTGATTTGGAAGTCGAACGTCAAGGGACGTCCAAGATGTTCGACGAATAGTCGCTAATATTCCTCATGTGTGTATGCATTCCTAAATTGTATGAATTGAGTCTAATGAGCCTTGAAATGGCTTAAAATGATGTTTAATGTTATTGTATGAAGTTTCGTGAAGTTTGGAGGTCAAACGCCCAAGAACGTCCAAGGCATTCAAAAGATAGCCTTAAGACATTCATCGTGTGTCATGTTGAGGTTAAGGCTGTTTGGACGCCTTGTAGGTGTTTGTTTTGGATGAAATTTATGTGGAAGGTATATAACATGTTAAGGTTTGTAATCGTGTCGAAAACGTCCGGGTACGACTTCTAAAGGGACCCATAAGAGACCCTAAAAGAAGGACCCAAGGCTGCCTAAGACACTTCCTGGGCAGTGTCCCTTGACAGACCCAATGACGGATCGTTGGGCCACCAACGGACCGTCGAGCAGGTCTCGTCGAAGTGGACTTGCCTTGGTCAGGTCATGAGCCAATAATTTGTCCAAGTCTTGGGCGACGGAGGCCATGACGCCCTTCACTGACCTCATCGCGGGTGGCCTGCAGGTTGGCAACCTGAGTGCTGTCACTTAAAGGGGTGAATGGGAAATTCACCCTACGTCCTAAACTGATTATTAAGGGTTTATTTAGTTAATTTTAGGTGTATATAAGTCTTCTAAAACGTGAACAACCCATTCACAAATCCTCTCACATGTTTTAAGCCTTTCCCTCCAAAAATGTTCTCTCTAGAAACCACCATTGTTGGTGAAGCTCAAGAACAGATTCAAGCTGGGTTTCCCATGGATGAATCATCAAGTTTAAGAGGTTAACAAATAATAAAAGGTATGGCAATCCTTCATCTTCAAGTAACCTTCCACTTGAATAGTTCTTCTCAATGTTTTTCAAAGAAATTTATGATCAAGTTTCCAATCTTCCAATCTAGCCATGGGTTCTTTCTCAAAATGTTTTTAATGATTAAATCATGATGAATTGAAGTTAATACAGTGATTTGAATGTGATTTCACTCCAATTGCATGATGAACCCATGTTCCTTCCAAAATTGGTTTAGCTCTTGCATGGGCTTTGTGATTATGGCTTGTTCTTTATTAATTGGTGATTCTCTTATGTTGAATTGCTTGTGTTTATTGTTATTTACATTAATTGATGGTGACTTGATGATGATCAGTCCATTATGATAAATATATGAAGTTTTGAGCATGAATAGCCTATGTTTCTACATGTTGTCTTGAAGTCGATTTTGAGATCGGTTGTGTAGACTCTTGATTATGTATGAACTGATGTAGCTAATGTTTTAGGGTGATATAATGGATGAATTTTGTAGGTATAAATCCTTAATGATCAAATTAAGAAGGGCTTGCATGAATTGATATGGATTCCCTTAGGCTATGAAGTCAAGAAGCTAAGTTGTGATGGATCTCGAATTGTGATTTGATGAAGCATGATTTAG
The DNA here is from genome assembly GCA_016801875.1 of Solanum sitiens. Lineage (NCBI taxonomy): Eukaryota > Viridiplantae > Streptophyta > Magnoliopsida > Solanales > Solanaceae > Solanum > Solanum sitiens. The sequence goes on along the minus strand of JABWTJ010000014.1, from coordinate 4,799,773 downwards.
TCTTGATTTCTTATCTAATTATCTACTGCCTAATAAGTATATTATTGATGAAATATGAATGATGATCAAAACCTTAGATAGTTCATAGTATTGGTAAAGTCTTTTATACTCTAGCAAATCGATAAGCCTAAATGCCTATGTTGTAACCCTAATCTTGAGGGTATGTAATCATGATCTCAATGTGGCTAAATGTAGGTTTAGATACTGCCTTAGATTTATATATGTATGAACTATGATCTAAAATCAATGTAAGGGAAGTTAACTAATGATCTATGTTCTTCTACTTTCCTAGTATGTTGATATGTTGTATTATGTTACGGTATAATCTTATAGTAACTTATACATGGTTTCTTTTATGTTTAAAGTACATTTATATACTGCCATATATATGAATTATTGATAAACAAGGTGTATTGATCAATGAGGATCAAAGGGTGACAAAATGGTAAGAATGCTTATTTCCTCTACTCTTCTACTTCTCTATTCCATTTTAGTAATGTTGTTGAAGCCTTGCATGGCATTGTGTGGTATGGTCCACTTATGGTGGCGGTGTTTACCTTATTGTCATTATATATGTGTTGACAATGGCCTTGAAGGCAAATTGATGAACTTATGAACATGTGCTTAAGATGATACTATGAGAAGCTTATGCCTATTTTCCTATTCTAGTTGTGAATTAGGTTGTGTGGCTATTGTATGAGCATGTGTATAACCATGTTAAGGTAAAGTATAGGTGATGACATGGATGTGTTAAGATGGTTAATAACCCCTTACCTATGTACCCTTATATTAAAGTGTAAATACCTAAAGTTAGGAGTCTTGATTATAAGGTATATATTGTTTTGTCTCCTATGCTATTATGTGTTGTGTGCTATGTGTTTGGAAATGTAATGTGGTCTAATAGGGTGGATGACTCAAGAAGTTATTGATAGCCATTATGTGATCATGTTGGTCAATGTACACACACTCTCACTTACATGCATGTTACAAGTAGTATAAGTCATTGTGTCTTAATGAAAGGTAGTTCTCATATTCACTAGTGTCTACTACTATGCATATTAAGGTGATGTTTATGGAAGTATGATTTGTATTCCCTTACTAGGATGACTTGATAGGTGTACTAGTATGGACAAGGGTATGGAACCTTGTCTATGCATTGCACATGTCAACAATGAATACTATGATGAAAAAATCAAGATATTCACGGAAGACTCGGTTCATGAGGTCCATAAATGCAGCTGGTGCATTAGTGAGACCAAATGACATGACTAAGAACTCATAATGACTATAACAGGTACGAAAGGCTGTCTATGAGATATCTTCATCCCTAACCCTAAGCTGATGATACTCGGAACGAAGATCAATCTTAAAGAAGAAAATAGACCCTTGGAGCTGATCGAATAAGTCATCTATTCTGGGAAGTGGATACCTGTTCTTTATAGTGACTTTGTTGAGCTACCGATAATCGATAAGGGTTCCATCCTTCTTTTTCACAAACAGCACTGGAGCGCCCCAAGGGGATATGCTCGGCTAGATGAAGCCCTTATCAGTGAGATCTTTTAACTGCAACTTTTACTCTTTGAGTTCAGCTGGCCATTCTATAGGGAGGAATTGAAATCGGTTTGGTATCGGGATCTAGGTTGATACCAAAATCAATCTCTCGAGGGGGAGGGACTCCATGAAAATCATCTGGGAAAACATCTTGGAACTCATTCACTACAGGTACAGAGTCTATGGAAGGAATGTCATGATCTAGATCATTGACACTCACAAGATGACATAACAATCCCTTGAACGGCTTGAATTGTACCCCTCCTAGACCAGCTCTTATTCATTAGGGAAACGGAACCTCACAACCCTACTACGACAATCCATGAAGGCATAACATTTCTGGAGCCAGTCCATACCAAGTATAATATCGAAGTCATTCATGGGTAACTCAACAAGGTCTGCACACATAGTCTTACCACATACTACTATTGGGCAGTCTAGCATTTATGAAGTAATCCATACCTAAGCCATCTCCTTGAGCTAGTAAGCAGCCAACTTAGCCTTTTCCTCTTCATCAGTACTCATAGCAGGCTTTACAACCCACCATGCACTCACCTCCATGCGAACAACCACTCTTACCAAACGTCTTTCGTTCATGCTGGGCATTTCTATCACTGCCCGTTCTTGGGAAGGCCAGATCTTGAGTCAGGCGCCATAGACCACTTGGCCATCCAAATCCTTGTGTGTATTCTTTTACGCGCTCATACAAGAAGGAAGTTAGATACTTAGAATGACACAAAGTGTCAAAGCTCTAGATAGCACAATAAAGAGTAGAAGAAGGGAAATTTTCGTACGCACCATGCAGTCTCTAATTCATGATAGTGGTGCACTTCACTACCATAAGTTAGAAACTACTCGATGTGGTTGATGTGAACTTATTATCCTTGGAAATTTAACCTAATGCTCTGATACCAACTTTGTCACGACCAGAATCTAGACCACAGACGAGACCGGCGTCGTTGACCTCTCAGAGGTCGCAGATAATCCTACATACGTCGTCGTTACTTCATCTAGGTTAATTTTAGCGGAAAATTTGAATTTTTGTTTACTTAAACTTTATATTGGAAACCATTGATCTCGCATAATACTATCTACGGAAACTCATAAGCGTTCACAACAACCATCTAAATCAAGATAATCAAATTAAAGATATAGTCATAAATATAGAGTTGCCAAAATGGTACCAATACGACGTCTGAAAGTAAATACAAAAGAAACGCTAGTGGAACATACTCCACTAGCTCATGCCTATGTCTACGCTAGAATAAATCAGTAAGCATCCTCGAAAGCCTGAAGGCCTACCAAATCCGAATGAAAGCTCCACGTCCAGATAACTTTTGCGTCGACTCGTAAGCTCTAACATCCAGTTGCAACTGCACCTAAAAGTAGATAAATGTATGGAATTAGTACACACTTGTACTAAGTATGGGTATATGCAAGCACACACCACGAACATGCATGATTTAGAATAGCTCTCTCCTAACGATATGAGTTATGGAAAGTCAAGTCAGTGGACTTACCAAAATCGGATTAGGAAAGTCATGCCATGAGAGTACCATGCATCATCATACTTATCATATAGCACATAGCACAAAACATATTGCATATAGCACATAACATATTTCAGATAGCAGATATCATATTTCATTTCAATCGTTCATATGCTATGAGACCTTGGAATCATGGACTTAACATTAGGACTTTCCAAAATGAGGGCTCAACATATGGGACCTCAACTAGGGAGCCTTCTTTAGCAAACACAGAGTCTGCTTCATTCATTCATACGTACTTCATTTCATTTTATTCATAGGCTAGTGTAAACATCAGTTATACCTAGGATGTAGTTTAAGACTCTCATTGGGTTCACTGCGCAATGACTAAGAATGACCTAGTGTCATTACATAAGTCTAGTCCACCTCTTGATTATCCTACCCAAACACCTTTGGTATCGTTCATTTCATTGTGTGCATTACATGAGGCTGGCCTCATTCTTTCTTTGGGAACTTTAACTTTAACCGACATAGATCATGTGAGCTCCATGAAATCCTATGTCTACCCTCACCGAAAAGAGGTGGAATCACCGGCCAAAGTGAAACCAAAAACATGCTAGCATATATAGGGAATTGAACCCTACTAGATCTCTATGTTGGCTGCGTAGGTTTAAAGACTAGGAGATATAAGGAGACCCATACCCATTAGGACGGACAGTCTCATCTCATGAGAATTACACGAACCTCTTCCTTCCCGAAAGAAGGAATCGCCATCATAGCTAGCCTATCGATGCTCAGTATAAAGTTCCATTACATTCATCTCATACATCATAGAAGCTGGCTTCTAGCATGAGGACATCATAGCTCATTAGATGATTTCTCATCTCATCATTAGTATTAAGTATATATTAACTTTAATACTTTCATTAGAGTGTTCATAGAGATTGTTCTCTTCATTAACTTTACACTCTCATAGGTGAGTATGTTTTGGTAGCATTTACTAATGCTCATTTGAGATCGCTCTCATCTTTCACATTAGCCTCGTATCATGTTGTCACCATATTCATTAGCTTTAGCACAATTGCTCTTCATAATTACGCACCCCTCTACGTGAATGTTCATTTCATCATATACCAATGCACTTGGCCTTTTAGTGTGTTTCACACTCTTACTTAACCCTTCTGGGGTCACATCATTCATTACATAACATCTTAGGTTCACTTACTTTTAAATGTATGTTGGACGTATGGATCCATACATACAAGACATGACACTTCATTCGTAATTCGTCTAAGTGATACATACTTACCCAAGGTTATGTGGTACAAGACTTATGCATCTTATAAGTATGCCAATATCTCAGTTTCGATCCTTAAAGGCAGCATTCATTTAATCATTTATTCACGTACGACTTATGTGTCAATACGGAATTGGGCAAGGGAACCCGATTTTGAATCCCTTGGATAACACATACGTTTTTATTTATTTTTTTCTGATATCTTATTCTCGGCTATGGGACCCGATTTCGAATCCCTTCACCTACACTTTCTTTTGTTTCCTTTTTCCCCAATTCCCCTTAGACGTCTAGGCTTAGGAGATCCGAGATCGAACCTGTCATGATCGGAATCTAGACCCCAGACGAGACCGGCGTCGTTGACCTCTCAGAGGTCGCAAACAAGCCTACATACGCCGTCGTTACTTCATCTAGGTTAATTTTAGCGGAAAATTTGAACTTTTGTTTACTTAAACTTTATATTGTAAAACATTGATCTCGCATAATACTATCTACGTAAACTCATAAGCATTCACAACAACCATCTAAATCAAGATAATTAAATGAAAGATATAGTCATAAATATAGAGTTGCCAAAATGGCACCAATACAACGTCTGAAAGTAAATACGAAAGAAACGCTAGTGGAACATACTCCACTAGCTCATGCCTACATCTACGCTAGAATAAATGAGTAAGCATCCTCAAAAGCATGAGGGCCTACCAAATAGGGATGAGAGCTCCACGTCCGGATAACCTCTGCATCAACTCGTAAGCTCTAACGTCCAGCTGCAACTACACCTAAAAGTAGATAAATGTATGGAATTAGTACACACTTTTACTAAGTATGGGTATATGCAAGCAAACACCACGGACATGCATGATTTAGAATTACTCTCTCCTAAAGATATGAGTTATGGAAAGGCAAGTCAATGGACTTGCCAAAATCGGATTAGGAAAGTCATGCCATTAGAGTAACATGCATCATCATACTTATCATATTACACACAGCACATAACATATTGCATATAGCACACAACATATTGCATATAGTGTCACATATCATATTTCATTTTATTCGTTCATATGCCATGAGACCTTGGAATCATGAACTTAACATTAGGACTTCCGAAAATGAGGGCTCAACATATGGGACCTCAACTAGGGAGCCTTCTTTAGTAAACAAAAAGTCTGCTTCATTCATTCATACGTACTTCATTTCGTTTCACTCATAGCCTAGTGTAAACACCAGCTATCCCTAGGATGTATATTAAGACTCTCGTTGGGTTCACTGTGCAATGACTAAGAATGACCTAATGTCATTACATAAGTCTAGTTCACCTCTTGATTATCCTACCCAAACACCTTTGCTATCATTCATTTCATTGTGTGCATTACATGAGGCTGACCTCATTCTTATTTTGGGAACCTTAACTTTAACAAACATAGATCATGTGATCTCCATTAAATCCTATGTCTTCCCCACACCGAAAAGAGGTGGAATCACCGGCCAAAGTGAAACCAAAAACATGGTAGCGTATATAGGGAATTGAACCCTCCTAGATCCCTATGTTGGCTGCATAGGTTCAAAGACTAGGAGATATAAGAATACCCATACCCGTCTGGACGGACAGTCTCATCTCATGAGAATTACATGAACCTCTGCCTTCTCGAAAGAAGGAATCGCCACTCATAGCTAGCCTATCGGTGCTCAGTATAAAGTTCCATTACATTCATTTCATACATCATAGAAGATGGCTTCAAGCATGAGGACATCATAGCTCATTAGGTGATTTCTCATCTCATCATTAGTATTAAGTATATATTAACTTTAATACTTTCATTAGAATGTTCATAGATACTGGTCTCTTCATTAACTTTAAACTTTCATAGGTGAGTACGTTTTGGTAACATTTACTTAGGCTCATTTGAGATCGCTCTCATCTTTCACATTAGCCTCTTATTATGTTGTCACCACATTCATTAGCTTTAGCACAATTGCTCTTCATAATTACTCTCCCCTCTACGTGAATGTTCATTTCATCATATGCCAATTCACTTGGCCTTTTAGTGTGTTTCGCACTATTACTTAACCCTTCTGGGGTCACATCATTCATTACATAACATCTTAGGTTCACTTACTTTTAAACGTATGTTGTACGTATGGATCCATATATACAAGCCATGAGGCTTCATTCGTAATTCGTCTAAGTGATACATACTTACCCAAGGTTATGTGGTACAAGACTTATGCATCTTGTAAGTATGCCAAGATCTCAGTTTCGATCCTTTAAGGCAGCATTCATTTAATCATTTACTCACGTACGACTTATGTTTCAATACGGTCGAATCCCTTAGATAACGCTTACGGTTTTATTTTTTTTCCTGATTTCTTATTTTCGGCTATAGGACCCGATTTTGAATCCCATCACGTACACTTTATTTTGTTTCCTTTTTCCCCAATTCCCCTTAGACGTCTAGGATTAGGAGATCCGAGATCGAACCCCCACACCTACATTTATTTATTTTCCTTTTTCCTTAAACTCTTTTCGTGTTGACGAGAGAGTGTGGGATCGAACCCCCACAACCCCACTTTATTTTTCTCCTTAATTCTTTTCATTCGGCCGAGAGGTTGTGGGTTCGATCCCCACATACCTCATTTTATTATTTTTCTTTTATTTCATTTTTCTCCTCTCTCCTTCACCCATCCAAGAGGTTGTGGGTTCGAACCCCACAGGCCCCACTTTATTTTTCTTTCATTTTTCTTCTAACATTTCACTTGAGCCTTACCCCATTTAGAATCCCCCTTACCTCATTTTGTTATTTAATTTTTTTATAACTTGTATATGGGGAGGTCTTGGGTTCAATCCCCACTGACCTCATGCATTTTAAAAAAAAACTTAAAACCAAAATTTTTACAGTAATCTTGGCCGAAACAAATTTCCAGAATGCTGGAAATTTGTTCACCTTTTTGCAGTCCATTTTCTCACCCTCTTTCACGTTAAACATTAAGACATTTCGAGTAGTTTTTAGGGATATCTTTAGGTGCATTTTCAAGGTTACTTTCAATCAAGAATTATCATTCAATTCAGCATCTTTGAACACATATGAACATCACGTTTTTAACATATTCGCACACACATAATTCATAACATTTTCACATGTCAATATCAAGCTTCAAACTGTGGCTAATTCACGGCACACATATGCACAAACAAGTTAACAAACTTCACATTTTTGGAACACCTCTTTCATTTCTACATAATTCCGAATACACATTCAAACACGTAATCACAACCAGCCCTAAAATCATCTACTAGAAGTCATACCAACGCATACTTGAATCTATCAAAGGATCTAATGACAGGGGCATCCAACGGGGACAACCTTAGTTTTCCATTATGAATAGACTGAACCTTAGGGGTCTCTTTGGAAAGGGACCAAGAGGGAAGAAAACCCATAACTGAAGTCGTTCAAAGATGTTCTAATGTTCTGCCAACCCCCCCCCCACTAAGATGACGTCTCACCACCGAAATCACAAGCACAATCCGTTGAGAATTTTTTTTTTTTTGCTTTTCGGTTTGAAGCTTATTTTGCTTTTGAGTTTGAGCGTTCAAGTTCTTGATGAACTTTATTTTTTTGTTTTGTTCTTTTCTTTTTATGAATACTAATCATGCAAGCGAGGTGAGAGTAGAGAGAGACATGAGAATGAGTTAGCTTAGGACTAGGAGATTTAGTTTAGGAATTAGTCAAACTAGGACTCCTCATAAATTAATAAAAATCTGATATTTTTTTTAAGGGTAAGCGAAATGACCACCAAGCCCCTACAAAATCAGATTATAATCATCAATTTAATCCACCTAAATGTCGCTTCCACCAAGGCTCGAACCCGGGTGAAGCTTAATTTGCGAAAAAGGGTCAAATTCGGCCAACCCTTCCTGAATTGCCCCTCCTCTTTAAATTATTTAATTAATTAATTAATTATTTAAATACTTAGGGTAATTACAATACTACCCCTAGCTTGGAAAAGACTGTTTTACCCCTAGACCCTCGAAACCTAAGATTACACCTTTTAAGTTCGGTAAAACTCATCCGGGTGAATCTCTTCAATTCGGGTGCTCTACATGGTTGGTTCTTACCTTGCCTAGCTCAACTAACTCACCAAGTTGGTTGGTTTGGCTAGTGTATAGGTTTTGAGGTCTGGTTCTACGCGCAACAAGCCGTGTGAACCCGGTCTAACCCAGGTATTCTAGGTACGTTTAAGCATTACTTAGCATAGTCATTTTCAGATTGTTACATTATTCCCCCCTTAGGAACATTCGTCCCCAAATGACACTTCTAATTATCTCGTACAATGCCAGTCATATCATAACATAAGTACTTTACACATTCAAGCAACAACAACCAAGAATAAAGGAGATAATGAAACTTAGACTTAACAGTAGGAAGTCTAACCTCAAGAGCTGAAAAGATGAGGATAGCGAGATCTCATATCGGCCTCGGCCTCCCACGTAGCACCCTCAACAAGATGGTCCTCCACAATACCATCACTGTGGTAACCTCCTTGTTTCTTAGCCGCTTTACCTGCCGATCTAAAATCTGAACAGGAACCTCCTCATAGGACAAATCTTCATAAACCCCCAAACCTTCAACAGGCAGAATCGATGTTGGATCACCAAGGCACTTCTTTGACATAGAGACATGAAAGACTAGATGAACAGAAGCTAGCTCTGCAGGCAACGCCAACTCATAGGCCATCTCCCCCACATGCTGTAGAATCTCGTATGGCCCAACGTACCTTAGACTCAACTTCCCCTTCCTGCCAAACCTCATCACCCCCTTCATGGGTGATATCTTCAAGTATACTTGGTCACCAACATCAAACTCTAAGGGCCGCTTTGTGTTATCTACATAAGACTTCTGCTGACTGTAAGCAGTAGCCAACCTGTCCCTAATCACCCTGACCTTATCTAAGGTCTCATGAATGATCTCTGGACCCAAAATGGATGAATCTCCAACCTTGAAGCACCCAACTGGAGACCTACACCTCCTACGATACAGTGCCTCAAATGGTGCCATCCCAATACTGGAGTAATAGCTGTTATTATATGAGAACTCTATCAATGGCAGATGGTCGTCCCAACTACCTCTGAAGTCGATCACACACGCCCTCAACATGTCCTCCAATGTCTGAATAGTGCGCTCTGCCTGCCCATCTGTCTGAGGATGGAAGGCAGTACTGAGCTTTACCTGCGTGCCTAAGCTCTTCTAGAAGGATCTCCATAAATGCGAAGTGAACTGAGCTCCTCTATCTGAAATGATAGACAAAGGAATCCCATGCCGCTTTAAAATCTCATCAATGTAGAGTCTCGCATAATCCTCGGCCCTGTAAGTAGACTTCACAGGGATAAAGTGGGCAGACTTAGTCATCCTATCCAGAATAACCCATATGGAGTCATGTTGTCTCCTAGTCCTCGGAAGATCAACCACGAAATCCATGTTAATGTCCTCCCACTTCAGAGTCAGAACCTCAATCATCTGAGTGAGACCACCAGGCTTAAGGTGCTCAACCTTAACCTGCTGACAATTAGGACACTTGGCCACATACTCAGCAATGTCCTTCTTCATGCCCTCCCACCAATAGATCTGCTTGAGGTCATGATACATCTTAATGGAACCTGGATGTATCGAATACCTGTAACCATGGGCCTCTGCAACCATCTTGGTCCGCAAATCATCCACGTCTGGTACACACAGTCTTCCTGGTACCTAAGTATGTCGTCACTTCCCAAAGCAAAGGACACATTCATCTTCATCGGAACTGAGTCCTTTAACTCCTTCAAAATAGGATGAAGGTGCTGACCCTTCTTGACTTCAACTACCAAGGATGATTCAGAACTAGGATGAACTGAAACACCCCCGCTAGTAGAAGCCATCAACCGCACACCCAGTTTGGCCAGTCTGTGTACATCCTTCACCAACTATTTCTTCCCATTATCAACGTGGGCTGTACTCCCCATGCTCAACCTGCTCAAAGCATCAGCTACAGCATTTGCTTTCCCTGGATAGTAGTGGACACTCATATCATAGTCCTTCAACAGCTCCAACCATCTCCGCTGACGTAGATTCAAATCCCTCTGTGTGAACACGTACTGGAGACTCTTGTGGTCTGTGAACACATCCACATGAACTCCGTACAAATAATGCCTCCACAGCTTCAACGCAAACACCACAGCTGCCACCTCCAGGTCATGAGTGGGATAATTCTTCTCATGAACCTTGAGCTGTCTGGACGCATAGGCTATCACCTTACCACCCTGCATAAGAACACAACCCAAACCAACCCTAAATGCATCACAATAAACAGTGTAATTCTCACCACATTTAGGTAACGTGAGCACTGGGGCTGAAGTGAGTTTGTCCTTGAGCTCCTTGAAACTCTTCTCACAAGTCTCCATCCATTCGAACTTGGCTTTCTTCTTAGTCAAAGCTGTCAATGGGGCAGCAATGGAAGAAAAACCCTCCACGAACCTGCGATAGTAACCAGCCAATCCCAGAAATGTACTGATATCGATGTGAGTAAGATGTCTTGGCCAGTTCTTAACAACCTCAGTCTTTCTAGGGTCCACCTCCACACCATGATCGGACACAACATGACCCAGGAAGGTCACTGATCTAAGCCAGAATTCACACTTGCTGAATTTTGCATACAACTGATGTTGTCTAAGTACCTGCAAGGTTAGTCTCAAATGTTTTTCATGGTCTTCCTTGGTCTTAGAGTAGATGAGGATGTCACCAATAAATACTAGGACGAAAGAATCAAGATATTCACGGAAGACTCGGTTCATGAGGTCCATAAATGCAGCTGGTGCATTAGTGAGACCAAATGACATGACTAAGAACTCATAATGACCATAACAGGTACGAAAGGCTGTCTATGGGATATCTTCATCCCTAACCCTAAGCTGATGATACCCGGAACGAAGATCAATCTTCGAGAAGAAACTAGACCCTTGGAGCTGATCGAATAAGTCATCTATTTTGGGAAATGGATACCTGTTCTTTATAGTGACTTTGTTGAGTTGCCGATAATCGATACACATCCTAAGGGTTCCATCCTTCTTTTTCACAAACAGCACTGGAGCGCCCCAAGGGGATATGCTCGGCTAGATGAAGCCCTTATCAGTGAGATCTTTTAACTACAGCTTTAACTCTTTGAGTGCAGCTGGCCATTCTATAGGGAGGAATTGAAATCGGTTTGGTATCGGGATCTAGGTTTATACCAAAATCAATCTCTCGAGGGGGAGGGACTCTAGGCAAATCATCGAGGAAAACATCTTAGAACTCATTCACTACAGGCACAGAGTCTATGGAAGGAATGTCATGATCTACATCATTGACACTCACAAGATGACATAACAATCCCTTGGACATCATTTTATTAGCTTTTAGGTTCGAAATCAAGGGACTTGAACGGCTCGAATTGTACCCCTCCTAGACCAGCTCTTATTCATTAGGGAAACGGAACCTCATAACCCTACTAAGACAATCCATGAAGGCATAACATTTCTGGAGCCAGTCCATACCAAGTATAATATCGAAGTCATTCATGGGTAACTCAACAAGGTCTGCACACATAGTCTTACCACATACTACTATTGGGCAGTCTAGCATTTATGAAGTAATCCATACCTAAGCCATCTCCTTGAGCTAGTAAGCAGCCAACTTAGCCTTTTCCTCTTCATCAGTACTCATGCAGGCTTTAGAACCTACCATGCACTCACCTCCATGCGAACAACCACTCTTACCAAACTTCTTTCGTTCACGCTGGGCATTTCTATCACTGCCCCTTCTTGGGAAGGCCAGATCTTGAGTCAGGCGCCTTAGACCACTTGGCCATCCTAATCCTTGTGTGTATGCTTTTACGCGCTCACACAAGATGGAAGTTAGATACTTAGAATGACACAAAGTGTCAAAGCTCTAGATAGCACGATAAGGGAAATTTTCCTACGCATCATGCAGTCTCTAATTCATGATAGTGGTGCACTTCACTACCATAAGTTAGAAACTACTCGATGTGGTTGATGTGAACTTATTATCCTTGGAATTTAGCCTAATGCTCTGATACCAACTTTGTCACGACCGGAATCTAGACCACAAACAAGACCGGCGTCGTTGACCTCTTTGAGGTCATAGACAAGCCTACATACGTCGTCGTTACTTCATCTAGGTTAATTTTAGTGGAAAATTTGAAATTTTGTTTACTTAAACTTTATATTGGAAAACATTGATCTCGCATAATACTATCTACGGAAACTCATAAGCGTTCACAACAACCATCTAAATCAAGATAATCAAATTAAAGATATAGTCATAAATATAGAGTTGCCAAAATGGCACCAATACGACGTCTGAAAGTAAATACGAAAGAAACGCTAGTGGAACATACTCCACTAGCTACGTCTACGCTAGAATAAATCAGTAAGCATCCTTGAAAGCATGAGGGCCTACCAAATCCGGATGAAAGCTCCACGTCCGAATAACTTTTGCGTCGACTCGTAAGCTCTAACGTTCAGTTGCAACTGCACCTAAAAGTAGATAAATGTATGGAATTAGTACACACTTGTACTAATTATGGGTATATGCAAGCACACACCACGAACATGCATGATTTAGAATAGCTCTCTCCTAACGATATGAGTTATGGAAAGTCAAGTCAGTGGACTTACCAAAATCGGATTAGGAAAGTCATGCCATGAGAGTACCATGCATCATCATACTTATCATATAGCACATAGCACAAAACATATTGCATATAGCACATAACATATTGCAGATAGCACATATCATATTTCATTTTATTCGTTCATATGCTCTGAGACCCTGGAATCATGGACTTAACATTAGGACTTTCCAAAATGAGGGCTCAACATATGGGACCTCAACTAGGGAGCCTTCTTTAGCAAACACAGAGTCTGCTTCATTCATTCATACATACTTCATTTCATTTCATTCATAGGCTAGTGTAAACACCAATTATACCTAGGATGTAGTTTAAGACTCTCATTGGGTTCACTGCGCAATGACTAAGAATGACCTAGTGTCATTACATATGTCTAGTCCACCTCTTGATTATCCTACCCAAACACCTTTGGTATCGTTCATTTCATTGTGTGCATTACATGAGGCTGGCCTCATTCTTTCTTTGGGAACTTTAACTTTAACCAACATAGATCATGTGAGCTCCATGAAATCCTATGTCTACCCCACACCGAAAAGAGGTGGAATCACCGGCCAAAGAGAAACCAAAAACATGCTAGCGTATATAGGGAATTGAACCCTACTAGATCTTTATGTTGGCTGCGTAGGTTCAAAGACTAGGAGATATAAGGAGACCCATACCGATCAGGACGGACAGTCTCATCTCATAAGAATTACACGAACCTCTGCCTTCCCGAAAGAAGGAATCTCCACTCATAGCTAGCCTATCGATGCTCAGTATAAAGTTCCATTACATTCATCTCATACATCATAGAAGCTGGCTTCTAGCATGAGAACATCATAGCTCATTAAATGATTTCTCATCTCATCATTAGTATTAAGTATATATTAACTTTAATACTTTCATTAGAGTGTTCATAGAGATTGTTCTCTTCATTAACTTTACACTCTCATAAGTAAGTACGTTTTGGTAACATTTACTAAGGCTCATTTGAGATCGCTCTCATCTTTCACATTAGCCTCTTATCATTTTGTCACCACATTTATTAGCTTTAGCACAATTGCTCTTCATAATTACTCACCCCTCTATGTGAATGTTCATTTCATCATATGCCAATGCACTTGGCCTTTTAGTGTGTTTCACACTCTTACTTAACCCTTCTGGGGTCACATCATTCATTACATAACATCTTAGGTTCACTTACTTTTAAACGTATGTTGGACGTATGGATCCATACATACAAGACATGACGCTTCATTCATAATTTGTCTAAGTGATACATACTTACCCAAGGTTATGTGGTACAAGACTTATGCATCTTGTAAGTATGCCAATATCTCAGTTTCGATCCTTTAAGGCAACATTCATTTAATCATTTACTCACTTACCACTTATGTGTCAATACGGAATTGGGTAAGGGAACCCGATTTCGACTCCCTTGGACAACACTTACGTTTTTATTTATTTATTCTGATTTCTTATTTTCGGCTAGAGGACCCGATTTCGAATCCCATCACCTACACTTTCTTTTGTTTCCTTTTTCCCCAATTCCCCTTAGACGTCTAGGATTAGCAGATCCGAGATCGAACCCCCACACCTACGTTTATTTATTTTCTTTTTCCTTAAACTCTTTTCGTGTTGACGAGATAGTGTGGGATCGAACCCCCACAGCCCCACTTTATTTTTCTCCTTAATTCTTTTCATTCGGCCGAGAGGTTGTGGGTTCGAACCCCACATACCTCATTTTATTATTTTTTTTATTTCATTTTCTCCTCTCTCCTTCACCCATCCAAGAGGTTGTGGGTTCGGACCACACACGCCCCACTTCATTTTTCTGTCATTTTTCTTCTAACTTTTCACTTGAGCCTTACTCCATTTAGAATCCCCCTTACCTCATTTTATTATTTAATTTTTTTATAACTTGTATATGGTGAGATCTTGGGCTCAATCCCCACTGACCTCAGGCATTTTTAAGAAAAAATTAAAACCAAATTTTTTACAGTAAT
The DNA here is from genome assembly GCA_016801875.1 of Solanum sitiens. Lineage (NCBI taxonomy): Eukaryota > Viridiplantae > Streptophyta > Magnoliopsida > Solanales > Solanaceae > Solanum > Solanum sitiens. Next base: position 4,784,732 of record JABWTJ010000014.1, on the reverse strand, counting down.
CTTGGCCGAAACAAATTTCCAGAATGCTGGAAATTTGTTCACCTTTTTGCAGTCCATTTTCTCACCCTCTTTCACGTTTAACATTAAGATATTTCGAGTAGTTTTTAGGGAGATATTTAGGTGCATTTTAAAGGTTACTTTCAATCAAGAATTATCATTCAATTCAGCAACTTTGAACTCATATGAACATCACGTTTTTAACATATTCGCACACACATAATTCATAACATTTTAACATGTCAATATCAAGCTTCAAACAGTGGCTAATTCACGGCACACACATGCACAAACAAGTTAACAAACTTCACATTTTCGGAACACCTCTTTCATTTCTACATAATTCCGAATACACATTCAAATACGTAATCACAACCAGCCCTAAAATCATCTACCAGAAGTCCTACCAACGCATACTTGAATCTTTCAAAGGATCTAATGACAGGGGCATGCAACGGGGACAACCTTAGTTTTCCATTATGAATAGACTGAACCTTAGGGGTCTCTTTGGAAAGGGACCAAGAGGGAAGAAAACCCATACCTGAAGTCGTTCAAAGATGTTCTTATGTTCTGCAAAAACCCCACACTAAGACGACGTCTCACCACCGAAATCACAAGCACAATCCGTCGAGAATTTGTTTTTTTTGCTTTTTGGTTTGAAGCTTATTTTGCTTTTGAGTTTGAGCGTTCAAGTTCTTGATGAACTTTTTTTTTTTTTTGTTCTTTTCTTTTTATGAATACTAATCGTGCAAGCGAGGTGAGAGTAGAGAGAGACGTGAGAATGAGTTAGCTTAGGATTAGGAGATTTAGTTTAGGAATTAGTCAAACTAGGACTCCACATAAATTAATAAAAAATTGATTTTTTTTAGGTAAGCGAAATGACCACCAAGCCCCTACAAAATCAGATTATAATCATCAATTTAATCTACCTAAATGTCGCTGCCACCAAGGCTCGAACCCGGGTGATGCTTAACTTGCGAAAAAGGGTCAAATTCGGCCAACCCTATCCGAATTGCCCCTCCTCTTTAAATTAATTAATTAATTAATTAATTAATTAATTAAATACATAGGATAATTACAATGCTACCCCTAGCTTGGAAAAGACCATTTTACCGCTAGACCCTCCAAACCTAAGATTACCCCTTTTAAGTTCGGTAAAACTCATCCGGGTGAATCTTTTCAATTCGGGTGCCCTACATGGTTGGTTCTCACCTTGCCTAGCTCAACTAACTCACCAAGTTGGTTGGCTTGGCTAGTGATTAGGTTTTGAGGTATGGTTCTACGCGCAACAAGTCGTGTGAACCCGGTCTAATCCAGGATTTCTAGGTACGTTTAAGCATTACTTAGCATAGTCATTTTCAGGTTGTTACAGAACCCCCACACCTACGTTTATTTATTTTCCTTTTTCCTTAAACTCTTTTCTTGTTGACCGAGAGAGTGTGGGATCAAACCCCCACAACCCCACTTTATTTTTCTCCTTAATTCTTTTCATTCGGCCGAGAGGTTGTGGGTTCGATTCCCACATACCTCATTTTTATTTTCTTTTAATTCTTCCTCATATTTGACCGAGAGGTTGTGGGTTCGAACCCCACACGCCTCATTTGATTTTTATTTCATTTTTCTCCTAACTCTTCACTTGAGCCTTACCCCATTTCCAATCCCCCTTACCTCATTTTTATTATTGAATTTTTATATAACTTGTATATGGTGAGGTCTTGGGTTCAATCCCCAATGACCTCATGCCAAAAAAAATTAAAAACTCAAATTTTTTACAGTAAGTGGCCGAACCAAATTTCCAGAATGCTGGAAATTTGTTCACCTTTTGGGAGTCCATTTTCTCACCCTCTTTCACGTTAAACATTAAGACGTTTCGAGTAGTTTTTAGGGAGATCTTTAGGTGCATTTTCAAGGTTACTTTCAATCAAGAATTATCATTTTATTCAGCAACTTTGAACTCATATGAACATCACGTTTTTAACTTATTCGTACACACATAATTCATAACATTTTAACATGTCAATATCAAGCCTAAAACTGTGGCTAATTCACGGCACACACAAGCAGAAACAAGTTAACAAACTTCACATTTACGGAACACCTCTTTAATTTCTACATAATTCCGAATACACATTCAAACACGTAATCACAACCAGACCTAAAATCATCTACCAGAAGTCATACCAACGCATACTTGAATCTTTCAAAGGATCTAATGACAGGGACATGCAACGCGGACAACCTTAGTTTTCGATTGTGAATAAACTAAACCTTAGGGGTCTCTTGGGAAAGGGATCAAGAGGGAAGGAAACCCATACCTGAAGTCGTTCAAAGATGTTCTTACGTGCTGCCAACCCCTCCCCCCCACACACACACTAAGCCGACGTCTCACTACCGAAATCACAAGCACAATCCGTCGAGAATTTGTTTTTTTTGCTTTTCGTTTTGAAGCTTATTTTGCTTTTGAGTTTGAGCGTTCAAGTTCTTGAGTGTGGATGAACTCTATATTTTTTTTGTTCTGTTCTTTTCTTATATTGAAGAATAATCGTGCAAGTGAGGTGAGAGTAGAGAGAGACGTGAGTTAGTGTTAGCTTAGGATTAGGAGATTAGGTGGAGACTTAGTCAAATTAGGAATTCTCTTAATTGTTTAAAAATCTGATTTTTCTTGAAAGGCTACGTGAAATGACCACCAAGCCCCTACAAAATCAGGTAATAAACATCAATTAAATCCACCTAAACGTCGCCTCCACCATGGCTCGAACCCGGGTGAAGCCTCCCTCGCGAAACGGGTCATTCTGGGTCGACCCGACCCAAACCGTTCCTCTAATTAAATTAATTAATTAATTATGGTAATTACAATACTACCCCTAGCTTGGAAAAGACCATTTTACCCCTAGACCCTCCAAACCTAAGATTACCCCTTTTAATCCCAGTAAAACTCATCCGGGTGAATCTCTTCAATTCGGGTGCCCTACATGGTTGGTTCTCACCTTGCCTAGCTCAACTAACTCACCAAGTTGGTTGGCTTGGCTAGTGCATAGGTTCTGAGGTCAGGTTCTACGCGCAACAAGCCGTGTGAACTCGGTCTAATCCAGGCATTCTGTGTACGTTTAAGCATTTCTTAGCATAGTCATTTTCAGGTTGTTACATTATCCCCCCCTTAGGAACAGTCGTCCCCGAATGACACTTCTAATTATCTCGTACAATGCCAGTCATATCATATCATAAGTACTTCAAAAAGTCAAGCAATATCAACAAATTATAGAGGAGACAAGGAAACTTAGTCTTAAGAGTAAGAAGTCTAACCTCAAGAGCTGAAAAGATGAGGATAACGGGATCTCATATCGGCCTTGGCCTCCCACGTAGCACCGTCAACAAGATGGTTCCTCCACAATACCTTCATTGTGGCAATCTACTTGTTTCTCAGCCGCTTTACCTGCCGGTCTAAAATCTCAACAGGAACCTCCTGATAGGACAAGTCTTCATCAACCCCTAAACCTTCAACATGCATAATCGATGCTGGATCACCAAGGCATTTCTTTAACATAGACACATGAAAGACTGGATGAACAGAAGCTAGCTCCACAGGCAACGTCAACTCATAGTCCACCTCACCCACATGCTATAGAATCTCGTATGGCCCAACGTACCTCGGACTCAACTTCCCCTTCCTGCCAAACCTCATCACCCCCTTCATGGGTGATATCTTCAAGTAGACCTGGTCACCAACCTCAAACTCTAAGGGCCGCTTTCTGTTATCTGCATAAGACTTCTGTCGACTGTAAGCAGTAGCCAACATGTCCCTAATCATCCTGACCTTCTCTAAAGCCTCATGAATGATCTCTGGACCCAAAATGGATGACTCTCAAACCTCCAACCACCCAACAGGAGACCTACACCTCTACCATACAGTGCCTCAAACGTTGCCATCCCAATACTGGAGTGATAGCTGTTATTATATGAGAACTCTATTAATGGCAGATGGTCGTCCCAACTACCTCTGAAGTCGATCACACACGCCCTCTACATGTCCTCTAATGTCTGAATGGTGCGCTCCGCCTGCCCATCTGTCTGAGGATGGAAGGTAGTACTGAGTTTTACCTGCGTGCCTAAGCTCTAACTGAGCTCCTCTATTTGAAATGATAGACAAAGGAATCCTGTGCCACCTCAAAATCTCATCAATGTAGAGTCTAGCATAATCCTCGGCCCTGTAAGAAGACTTCACAGGGATAAAGTGGGCAAACTTAGTTATCCTGTCCACAATAACCCATATGGAGTCATGCGGTCTCCTAGACCTCGGATGACCAACCACGAAGTCCATGTCAATGGCCTCCCACTTCCAAGTCAGAACCTCAATCATCTTATTAAGACCATCAGGCTTAAGGCTCTCCGCTTTAACCTGCTGACAATTAGGACACTTGGCCACATACTCAGCAATGTCCTTCTTCATGCCATCCCACCAATAGATCTGTTTGAGGTCATGATACATCTTGGTGGAACCTGAATGTATCGAATACCTAGAACCATGGGCCTCTACAAAAATCTTGGTCCGCAAATCATCCACGTCTGGTACACACAGTCTGTCCTGGTACCTAAGTATGCCGTCACCTCCCAAGGCAAAGGACTCATTCATCTTCATCAGCACTGAGTCCTTCAACTCCATCAAAACAGGATCAAGACGCTGACCCTTCTTGACTTCAACTACCAAGGATGATTCAGAACTAGGATGAAGTGAAACACCACCGCTAGTAGAAGCCATAAATCGCACACCTAGTCTGGCCAGTCTGTGTACATCCTTCACCAACTCCTTCTTCCCATCATCAATGTGGGCTATACTCCCCATGCTCAACCAGCTCAAAGCATCAGCTAAAACATTTGCTTTACCAGGAGGTAGTGGACATTCATATCATAGTCCTTCAACAGCTCCAACCATCTCCGTTGACGTAGATTCAAATCCCTCTGTGTGAACACGTACTGGAGACTCTTGTGGTCTGTAAACACATCCACGTGCACTCCGTACAAGTAATTCCTCTACAGCTTCAATGCAAACACCACAGCTGCCAACTCTAGGTCATGAGTGGGATAAATCTTCTCATGAACCTTGAGTTGTCTAGACGCATACAGTATCACCTTATCACCCTGCATAATAACACAACCCAAACCAACCCTAGATGCGTAAACAGTGTAATTCTTACCATATTTTGGTAACGTAAGCACTGGGTCTGAAGTGAGTGTGTCCTTGAGCACCTGGAAACTCTTCTCACAAGTCTCCGTCCATTCAAACTTGGCTTTTTTCTTAGTCAAAGTTGTCAGTGGGGTAGTAATGGAAGAAAACCCTCCACGAACCTGCGGTAGTAACCATCCAATCCCAAAAAGCTAAAGATATCGGTGAAAGTAAGAGGTCTTGGCTAGTTCTTAACAACCTCAGTCTTCCTGGGCTTCACCTCCACACCCTGATCGGACGCAACATGACCCAGGAAGGTCACAGATCTAAGCCAGAATTCACACTTGCTGAATTTGTCATACAACTGATGTTGTCTAAGTATCTGCAAGGTTAGTCTCAAATGTTGTTCATGCTCTTCCTTGGTCTTAGAGTAGATGAGGATGTCATCAATGAATACTATGACGAAAGAATCAAGGTATTCACCAAAGACTCGGTTCATGAGGTCAATAAATGCATCTGGTGAATTAGTGAGACCAAATGACATGACTAGGAACTCATATTGACCATAACGGGTACCAAAGGCTGTCTTTGGGATATCTTCATCCCTAACCCTAAGCTGATGATACCCGGAACGAAGATCAATCTTTGAGAAGAAACTAGACCCTTGGAGCTGATCGAATAAGTCATATTTATGGGAAGTGGATATCTGTTCTTTATAATAACTTTGTTGAGCTGCCGATAATCGATACACATCCTAAGGGGTCCATCCTTCTTTTTCACAAACAGCAATGGAGCGCCCCAATATGATATGCTCGGCTGGATGAAGCCCTTGTCATTGAGATCTTTCAACTGCGGCTTCAACTCTTTGAGTTCAGCTGGAGCCATTCTGTAGGGAGGAATTGAAATCGGTTTGGTATTGGGATCTAGGTCGATACAAAAATCAATCTCTCGAGGGGGAGGGACTCTAGGCAAATCATCGGGGAAAACATCTTGAAACTCATTCACTACAGGCACAGAGTCTATGGAAGGAATGTCATGATCTAGATCATTGACACTCACAAGATGACATAACAATCCCTTGGACGTCATTTTATTAGCTTTTAGGTTTGAAATCAAGGGACTTGAACGACTCAAATTATACCCGTCCCAGACCAGCTCTAATTCATTAGGGAAATGGAATCTCACAACCCTACTATGACAATCCATGAAGGCATAACATTTATGGAGTCAGTCCATACCAAGTATAATATCAAAGTCATTCATGGGTAACTCAACAAGGTCTGCACACATAGTCTTACCACATACTACTATTGGGCAGTCTTTATGAACCCCATCAGCTCTCACTGTAACGGCCTGTATTTTTGTATGTGGTAGTTCTATTCATGTTATACTTGACATAGACTTATAGTGTAGGTGAGGGATCATGTTTCTTATGTGATTAGTGTTGGTTTAAACTAGCTTGGAAGGTGATGTAATGCCTTGCACGTTTTAGCATATGTATTGCAAGTTAACTCCGATGGAAAGTATTTAAGTAATTATAGTAAGATGGTAATTGAGCTAGCAGCTGCATCACCTACTTGATCTATATTATAGTTAAAGGACCCAAGTTTGATTGACCAGATTTAGGCTTATATTTAGGGGCTCATTTGAAGCCCAAACCTATTAAAGAAAATTGTGAATGAAAGAAGGCCCATCAGCCAAATCTGCCAATTGGCCCATTATGGATAAAGCCCAAGTGAAACTAGGTAAGTGCATGACCTCCTAAGATTTGTTTTACCATGTTATTGGGCCAAGTGTGTACCACCTACTTGCATTAATCTGTCCCAAGTGGAATAAAAGAACAAAGGGAAAATGGACAGCCAAGGTCCAATAATATTAAGTCCAAAAAGGCCCAAGTTAAAAGGACAAGCAGGTGGGGCACCTACTTGACATTATATGGCCCAAAATTGGTCAAGAGTGTCGGCCATAACACCCTCCTTTTTTCAAAGGATAAGGATCAAGTCTTATTCTCCATTTTGAACTTGCAAAAGTTTCAGATTTCCTAAGTTCTTTCTTGGTCTCTCTTGGCTTCAATTAGCATCCCTAAGACACCTTAGAGTTCTTGAGTGCTGTCTAATTTTTCAAGTAAGAGTTTGAAGAAGAGTTTGAATTCTTGAAGTACAAGTGTAGAGGATAAATTTTCAGAATTAAGGTAAGACTTCAACCCATTTGTTTTCCTCTCTTTGATAATGTTTGGAGTGGAGAATTTTGTATATGTTTATCAAGAATTCATGGATTGTGATAAATCTTTGAGTCAATATTCTCCTATTATGCTGAAAGATTTGAGATTGATAGTGGCTGCCTTATGAATATTGTTGTTGAGGGCTGTTTGGGTAGCTTGGGAGATGATGTATGAAGTTGTATTAATGTGTAGAGGAAGGGTGTGGTGGTTCACCATTTATGTAAGGGTTGTTTGGGCCTGATTTCCATCAAATATTTTAGCTACTGATTTGGAGGACCTTATTGTGATTAGCTGCTGATGTTAGCTTAATCATGACTTTTGTTGTAGATTAGCACCCAATAAGGAAGGCTGAATCGTGATAGTGGTATTGGTCAGAAAAATAAGGTATGTAAGGCTATTCGATTTTATATCCTTTTGGCATGAAATCTGCCATCTGCAATTAATATCAATGAAGTGATTCCCATAAGTTCTATTTCTAGAAAAGGAAGCATATTGGCAGCGTACTATCTCCAAATAGCTAACAATATTTCTTTCCCCATTCTAAGCACATGGAACTACTTCATTATATGTTCACTACTCTATACTTGTGTAATTTCCCCTTGTGCTGTTATAGAAATGGTATTTGCAAAAGAAAGTTTGATGAATCCTTCTCCTAAGCCAATTGAAGTCAATTGTGCCATTAAGGTCTTAAAGTAAGGTGTTGATGTTTCATAGCTCCTTATGTCATTGTTACTGCCTCAAAGTATTGTTTTCATGTATTCCACTACTGTTCCGTATTTTCATATCTCCAAGATGATTATGATCACCAAATCAACATCCCAAAAGTGTTATGAACTGATTAACAACAATCTCAAAGATTAAAGAATCTAAGTGAAGAAATCTATATAATTAAGGGTGGCAGCTCAGGGGCGAAAGCCTAGCATGGGCCGATCCCTATTGGTATAGAAGGGTGGCAGCTCAGGGGCGAAAGCCTAGCATGGGCCGATCCCAAGTTGTGTAATTATGAGGACCGCATCCCAGGGGTTAATACGCCTAGCATGGGTCATCCTCTTCTACCACTGATCAGCTGGTCACTTGTATCACATACCCAACAAAGATTATAACATACAAAGAAGGTAAAGAAAAGAATCTAGCTTACTTGATTCCACAAGAGTAAGCAAAGGTGGTCTTCTCTCCTAATCTATGCACTCATATGTTGCTACTTGATTTCATTTGTCCCTTGTATTACATATACTTTTTGCCTTACATATTCAGTACATTTTTCGTACTGACGTCCCGTATTGGGGACGCTGCATTTCATGCTGCAGGCTCAGGTACTCCAGCTAGTAGACCTCCTCAGTAGAAGCACTCGAAATTCTGCTACTTTTGGTGAGCTCCAAGTTGATTCGGAGCTTTATTAAGTCCTTGGTAAATTCGTTTAGTATTGTATCGTAGTTAAGGGTAAGGCGGGGTCTGTCCCGACCTACTCTAGTCTTCTATCTTTTAGAGGCTTTGTAGACGTATGTACATGGTTCAGTTGTGTATTAAGGAGTTGTGGCCTAAACGGCCAAGTCTTGTATATAACTTTTGGATCTACTTACATTGGTTTGTATCGCTGCATCCAAAGTTAACTTGTTTCAATTGTTATAGTATATGCTCAGTAAGAACAGGTTGTAGGTTGGTTCTCTCGGGCCTTTAGGGCATCGGGTGCCTGTCCGTCTTAATGGGTTTTGAGGCGTGACAACTTTGTTGTGTCTTGAAGGGGGTGTATGGGTAATCCCTTCTTGTATTACCTTAGGGAGTCTTGGGATAACGTTGTTAGGGAAACCTCAAAGGAAATGAGTTCATTATGCTTTGGATGAATTGTTCACTGTAATGTTTCACTGTTTCACTGTAAAGTTGCTTGACTTTACTATAAATTGATCTTTTGGTTCAAAAATTAAGAGAGTTCTATTTTATGTTATTAATGATGATTCTTATACTATTTTAACTCTAAAATTATGAATGTTTTACTTATTTGGCATGAAAGTTTATTTTACTAAAATGTCCCTTTTTGCATGTTTATGCATATGCCATACTTAGTACATTGTTTTGTACTAATACCATACTTTTCTATACTTTATAAGTATAGGTTGGAGGCAAGAGGAAGTTTAGAAGTCAAAGCTTGGGAATATACTCTCTCAAGACTAAGTATGTCCTCATATATCCGAGGGCATAGTTCTATTTCTTAGTTTCTAGCATTAAGACTTATTATTTATTTTCATTTAATGTAAAGGGTTGTGTCCCTAAGATATTTATGTCGTGTATTTCAGTTGACTTGTGAAAACGAGATCATTTCTTAGCTTTTATGAAAGATGTTTCCTTTATTATTTTATTCGTGAAAAGTTTTAATTCCGCACTACTTTTCATGTCTTATGTAATGAATGATAGCTAAGGCTTGTACAAGACCTCCAAAAAATCAACTATGCAATTGTTCCGACCTTAGGGTGCTCCTTTCTTCTAGGGGGTGCTTTCAGGTCGTTACACCTCCAAAACCTAGATGTGATTGTTCACCCCTATCAGATATGATGGATAACGGAATACCATGGCGACACACAATCTCATCTATGAAGATCCTTGCATAATCCACCGCCGATTATGTGGACTTGACGGGAATAAAATGAGCGGAGTTGGTCAACCTATCCACAACCACCCATATGGAGTCATGTTTCTTATGTGTCCGAGGCAAACCTACCACGAAATCCATGTTAATGTCTTCCCACTTCCAAGTGGGAACTTGGATTTCTTGAAGTAAACGACCCGACTTTTGGTGTTCGGCTTTCACTTGTTGGAAATTTTGACATACTGCTACAAATTCCGCTATGTCTCCTTTTAAACCTTCCCACCAAAACACTTCTCTAAGATCATGATACATCTTTTTGGAACCCGCCGAGTACGGGAACCATGAGCTTCCTCAAGCATCCGGTTTCTCAAATTATCAACATTGGGAACACACAACCTTCCTTCGTACCTCAAAACACAACCCCCCCCCCCCACAAAGGAGAAGGACTGATTTAGCTTACCAAGAACCGATTCCTTCAACTCCATCAATGGTTGATCAAGGTGTTGTTTAGACTTCACCTTAACCACCAAACATGATTCATAGTTATTATGAACCATAAAATCACCATTTGGGGAATCTTCCAACCTAACACCCAATTGAGCCAACCTATGAACATCTTTCACTAGGTGTTTCTTGGCTCCTTCTACATGAGACACACTACCCATGGTCATACGACTTAGAGCATCCGCAACCACATTGGCCTTGCCGGGGTGATAGAGGACACTCACGTCGTAATCTTTTAACAATTCAAACCATCTTCTTTGTCGGAGATTTAACACCTTTTGAATAAATACATATTGAAGATTCTTGTGGTAGGTATACACATAGACATGAACAGAATATAAGTAATGTCTCCATATTTCAAGGCAAATACCACGGCCGCTAACTCAAGATCATGAGTTAGATAATTCTTCTCATGCACCTTAAGTTGTCTAGATTCATAGGCTACTACTTTCCCATGTTGCATAAGAACACACCCCAAGCCCACTCGGGATGCATCACAATTTACAACGAAGCCCTTGGTACCCTCTAGTAGAGTCAATATCGTAGCGGGAGTAAGCCTATCATTCAAAATTTTGAAGCTTCTTTGACATGCCTCCGACCACTCAAATTTTACACTCTTTTGGGTCAATGTAGTCAAGGGAGAAGCAATGGACGCAAAACCATCCACAAACCTCCTGTAATAGCCCGCTAGACCCAAGAAACTCCTAATATCAGATGGAGTCAATGGTCTAGGCCAATTTTTCACCTCCTCTGTTTTCTTTGGATCAACCTCAACTCCTTCACTAGAGATGATATGACCAAGAAACGCCACCGAATTCAACCAAAACTCATATTTTCTATACTTGGCAAAAAGTTGGTGTTCCTTAAGCACTTGCGAATCCACTCTCAAATGGTGCATGTGTTCACCCTCACTTTTCGTATATACCAAGATGTCGTCAATGAAGACAATGAAAAATGAATATAGGTAACATCAAAACACCTATTAATAAGGTCCATAAACGCCACCGGGGCATTAGTGAGACCAAAGGACATCACCAAGAACTCATAGTGACCATATCTAGTTCGGAAAGCCATTTTTGGTATATCCTCACCTCTCACCCTAAGTTGGTTATACCCCGATCTCAAGTCAATCTTAGAAAAGTAGCTTTCCCCTTGGAGTTGATTGAAGAAGTCATCAATCCGAGCAAGAGGATACTTATTTGTAATAGTGACTTTATTGAGTTGCCGATAATCAATGCACATTTTAAGGGACCCATCCTTCTTCTTCACAAACAAAACCGGTGCACCTCATGGGGAAATACTAGGTCTAATGAAGCCTTTGTATATTAAGTCCAAGAGTTGATCCTTCAATTCTTTCAATTCGGTCGGAGCCATCCAATAAGGAGGAATTGAAGGTGGTATCAGGTATCAAGTCAATTCCAAAACCAGTTTCTCGTTCGGGAGGGATAGGAAAGATCTCCGAAAATTCCCTTACTATGGGGACTAACACAATGGGAGGATTTTGGAGTTTAAATCTTTTACCCTTACGATATGGTATAAACACCCTTTAGAGATCATTTTACATGCCTTAAGACGAGATGATACGACCTCTAGGAATAGAATTTCCCCCTTTCCATTCTAAGATGGGCTCATTAGGAAAATTGAACTTGACAATTCTTGTTCTACAATCAATGGAAGAAAAACAATCATGCAACCAATCCATCCCCACAACAACATCAAATTTAACCATATCAAGTTCTACTAATTCAATATGAGTAACTCTATTGGGCAATTTTATAGGACAATTTATATACACCCTTTTTGCAACCACCTCTGCCCCTACCGGAGTAGTCACCATAAAAGGATCATTTAGGGCATATGGCAATATATCAAACTTCATAGCTTATCAGGGTAGTAACAAAATATAATTGGGCACCTGGATCAAGTAAAACATATACATCAATAGAGAAGACTTGTAACATACTGGTCACCACAGCCAAAACAATGGTCCGTCTTAACAAGGCAATCACCATAATTCTTCTTGCCACACTTTCCACAAATTGACTTCTTGCTTGGTGAGCTAGTACCTCTTCCATTTTGAGACTTAGGGTTAGAAATTCTATCATCACGAGCCTTGGGAAATTTAGAAGGAAATCGATTAGAAAACCTCTTCTTCAACCTAGAATTGTCTTGAATGTCAAGCCTACCTTTTGAAGAATAACCTTCATAAGACTTGGACCTCTTGGCCTCCCTTCTCTTTCTCCTTAGCCTACTCTCTTCCACTTGTTGAGCATGAACCATGAGATGTGAGATATTTATATTATCATGAAGCATAACCGAACGACATTCTTCAACCAAGACTTTGGACACCCCCGTAAGAAAACAACTCATCTCTTCCCTTGGGTTTGACACCAAATATAGAGCAAACTTGGAAAATTTAATAAACTTCAAGGAATAGTCAATTACACTCATACCTCCTTGACGAAGGTTGATTAGTTCTTCCACCTTAGCTTTCCTCAATTCTCTAAGAAAGAATCGATCAAATAAATCCCTCTTGAAGATCTCCCAAGTCACCGGACCACATCTTAGTGCCTTATTATCCCTCCATTGCACATACCAAGTTTGGCCACATCTTTGAGTTGATAGGGCGCCAAGTAGACCTTCTCAATTGAGGTCACACCCATAGCATAGAGAATCTTATAGACCTCATCGAGGATGTAACAACTCAAAAGTACCCCCTAGAAGAAAGGACCACCCTTAGATCGGAACACTTGCGTACTTGACCTTTTGGAGGTCTTGTACAAGCCTTATGTATCATTCATTACATTAGACATGAAAAGTATAGCGGAATTAAAACTTTTCACGAATAAATTAATAAAGAGGAAACATATTTCATAAAAATTAAGGAGTTATCTCGTATTCACTATCCATCTTAATTACACGACATAAATTTCTTAGGGACACGCCCCTTTACATTTAATGAAAATACATAATAAGTCTTAATGCTAGAATCTAGGAAATAGAACTATGCCCTCGAATATATGCGGACATACTCAGTCTTGAGAGAGTCTATTCCCAAGCTTTGCCTTCTAGTCTTTAACTTGCCTACAACCTATACTTATTAAGTATATAAAAGTATGGGGTTAGTACAAAACAATGTACTAAGTATGGCCTATGCAAAAAAATGCAAAAAGGAACATTTTAGTAAAATAAGCTTTCATGCCAAATAAGTGAAACCTTCATGATTTTAGAGTCAAAATAGTATAAGAATCATCATTAATCACATAAAATAGAACTCTCATAATTTTAGAACGAAAATGCAGCTTTACAGAAAACCAAGCATATTACAGTAAACACAGTGAAGCCTTACAGTGAACCATTCATCCAAAGCATAGTGAATTCATTTCCTTTGAGGTTTCCCTAACTAAGTTATCCTAAGACTACCTAAGGTAAGAGAAGAAGGGACCACCCATACACCCCATTCTAGACAGACCAAAGCGATCCTTAAGACTAGCAACCATAGGCTTACCTCACACGAGAAACAAGTCCACACTCTTAGCTAGACATTTGAAGGAAATTCATACCTTACGGACTTCACATAGTGCCCTACTCCAAAGAGACATTGTAAGTTACACTAAGTGCAATGTGAGAGTAGCATCCCATAATACTACTCCCACTTAGTGCTCCTTGAGGATTCCCTTGGATTAAGCACTCTACATCAGTCATTCCTAATTTCATTACGTAAAACACAACTTTAGCATACATCCTTAACATTAGACCTTAATTCATCTAACTTCATTTATGACACATGATAACTCATTCATATACTTCACATAGAACACACCAAGACTCCACTTTCGGAAGGTCTACATAGTTCAATGGATAGATAGCGTCCCATACCACCACCTATCCTAAGTAGTATGTTCTTTTAGGAGACTTAGTTTATACAATTCATAGAAAACACACGAAGAATCCCCTTTCGGAAGATCTACTTAGTGCAATGGGTAGATAGTGTCCCATACCACCACCTACCCTAAGTAGTACGTTGTTTTAGGAGACTTAGTTCTTTCATTCTTTTGTGAGGAAATTGATTTAACCGACGAAGACCATGAGATCTAGACACAGAATTCCGATACTACCCTTATCGTAGGAGGGTTCCCCACTTGCCTAGGGCGTGGTCATTCTCTTAACTTTAACATGGCTTTTCCAATAGCAACAACTATGCGGGCACATAGTTAAGGGATAAGAAGATTGTTACTAAGTAACTCATTCTCTACTAACGAGGAGTACTCATCTCAAGAAGTACAGTGGAATACAACATCTCAACTCACGAAGTGTAACCACCCCTTCTTCATATCTTCTCGGTGCTAGGCATAACTCCCTTACGGAGTCTTAAACATTCTTTACTATATAATAAGGGATAGCTAATTAGCACCACATCTCAACTAACGAAGGGTACTTATCCCTAGAGGTCACATTAGAATACCACATCTCAACTCACGAATGGTATCCAACCTCCAACTTATCTTGGAAAGATCTTGGGAATAGTGAGGTTGCTAATAAACACTTCATTTCAACTCACGAAAAGTGTTCGCCCTAGAACTCCCCTTTTCATTCACATTCTTAAACTTCATTCATTCATTTATTCCAAGCATGAGTATGTGTGAACATGTGAGCACACCTTTAACATATATCATCACTTTCATAACATTGTCTTCTAAACATGCTTATATCTTCATTCATCGTTTCTCACACACTAGCATGCTCAACATATACACATACTTCATTTAGGCATAATCTAAGAAAGACATACAATTCAAACTTCATAATGTATATCAACATGAATCTCATTATTATCACTTCATTTCACACCTTAGGCCTTCAAAGACATACTCACACCACATACAAATATATATCCATATACATCAAGTAAACACCGCCACCAAGAAGGTGGACCCTACCACTGAAGAGCTTTTTATAATAAGCATTATATAACATAGCCAACTCACTATTAAACCAAGATATCACCACCTATACCTAATTATTCAATCTTACCTAATAATATTTCCCTTAGGGCAGTAGCTAAATCATAATAACAACATAAGGAAACCAAAGTTCATACCCTACAAAAACATGTTCATTTAACCCATTTCTTAAGCTAAAAGTTTAAAATATGCATAAGAATGATTTCATTAGGGTTTTGATATTAAAATCATCAATTAATACTAGAAACAACATATTTGAATCATTAAAACACATTTACATGAAGACCCATGCTTAGAGTCAAAGAAAGAAGAAGATAGAGTTTGAAAATCCATTTTGAAATCTTTTAGAAATGAATCCTTGAATGGAAGATAGACTTGATTAATAGGATTTTGTTCAATGTTATTTGGTAGTCTTGTACTATTCTTTATGAAATTTATAAGGACTTATTCAATGTGCAGTATGTTCACAAGTTCATTTAGATAGGGTACGTTGGGACTTGTCCCAATCATTGGCATACACTAGGTTATGAGTTCATTGAGTTACATCTTGTCAAGTCAATCTTTAACATGTATTTGTCCTTACAAGAAACATCATAATTTACATTGTCCATATAAGATTGGTATGACTTATTCATTGGCCAATTCTATTACATATTTTGGAAATAATATTGCTGGACAATTTATTGGCATAATCCAAACTTTCACTAAACACTTGTCATGATATTATAACTAGCCAAGTCAATTAACTTCATGTATATACTATAGTAATCTCATAATTTTAAGCAAGCCAACTTTTAACATTTAATTAGCTTATAAGAACAATTCAGTGCGTAGTTTTGCAAAGCTATAAAGTTGATTTGGCATTGAAGATTCATTAACTAGATTTGATTCTAATTCTTATTTCTTCTTGGAAACATTGCATTCCAAACACTTACAAGCATATCTACTGTAAACACACACAATAATCGTAACCTCCATTCCTTTCAACAGTAAACTGAATTTCATAAATGACTTATAACAATTTCATCTTCTCGAATACAATTAGGCATTACAACATTTCTTATCTCCTGTAACCCAATACATATTCTTAAAACCTAATAGACTCTTCACTAGACAAGTACATTTTCTGGAATATTACATTATCCCCCCTTTAGGAACATTCGTCCCCGAATGACACTACACATCATTTTGAATCAAAGAGGGTATTTTCGAAAAACACATCAACATACTTGAAACTTTACTCTTTGTGAATATCTAATTCAAAACTTACTCTGGATGGTGCACATCACTCAAAGTTTATCTGAAGCTTCATATATGAGATTGAGGAACTTCCTTTTCAATCTCACTTTAACTCAATTCACATCAACTCATGCGACAAAAATATCATGTCAATGTTGTACAAAAACAGCAACATGAATACAAGCATGAACTCATATTAACTCATATAGTGCAAGTATAAAACACAGAGTCATGGACTAAAAACACAAAAACCGACTAATGCACTAATATTTTGAGTTTCATAATCGAAATCAGACTTAGGAAGAGTATATCTAACCTCAAGAACTGAACAAGTGAGGGTAATGGGATCTCATGTCGGCCTCGGCATCCCATGTTGCTCCCTCAACAAGGTGGTTCCTCCATAACACCTTTACGGTGGCAACCTCCTTGTTCCTCAACTACTTCACTTGGCGATCTAAAATTTCAACTGAAACCTCTTCATAAGAAAGGTTCTCATCGACTCCTAACCCCTTAACAGACAGGATGGATGTTGGATCACCTAGACACTTTTTAAGCATCGAAACTTGAAACACTGGATGAACAGAAGCCAAGTCATCTGGTACCTTCAGTTTATAGGCAACATTCCCTACTCGCTGTAAGACCTCATAAGGACCTATATACCTCGGACTTAACTTCCCTCTCTTACCAAACCTCATCACCCCTTTCATGGGTGATATCTTCAGGTAGACTTAATCACCTACCTCGAATTCAAGAGCCCTATTCCTGTTATCAGCATAGGATTTTTGACGATTGTAAGCAGTAGCCAATCTATCCTTGATCATTCTCACCTTTTCCATAGCCTCATGTATGATCTCAGGGGCAAGGATGGATGACTCTCCTACCTCAAAGCACCCAACTGGGGACCTACATCTTCTGCCATACAGTTCTTCAAAAAGTGCCATCCCAATACTAGAATGGTAGCATTTATTATAAGAGAACTCAATCAGTGGCAAGTGATCATCCCAACTCCCTTAAAGTCAATAACACATGCTCTCAGCATGTGTTCAAGGGTCTGAATGGTACGCTCTGCTTATCCATCCGTCTGAGGATGCAAAGCAGTATTGAGCTTCACCTGTGTACCCAAGATCTTTTGGAAATATCTCCAAAAGTGAGAAGTGAACTGGTATCCCCTATCCGAAATGATAGATAAAGGTATACCATGCCACCTCACTATCTCATCAATATACAACTTGGCATAATCTTCGGCCTTGTAAGTAGATTCCGCAGGAATGAAGTGAGCAGACTTAATCATCCTGTCAACAATGACGCAAATGGAATCATGCAGTTTCCTGGTCCTGGGCAGACCAACCACAAAGTCCATATTAATAGCCTTTCTCTTCCATGTTGGGATCTCAATCGAATGGGTAAGACCTCCAGGCTTAAGGTGTTCGGCCTTAACCTGTTGGAAATTGGGGCACTCCTCAACAAACTTAGAATATCTCGCTTCATACCTTCCCACAAATAAATCTACTTGAGATCATGATACATCTTTGTCACATCCGGGTTTACCCCCTAGCCGTAACCGGCGTCGGCATCCTCTTCGAGGACTAAGACAAGCCTCTTAGCATCGTCATAGCATTCATCGATTACAATGTGAAAGGATTTAAAACTTTTTATCTATATCTACTCGGAGGTTTACATAGACCTCTACATACACATAATGGTATTTATATCAAGTATACATAGACTTGTTCATATACAAAGATTACATAGTCTTCTACTTTTATTTCACCCATTTATATAGTAAAAGACATAATAGTCATAAAAGTCGTCTCATGTCATAAACCATCTATCAAAGACAATAAATCTTGGGCATAGCCCTACATCAATACAAGAAGCCACATATAGGCTATATACAACATCGTCTCAAACGAGTAATAGAGTCAATACAGAATTATAGTAACTAAGTAACATAGGAGTAAGATGTCGGCAGCGCCCTTGGGAGAGTGAGGACCCACCATTTGGATGATAAGATATCCAAGTCTTCCTTCCAAGTTCCTCGAAGCATATTCAACGACCGGAACCTAAAATGTTTGGTAAAAGGGAAGGAAATGGGGTTAGTACTCCATATGTACTAAGTATGAAACCATATGCACAATTACCAATCAATTATGCTTAGAAAGGGACATTTAAGGAAATCATGCTATTTAGACCATTTACTTGAGTACACAAAACAACTAACTATACCACATGCATACCATCATATTTAATCCCTTAATCTCATAAAATCCTATCATCAAGAAATATCATTACGAAACATGAATAAGAGTAAAGCATAGCAAAACAAAACATACTAACTATAATCTGCATGAAGTCACAAGTGCAATGACCAAGTAAATTCCCATGTCTCTTACTTAATCAAGTAACCTACCAAGACTACAATTAGCAATTAACCTTACCTAACCTACTCTCCCATTTCATGAAACATTCTTCTTCAACCAAAAGCAACAACCTTATACTCATAAGTATGTTATTCAATGTACAAAGTCATTTACATTATATCACTATCTTACATGCATAACATTGACCTCTCAAATCTCCTATCAAGGCAAACTAGTGCAAGGCGTAGGTAGAGTCCCATACCCCTACCTAAGCTATAGCCAAACCCCTCAAGTTACTACGATTAGTCTATATCTTATTCATTGATTTTAGTTTAGGGAACTCTTGCCATAATCGACATAGACCACATGAGCTAATGAGGAATCCGGTGTCATGAAACCTTACACCGATGGAAGGTGGTCTACCGCCCAAGGTAGAACCTAACATAAACGCAGCTATATAGGTGGATCCACTAACTAGTATCCTATGGTGGCAACATAGTTCAAGAACTAAGAGGTAGATATCCCTATTTATACCATTTGGTAAAGTGGGCCGCTCCTCATGGGAATCCCTTAAATGGCATATCCCATAAACAAGGGAGTTAACATCACATGGGCAACTTTAGGATGAATCTTTCTTTGCATGGATAAGTCATCACCTCCCGTTGTCAAGTTCACTCGGTGCTAAGCTAAGTCCCCATATAGAGAAGTCTTTAAAGTTTATTAATCATCTCAACTTAGTTAGATAATAGGGTCAAGCCTTTGTACATTCATCATCATATCTCAAAGAAGAATTGTATAGGAAATAGTCCTTTAATTCACAATTCACTTAAGTGAAGTTAACCCTTGCACCTCACATCATAATAGGGCACATCTTTACATAACAACTTCCCTATAACATGTACTCCTAGGCAACCTCACAACCAAACCTAAAATATTCCAATTCAATTATCATACCAACCTATCACCTTAAACAAGGTACAATTCAACACAATATCATAATTTGATGACAATTAACCACAATTGAGATAAGAATTAGGAAACATCAAGACATACCAATACTCCTCCATAGTTCACCAATAAAAGGGCCTTACCATCAACTCATAGACCAACCCATTTTAAGTCATCACACCAATGTAATTCAACAATCAATATAAGAACTAATTTAGAAGAGTCACTACGCCATAATTCAATACAAAATCAAAGCTTGATAACATGACATCTAAGTCTATCTTCTTGCCCTAAATTCAATGCTCAAGAATTAGCATGAAGGACTTCAATTCATCACAATAGATGCATGCTCAATGTAATAACAATCATTAAAGATGATTTAAACAATAATTAGATCAATTACATCAACCCAACCCAAATTCACATCAATCTTATACCTAGGGTTAAGGGTTAAGGGTCATCATCTACAATATAAACGAAACCACATCACTTCATCATAATCAAGTTAGAATACATGATAATTTACTCATTATAACCTAAAGAATACATGAACAACTCAATTCATGACATCAAATTCGAAATTGAATGAAACCCTTATGAAACTCAACTTTTGGAAAATCTTTGAAGGAGCCCTTTGAGGAAAGAATCTCAAAGGTGAATTAGATCTATACCTTAAGGTTTGATGACGTTTTGATGGTTATTTCGTGCTAAACCAACCCCCAATGATCCTCCCAAGCTATCCTCCAATGGAGTCTTCCAATAGAGAGAGAAAGTAGAGAGAAGGAAGAGAGTTTGTTTAGAGAATTGTGATTAGGTTAATGAAGGTTGGTATTTATAGTGGGGTCTTAAGTCACTTAATTAGTCTACCCTTAATCCCTTAATTACCCCTAAGACACTTAATAAAATAATTGAACTAAAGGCTAAGTTCCGAAAACATGACAGACCCTCCACGACGACACCCCGTCGACGGGCCGTTGTGGGCATGACAGACTGCCCTCCTCCGTCCTGCACTTCTGTTGTCTCGGTCAGAGACTGTGCAGGTGAGGGTTCCTGACCAGGATACTAAGGGTGGCACGACGGTGGCCTCGACGCCCCGTCATGCCCATGACGTCCCGTCATGCCATCCGTCGAGGCATCTTGCCAAGAGGGTCCTCCTCGAGGGCCCTTGTTTGGTCCTCGGGGAGTTGTACCCAAACTTTTCCATCATGAAACCACCCCGCACTATGTGTTACACCTATTATTACAAACTTTTACTCAATTCCGACTCTTTAACTTGGTCAAACTAAAAGAACACTCTAGCCCTTTCATGAACCAACTTTCCAGACGTCATGGACGTTCTTGAACGTTTTGGTTCCAAAACACTTCAACGACTCTATAAACGCCTAATTTGGCTAGGAACAATGGTTTAGACCTTAAGGAGACTGTTTAAGTCTTACAACATGACTTTGGGATTTCAAAATATTACATTATCCCCCCCTTAGGAACATTCATCCCCGAATGACACTAAACACTCTTTAAATGAGGGAATAGACTCAAGACTAGTAGCGCAACCAATTCACAATATTCAATTAGCATGAATCATATCATTTCAATAAAACATTTCAAAACATCAATTTATCACACATAAGCTCAAAGTTTCCTCATGAGATACTTTCTACTCACAACACACATGAGCTCAATCATTTGATACACAAGTCAATTAGCACAAAGTTCATCTTATCAATATGCTTAATATAACATCCACAAGGATCCACTATATATAATACATGACTTCACTCAAATATGCAAGAAGCAAGACAAATTTCAAATTATTGTTTAAGGCCACCTTACAGTGACTTCATTGTGAAGTCTCTAAAACTAAGATTTTTTGAAACTTCACCAAAACATCAAGGATTCACAATATTTAACACAATTATATCATTAGAAAGAATGACTAACCTTAAACATCAAAAAGATGAGGATAACGGGTTTTCATGTTGGCCTCGGCCTCCCATGTTGCACCCTCAACTAGGTGGTTGTTCCATAACACTTTTACAGAAACCACCTCTTTGTTCCTCAACCTTTTCACTTGCCTATCAAGGATCCGAACCAGAGCCTCCTCATAAGAGAGATTATCCTTGACTCCAAGACCTTCAACCGGAAGAATAGACTCGGGATCCCCGACACACTTCTTCAACATAGAGACATGGAAAACCGAATGAACCGAAGCTAAATTGTTAGGTAGTTTTAAGCGATAAGAAACTTTACCAACCCTTTCCAAAATATCATAAGGTCCCACGTAACGAGGGCTCAACTTCCCTTTCTTGCCAAACCTTACCACCCTCTTCATAGGTGAAATTTTCAAATACACCTTGTCACCCTCTTCAAACTCCAAATCCGTTCTCCTATTATCGGCATAGGACTTTTGTCGACTATAGGCTGTTTGCAACCTGTTCCTTATGATATGCACATTCTCCAAAGTCCTATTAATCAAGTCGGGACCAAAGATCGATGGTTCACCAACTTCAAACCATCCTATAGGAGACCTACACCTCCTACCATACAAGGCTTCATAGGTAGCCATGGAGATGGACGAATGAAAACTATTATTATACGCAAACTCAACCAACGGCAAGTGCTTATCTCATCCCTTGAAATAAATGATGCGAGCTCTAAGCATATCCTCAAGGGTTTTAATTGTTCGTTCTGCTTGACCATCCGTTTGAGGATGAAAAGCGGTACTCAATTTCACTTTAGTACCCAAACCTTCTTGAAAAGACTTCCAAAATCTAGATGTGAATTGTGCACCCCGATCCGAAATAATGGATAACGGAATACCATGGCGACAAACAATCTCATCTATGAAGATCTTCGCATAATCCTCCGCCGAAAACGTGGATTTGACGGGAATAAAATGAGCGGACTTAGTCAATCTATCAACAATCACCCATATAGAATCATACGACTTTTGAGTCCGAGGTAACCCTACCACAAAGTCCATATTAATGTCTTCCCACTTCCAAGTAGGAATTTGGATCTCTTGTAGTAAGCCACCCAGCTTTTGATGTTCCGCCTTCACTTGTTGGCAATTTGGACACTTAGCAACAAATTTCGCTATGTCCTTCTTCAAACCTTCCCACCAATATATTTCTCGAAGGTCATGATACATCTTAGTAGAACCCGGATGGATGGAATAGTGGGATCCATGGGCTTCCTCAAGGATCCGACCCATCAATCCATCAACATCGGGAACACATAACCTCCCTTGGTACCTCAACACACCATCCCCTCCTAAGGAGAAAGACTCATTCATCTTGCCAAGAACCGATTCTTTCAACTCCATCAATAGTTGATCAAGGTGTTGTTTGGACTTCACCTCAACCACTAATGATGACTCAGAGCTATGATGAACCGTGGCACCTCCATTTAGAGAACTCTCCAACCGCACCCATAATCTAGTCAAACGATGAACATCCTTCACTAGATCTTTCTTGTCTCCATCTATATGAGACACACTACCCATAGTCATACGGCTTAGAGCATCGCCACGACATTGGCCTTGCCGGGATGATATAGGACACTCATATCATAATCTTTCAACAATTCTAACCACCTTCTTTGTCGGAGATTCAACTCTTTTTGAGTAAACACATATTGAAGACTCTTATGATCGGTGAAAACATCAACATGAACACCATACAAGTAATGTCTCCATATTTCCAAAGCAATCACTACGGCCGCTAACTCAAGGTCATGAGTGGGGTAATTTCTCTCATGCACTTTAAGTTGCCGTGAAGCATAGGCAATCACCTTCCCATTTTGCATAAGCACACACCCCAAACCTATGCGGGATGCATCACAATACACAACGAACCCCTTAGAACCTTTCGGTAAAGTTAACACCGGAGCAGAAGTAAGCCTATCTTTCAATAATTGGAAACTCTTCTCGAAGGCCTCCGACCACTCAAACTTTTTACCCTTTTGAGTCAATGAAGTCAAAGGAGATGCAATGGATGAAAAACCTTTTACAAACCTTCGATAATAGCCTGCTAGACCCAAGAAACTCCTAATATCTGTCAGGGTCAAGGGTCTAGGCCAATTTCTTACTGCATCAGTTTTACTTGGGTCTACCTAAACTCCATCACTAGAGATGATGTGCCCAAGAAACGCGACCGACCTCAACCAAAACTCACACTTGCTATACTTGGCGAACAATTTATGCTCTCTAAGGGTTTGCAATACCACCCTTAGATGACCAATGTGATCAACGTCATTCTTCGAATACACCAAGATATCATCGATACAATAACGAACGAATCAAGGTAACTTCAAAACACCCTATTCATTAGGTCCATAAATGCCGCCGGAGTTTTTGTGAGACCGAAGGACATAACCACGAACTCATAATGCCCGTACCAAGTCCGAAAGGCCTTCTATGGAATATCTTCATTTCTCACCCTAAGCTGGTGATACCCATGCTAGAAGTTGGTTATTAAAGGGGTTAGTAAATCACTGAAACAATGAAGTCAATTCACTGTAAAGTGAATTGAACTTACTGTAAAGTGATGCCTAAATTTGGTATGTTGATTAATTGCTTCCTTATGTTTTTATAAATTAATTAATGATGTTATTATGATTAAAATATTATTTGTAAAACGAAAAGATGCATATTTCCAATAAAGTCCATTTTCATGATTTTTATGCATAATGTCATAGTTAGTACATGTGGTTGTACTAATTCCATGCTTTATTTTCTATCTATAGTTCTTAATAGGTGAGGAGCATTGGGAAGTGAATACTTGGACTTAGAAGATCGTTCAAGAAAAGTTGAAGTATATCCTCAATTGACTCGAGGGCATATATGTCTTTTATGTTTTCTTTGAAGTATTGTAATAGACTATGTATTTCTATTTTCGTATTGAAGTATGGGCCGTGTCCCAAGCATTCTTGTGTCTTAAGATGATGAGATTGAGACTTAGTATTTCCTATTACTTTTATATGAAAGAGGTCTTAAAGACTATGTTATATTTTGTGAAAAGTTTTAATTCCGCACTACTTTTCACTATGTATATGCAATGAATGATATGAAATGGCTTGTCTTAGACCTCCGAGAGGTCGACGACACCGGTTACAATCCAAGACTGTACCCTAACTTCTAGGGTATGGTTTCGGGTTATGACAAGCTTAGTATCAGAGCATAGGTTAATGAACGTAGTTTTAGGAATCAAAAAGTCTCATCAAGTCACGTCTAGTAGATTCTTGACCATCGGTGTGAGTCGCGACACATCTATGGGCGAGAGGCTATAGGACAATAAAGTTTCCCTTCTTTTCTACTCCTATGTCGTACGGTAGAGTAAATGTTATGATTATCCTTCTTATGTGTTTCCTTGTGTTTCTAGGAGATGAATACTAGAAGGATGGCCGCTACAAGGTTGGAATAGGAGAGGGTGAATGAGCAGATTCCTCCTCAAGTTGAGCAAGTTCCTCAATGTGCTCAACTTCCTCCCCAAGGTGATTACGTTCCTAATATGGGTCGAGGTAACGAGGTTTCGGTGGTTCATCCAGAGTTGACTACTCAATAGATTAGAGAGGCTTTGATAGCTTTATCTCAAGCCGTAACTACTCAAATCAATTTGAGTATGATGTCTAGGATTGTGGAGAGCACTATGACTTCTAGGTTGAGAGACTTTGTGAGGATGAATCCTCCTATCTTTCTTGGCTCGAAAGTAGATGAGGATCCCCAAGAGTTCCTTGATGGTGTGTACAAGGTGTGGAGTGCTATGGGGGTTACATCTAAAGAGAAGGTGGAATTAGCTTCATACAAATTGAGGCATGTGTCTCAAAATTTTATTACTCAATGGAAGGACAATAGGCCAGAGGAAGTGGGTCCTATTGAATGGGAAGAGTTTAAGGAAGCTTTTCTAGGCAAGTACTTCCCTAGAGAAATGAGAGAGGTTAAGGTGGAGGAGTTTATCAATCTCAAGCTAGGCAATATGAGTGTTGAGGAGTACTCTTTGAAATTCCTGTCTTTGGCTAGGTATGCACCTTCTCTTGTGTCAAATCCAAGAGATGAAATGAGTCGCTTTGTTACCGGGGTAGCGCACATAGTGATGGAGGAATGTCGTACGGCTATGCTACATGATGATATGACTTTAGCTAGACTCATGGTGTATGCACAAGCTATTTAAAAGTCTAAACTTAAGAGAATGGCTAGAAACTTGAAAAGAAATGGTGCAAGTGATCAAGTGCAGCCTAGGTTCAAAAAGAGGGCTCAAACTCAAGAGGGATCTACTGTTCCTAGGGTGAAATTTGAGAAAGGAGGTGGTTCTCGAAATGACAAACTTACTTGTGCCAATTGTGGCAAGAAACATTTTGGTGAGTGTCTTTTGGGTACCGGGAGTTGTTTTGGATGTGGAGAGAGTGGGCATAAGGTTAGACATTGCCCAATGATTGCTTCTAGGGGTAGAGATGAAAAGCAAGCTGCCCCTAATGTTCCAAAGGAAGATGCTCAACAAAGAGGCGTATCTATGCACTCCGGACTAGAATTGAAAAGCCGGGTGATGGTGATGATGAAGTTGGTAAGTTCTCTTTCTTTTGTTAAGATATGAGTTCCTTCTAAGTGGGGGAGTATGGTTTGTAGATGGGATAGAATTCCTTGAATTGTTGCTTGTGCATGACGTTAGGAGTTTTGTTGAGATTGAATTTCATTTGACCTCTTGCATTGTGTGTTTTATGAAGCTTTGAGCATGTTGTAAGATGTGTTTAAATGATGTTACTTTGCATATTAGCATGTTTATATCATGAATTACCTTAAATGTGCATTTTTGAAAAATTTGGTAAAAATAACTGTAGCATTAAGACAGTTTACTGTAATATTTTTGTAAAAATGACTATTTGATTAATTGGTCTAAAATTTTTGTAATGTGGTTAGAACTGATGTGTATGAGTATAATATTGAATATAAAATGAGTTTTTGCTATTTGGATTGAAGCATGTGAGTTTCATAGCATAATGAGTTATAGAATTGTTTTCTAGTTTCATGTTGTGTTGTGAATCCCTTGATTATGTGAAATTGATGTTTTCTTCATAATATTGTGTTATGTGGTTTAGTTAGGTGCTTCTAGTTGAGTCTCTAATCTTGGAAGTGTTCGGAAAGTGGCAAGTGTCATTCGAGGACGAATGTTGTCCAAGTGGGGGAGATTGTAAGACCTCGAAAATGACTTAGGTTAAATAGAGCCTAACATGTTGATATTGATGGTCTAAGGTCCTAAATATGGTTAATATATGGTATAGAGTCAGTAGCAAAAGTATTAGAGGTGTTGGAAGTCAAACGTCAAGGGACGACTAAGAAGTTCGACGACTAAGTCACCTAAATGCCTTGTATGTGGTTCTATGTGTTTATTTGTGTTTAATGATGTTTTAAGGATCTTAATTGAGTTATTATAGCATTTATAGGCAGTGTGTTGAGTGTCGAGAAGTTTGGAGGTCAAACGACAAATAACGTTCATGGCGTTCAAAAGATATGCCTTGAATCGACCTTGTACGTCTAGGCGTGTTTTGTCAAGTTTTACATGTTCGTTTTGTGTGAAATTCATGTGAGAGGTGTTAAACTTATATACTATAGTAATTGGGTTGGAAACGTTTGAGAAATTATCCTCAAGGACCATCTAAGGGTCCTTGAGGAAGGACCCAAAACTGTTGCCAAAACAATCGCAGGTAGGCCCTACACGACGGAGCAGTTGACGGCTCGTAGGCCTGTTGACGCCCCGTCGAAGGGTGTCATCGTGGGGGACTTGGCCATGGGTGAAGAGGGAAACCTTTTCAGGCTACTGTAACCACCGACGGTGGCCAGTGACGGCCCGTCGTGGTGGTGACGCCCCGTCAAGGGCAAGCGTCAAGCGACCTGTCTCCTGCACGCAGAGTTGCAGCCAAGCTAGGGGTGAATTCACCCCACTTCCAAATAATAGTTTAGGCGGTTTTTTAACGGCCTTTTGGGTATTTTAAATGTGTATATAAGTGTTTAACACTTAGAATAATTCATTTTTCCAAAAAAAAAAAAACAAAGTCCCTTCGAAATCCCAAATACTCCATTGAAGTCCAAATTGAAGAAACAGCTTGGTGTGGCATTTTGAGTGGAAATTCTTCATCAAAGTTAAGAATTATCATCCTTGAGGTATGGCTTTTGATCCTTGAAACTTGTTTCATCAAGGAGTCTAACTCTCAAGATGTTTTTCTAAGTTTTCTAAAGCGAATTGTCCAATTTCGGGATTCTACCATGAGTTCTTGCATAAACGATTTCTAAACATTGAATTATGATCTAATTGATATTGAATTGATGATTTTAACATAAATTACCTATGAACCCATGTAAATTGATGAACCTATGAACCCATGTAAATTGATGAACACTGGTTTTGACTACTTATTGGGTTACTTGATATTAAGCTAATATTGTTGAATTGTTATGTAGTTTCTTATGGGCTTTCTAATGATATAAGATTTGTATTCAATTTATATCTAATTGATCTTAGATTGTTAAAACTAGATTTAATTGATGTAGATTCATTGAGTCTTATGGTTATTAATTTGAATTATTGTTCATGGTCATGGGTAAGGGCCTTGTGATGTTGAATTGGTTGATTTGCCATTTAATTGAAGTGTGGATGAGGGGATGAAGGTATTTTGCCCCATTTTCTTTAATTTGATATTAATTATACTTTGATTCTATTGCGATTGGTTTGGTCCACTTATGGTGGCGGTGTTATGTGAATTGACGTGGCCTTGTCGGCTTTACTTTATGCAATATTATGATCATGGCCTTGTCGGCACTACTTGAAATATATGATGATTATGTGATGTAGGATTATGTTTATCCATATGTGAAAGTATATGTGTTCTTATATGAAGTTATGATAGTGTATGGGATGTTATTCCTAAGTACTTATAGAATGACTTATATTGTATGTTAAAGTGAAATATGTGTTGTCTTGTTTAGGTAGACTTATGTCCCTTGCTTGATGCTTATATGAATATGATTATGTGATGATTTGACTTACTATGTTAAGAGTCTTGAATGTGTGAATGACATGTGGCCTTGAATGATGAAAAGAAGGTCTTTATGTGAAACCTTGAAACCAAGGGTAAAAGTAATGTAAATTGAAGTCGAGCGTCGTAAGGGTATCCTTCATATGGGATGATGGACCTAGGTTGATTGGCTGGAACGGCATCATATCTCCCTAGCAAAAGTCATAATGAGCTTCTTGTCGCCATTGGAAGGAAATCCCTAGAGATCCTCTTTGGTAGGGTAAATGTAATTGGGTTATGAACTAGATATGGAACCCTATTGTATGAACCTTAATGTGAATTAATCTATGAGAACAAAGGCTAGCACCGAGTGAGTATGGTAAGGGAAATAGTTCTAGTTAAGCATGAGACTAGAATACAAAGAAACCCTTCATATTCCTTAACCATGTGCCTACATGGGATGTGTCCAAGTTCTACCATTGGCAAGTAGAACAACCTCATCGGAGTAGGATAGAACTCCGGATTCCATGTCTTGCTACCATGGTCTATGTTGTTTATTGCCTATTCTCATCATATGGGATACTTGCTAGCATTAGAGAAGTTCTATAAAGTTTAGGTGGTGGTATGGGACGCTATCTAGACATTGCACAATAAGCTTTGAAGATGTTAATGAGAGTCCCTAGGTCTTCTCTAAGACCATTACTTGAATGTCCTTATGTATGGTATGAGTCTTTTAATAAATTAATGAATAAATGGATTAATGAATTAATGAACCAATGACTTACGTTATGAAGTATGTAAGTGAATAAGTACCTAATCTAGAGTGGCTTATGGATTCTTTAGTTAAATTGTGAAGAAGGCATAAAGGATGATTTCTTCATGGCTTACCTATAGAAGACTTGAGTATGACTCTAGTTAGGGAAAAGGTTTGATGTTGTTGACATGATCTAAGCTTTAGGTGGTCTTAAGGACTATTTAGGTAATCTTGAGGAGGTTAATCATGGACGTTATCTTCTTGATTTACTTAAGTAGGTCTTTTGATAGCCTTTGGAAGGAGAGTGTCCTATCATCTAAGTGTTGGTGTGTTTAGAGAGAATGATTCTATTTTAGGTAGTCTATAAGATCCCTTGTGTGTGTGTAATTGAGATTGTATGGGCGGTCACTCCACACTCACTCAAGTGAACCTTGAAAATGACCTTTGGTAGATTAATCTTACCGTGATGTTTATGATACTTTCTAAGTATGTATGTGACTCATTATAGGTAATCTTAACGGTCGTTTAGGCACATCTAGAGAGGGTGTTTGGGCGGTCTCTCTTTGTGTGACTTAAGTGAATTTTAGGATGACTTTAAGTGAAAAAATTACATGCTAGAAGTTGGTTATTAAAGGGGTTAGTAAATCACTGAAACAATGAAGTCAATTCGCTGTAAAGTGAATTGAACTTACTGTAAAGTGATGCCTAAATTTGGTATGTTGATTAATTGCTTCCTTATGTTTTTATAAATTAATTAATGATGTTATTATGATTAAAATATTATTTGTAAAATGAAAAGATGCATATTTCCAATAAAGTCCATTTTCATGATTTTTATGCATAATGTCATAGTTAGTACATGTGGTTGTACTAATTCCATGCTTTATTTTCTATCTACAGTTCTTAATAGGTGAGGAGCATTGGGAAGTGAAGACTTGAACTTAGAAGATCGTTCAAGAAAAGTTGAAGTATGTCCTCAATTGACTCGAGGGCATATATGTCTTTTATATTTTCTTTGAAGTATTGTAATAGACTATGTATTTCTATTTTCGTATTGAAGTATGGGCCGTGTCCCAAGTATTCTTGTGTCTTAAGATGATGAGATTGAGACTTAGTATTTCCTATTACTTTTATATGAAAGTGGTCTTAAAGACTATGTAATATTTTGTGAAATTTTTTAATTCCGCACTACTTTTCATTATGTATATGCAATGAATGATATGAAAGGGCTTGTCTTAGAGCTCTGAGAGATCGACGACGCCGGTTACAATCCAAGATTGTACCCTAACTTCTAGGATATGGTTTCTGGTTGTGGCTTGCCAAGCCATGTTTGGACTAACCCTTGGTTGGTCGGACCTCGACATTTTTACCCTATATACATGGTTTTACCAATTTAAAGTCATTTTACAAGTTTTAGACCTCATACAACACCTTTAAACTTTCACGAAACCAAAGGACGTTTAATTAGACTAGCTTCCAAACGTCTTGGACGTTTCTTGACATCTTGACTCTAAAACTTCCTAAATGGTTTATTAATATTATTTTAGTTCTTATGACAGTGTTCCTAACCTTAGACTAACATTTGAGGCTCTAGATTAGGTCTTGGACTTTCAGAATATTACATTATCCCCCCCCCCCCCTTAGGAACATTTGTCCCTAATTGACACTAAAATCTTTTGAAAGGAAAGGATAGACTCAATACTAGCAGCCCAACCAACAACATGCATATCATCATTAAGGGTCACAACCCATTGGAGTACTTCGCAACCCCATTCAACACATAATATAGCATTACACATTGCAACTCAAGTCACAACGCATAAGAGCTCAACAATTTCATAACACATTATGAGGAACTATCCTCTCAACATCAACATGAGCTCAAAACGACATTAAAGTTTTGTCATGCTATTATTCCCAAGACAACATCAATAGACTAAAAATCTCAAGAACACAAAATATATATTTCACATAATTGCAAGTTAACACAAAAATCCTATTTTATGGTAACTCATTTTGACACTAACTTAACCAAAATATGCACATACTTGAAAACAAGCAAAACTTCAATTTATTTATTATATTCATTATTAAAAGGAACAATTAACCTTAATTAGCAAAGAGATGAGGATAACAAGACTTAATGTCGGCCTCGGCCTCCAATGTTGCTCCCTCAACTAAGTGGTTCCTCCGTAGGACTTTTACGTAGGCCACCTCTTTGTTCCTCAACCTCTTCACTTGACCATCAAGGATTTCCATCGGAACCTCTTCATAGGAGAGGTTCTCATCCACACCTACAAATTCAATAGGAAG
Organism: Solanum sitiens; assembly: GCA_016801875.1. NCBI lineage: Eukaryota > Viridiplantae > Streptophyta > Magnoliopsida > Solanales > Solanaceae > Solanum > Solanum sitiens. The sequence continues at coordinate 4,752,687 of JABWTJ010000014.1, read as the reverse complement.
AATGTATTCGGGATCACTGATACACTTCTTAAGCATGGAGACATGGAATACCGGATGAACCGAAGCCAATTCACTAGGTAACTTCAACTCATATGCAACATTGCCAACCCTTTGCGTAATTTCATAAGGACCTACATAACGAGGACTCAACTTCCCTTTATTGCCAAATCTCACCACCCCTTTCATAGGTGAAATTTTCAGATACACCTTATAACCTTCTTCAAATTCTAAGTCCCTCCTCCTATTGTCGGCATAAGACTTTTACAGCTATAGGCTGTTTTCAATCGGATTCTTATCATATGCAGTTTCTCCAAAGTTTTATAAATCAATTTGGGACCAAAAAGTGAAGACTCGACCACTTCAAACCATCCAATCGGAGATCTACATCTCCTACCATACAAGTCTTCAAAAGGGGTCATAGATAGATATAGATGAATGATAACTATTATCATAGGAAAACTCAACCAAAGGCAAGTGTTTATCCCAATTTCTCTACAAGTCAATTCTACAAGCTCTAAGCATATCCTCAATAGTTTGAATTGTACGCTCTGCTTGACCATCAGTTTGAGGATGAAAAGCGGTGCTTAGCTTCACCTTGGTACCCAACCCATTTTGGAACTACCTCCTGTAATATCCTAAAACGAACTAAGGTGAACTAGAGCTTCGTGAATGTTTCATGAGTTAATTTTGTGTTAAAATGAATTATAATCATGTTCTTAGGCAGTGTGTGAAGTTTGGAGGTCAAACGTCCAAGAACGTTCGGAAGGTGTGCCTTAGAAAGTGCTTGTGTGTCTTCATGTGTTTTAGTGAGTTTTACGTATTCGTTTTAATCAAAATTGCATGTGGGATATTCCTAAGACCTATACGACTATGTATAGGGGTTTAACGTCCGGGTGCGACCCCCCTAGGACCCACAAGGGGCCCTAGAAGAGGACCCCATCCATTTGGCAGGAGGCTGCCAAGCAGTGACTAACGACGGCCACAAGGGACGGACTGTTGGTCAACCAACGGCCCGTCAACCTTGGGCATCGACTGGCCCTGAAAGGCTAGAAAAGCCTACACAAAGTGTAGCCTCAGCCCCAGTTGGTGGACCCATCTAAGGGGTGTCGACTGGGCGATGGCCCGTCCGTCAAAGGGCATAGGTTGGTGCTTGTGAAAGCTGCAATTTCTCTGCCAAGGCTTGGGGTGTTAGGTAAATTCACCCCAAGTCTTTTATGAACCATGAATGATTATTTTAGGGTCTTTTAAGTATATTAAGAGGATACAAACACTAAGACCTAATTTTAGACTTCATTTTCTAAAACCAAAACCCTCTCTCAAGAAAGACTCTCTCAAAACCAAAAAGAAGCTTGGACTCAAGGAAGGGCTTAAATGGCTGGTCGTGGACGTGTTTCTTCATCAAAATTATTGGTTTTCCTTCTCATTGAGGTATGGTAGTCATCCTTCAACTCTCTTCCATTCAAGGAGTCATTTCTAAAAGATTTCAGAAAAGGTTTTCAAACTCTATCTTCTCCTATCTTTGATTTTTAGCATGGGTCTTAATGTAAAAGTGTTTTAATGATTCAAATATGTTATTTCTAGTATTAATTGATGATATTAATGTCAAAACCCTAATGAACTCATGTTTATGCATATTTCCAACTTCTAGCGTGAGAAATGGGTTAAATGAATATTATTGTGTAGTGTTTGAGCATTGGTTTCTTCATGTTGATATTACGGTTTAGCTACTGCTCTATGGGCTATTTTATGATGAATTGATAAGTAACTGGTAAATAGGTGTTTAAAGCATTGGAAGAATGATAAGTTGGTCTCATTGTTAACTCTTATGATGAAATGCTCTTGAGTGGTATGGTCCACCTTTGGTGGCGGTGTTTACTTGAATATATGAATATGAATCTACTTTATGTGAATAATACCATGAAGGCATATTATGTGACGTATGATGATAATGATGTTGTTATTGTTGATGTTCTTTATGAAGCTTGTTATGTGAAGTATGCTAGAGATAATGTCTAAAGGAACTATATGATTATGTGAAGCATGTTTAAGTGTGAAATATGATTAATGAAGGTTTAAGCATGTTTAGAATTCAATGTTGATGAATTGGTGATCAGGTGAAAGGTGTTCTCACATGCACACTCACACACTAACACTTGAATGAATGAATGATGTTAGTAAATGTAATTAAGGGGAGTTTTGGAGTGAACACTATTCGTGAGTTTAGATAAAGTGTTTAGTAGCAACCTCACTATCTTCCAAGAGCTTTCTAAGATAGGTAGGAGGATGGGTGTCCTTCGTGAGTTGAGATGTGGTGTCCACTAGTTATCTTTAACCTATAGTATAAAATGTTTAAGACTCCGTGGGGGAGTTAGGCCTAGTAACGAGAGGATATGAAGAAGGCGTGGTTACACTTCGTGAGTTGAGATGTTGTATTCCAATGTACCTCTTGAGATGAGAACTCCTCAGTAGAGAATGAGTTACTTAGCAGCAATCTTCTTATCCCTTAACTATGCGCCCGCATATGTGTAGCTATTGGAAAAGCCATGTAAAAGCTAAGAGAATCACCCTACCCTAGGCAAGTGGGGAACCCTCATCAAATAAGGGTAGTATCGGGATTCCATGTCTAGCTCTCATGGTATATGTCGGTTAAATCTATTCCCCCAAAAATGAATGAATGAACTAAGCCTCCTAAAATAACGTACTACTTAGGGTAGGTGGTTATATGGAACGCTGTATATCCATTGCACTAAGTAGACCTTCTGATAGGGGAGTCGTGGTGTGTTTTGTATGAAGTGTATGAACTAAGTCTCCTAAAATAACGTACTACTGAAGGTAGGTGGTGGTATGGGACGCTATCTATCCATTGCACTAAGTAGACCTTTCGAAAGAAGAGTCTTGTTGTGTTTTGTATGAAGTGTATGAACTAAGTCTCCTTAAAGAACGTAGTACTTAGGGTAGTTGGTGGTATGGGATGCTATCTATTCATTGCATTATGTAGACCTTCCGAAAGGGGAGTTTTTGTGTTTCTACATCGAAGTATATGAATGAGTTATCATGTGTCGTAAATGAAGTTAAGTGACTTAAGTTCTAATGTTAAGGATGTATGTTAAAGCTGAGTTTTATGCAATGAAGTTAGGAATGACTTTTTGTAGAGTGCTTAATCCAAGCGAATCCTCAAAGAGCACTAAGTGGGATTAGTAGAATGGGATGCTACTGTCACATTGCACTTAGTGTAACTTACAAGTAGCATTGGAGAAGGGTACTTACATTAAGTACTTAATGTATGATTGTCCTTCAAATGTCTAGCCAAGAGTGTGGACTTGTTTCCCGTGCGAGGTAAGCCTATGGTTGGTAGTCTTAAGGATAACTTTGTTGTGTCTTGAAGGGGGTGTATGGGTAATCCCTTCTTGTATTACCTTAGGGAGTCTTGGGATAACGTTGTTAGGGAAACCTCAAAGGAAATGAGTTCATTATGCTTGGGATGAATTGTTCACTGTAATGTTTCACTGTTTCACTGTAAAGTTGCTTGACTTTACTATAAATTGATCTTATGGTTCAAAAATTAAGAGAGTTCTATTTTATGTTATTAATGATGATTCTTATACTATTTTAACTCTAAAATTATGAATGTTTTACTTATTTGGCATGAAAGCTTAATTTACTAAAATGTCCCTTTTTGCATGTTTATGCATATGCCATACTTAGTACATTGTTTTGTACTAATACCATACTTTTCTATACTTTATAAGTATAGGTTGGAGGCAAGAGGAAGTTTAGAAGTCAAAGCTTGGGAATATACTCTCTCAAGACTAAGTATGTCCTCATATATCCGAGGGCATAGTTCTATTTCTTAGTTTCTAGCATTAAGACTTATTATTTATTTTCATTTAATGTAAAGGGTTGTGTCCCTAAGATATTTATGTCGTGTATTTCAGTTGACTTGTGAAAACGAGATCATTTCTTAGCTTTTATGAAAGATGTTTCCTTTATTATTTTATTCGTGAAAAGTTTTAATTCCGCACTACTTTTCATGTCTTATGTAATGAATGATAGCTAAGGCTTGTACAAGACCTCCAAAAAATCAACTATGCAATTGTTCCAACCTTGGGGTGCTCCTTTCTTCTAGGGGGTGCTTTCGGGTCGTTACACCTCCAAAACCTAGATGTGATTGTTCACCCCTATCAGATATGATGGATAACGAAATACCATGGAGACACACAATCTCATCTATGAAGATCCTTGCATAATCCGCTGCCGATTATGTGGACTTGACAGGAATAAAATGAGCGGAGTTGGTCAACCTATCCACAACCACCCATATGGAGTCATGTTTCTTATGTGTCCGAGGCAAACCTACCACGAAATCCATGTTAATGTCTTCCCACTTCCAAGTGGGAACTTGGATTTCTTGAAGTAAACGACCCGACTTTTGGTGTTCGGCTTTCACTTGTTGGAAATTTTGACATACTGCTACAAATTCCGCTATGTCTCCTTTTAAACCTTCCCACCAAAACACTTCTCTAAGATCATGATACATCTTTTTGGAACCCGCCGAGTACGGGAACCATGAGCTTCCTCAAGGATCCGGTTTCTCAAATTATCAACATTGGGAACACACAACCTTCCTTCGTACCTCAAAACACAACCCCTCCCCCCACCAAGGAGAAGGACTGATTTAGCTTACCAAGAGCCGATTCCTTCAACTCCATCAATGGTTGATCAAGGTGTTGTTTAAACTTCACCTTAACCACCAAACATGATTCATAGTTATTATGAACCATAAAATCACCATTTGGGGAATCTTCCAACCTAACACCCAATTGAGCCAACCTATGAACATCTTTCACTAGGTCTTTCTTGGCTCCTTCTACATGAGACACACTACCCATGGTCATACGACTTAGAGCATCCGCAACAACATTGGCCTTGCCGGGGTGATAGAGGACACTCACGTCGTAATCTTTTAACAATTCAAACCATCTTCTTTGTCGGAGATTTAACTCCTTTTGAATAAATACATATTGAAGATTCTTGTGGTAGGTATATACATAGACATGAATAAAATATAAGTAATGTCTCCATATTTCAAGGCAAATACCACGGCCGCTAACTCAAGATCATGAGTTAGATAATTCTTCTCATGCACCTTAAGTTGTCTAGATTCATAGGCTACTACTTTCCCATGTTGCATAAGAACACACCCCAAGCCCACTCGGGATGCATCACAATTTACAACGAAGCCCTTGGTACCCTCTAGTAGAGTCAATATCGTAGCGGCAGTAAGCCTATCATTCAAAATTTTGAAGCTTCTTTCACATGCCTCCGACCACTCAAATTTTACACTCTTTTGGGTCAATGTAGTCAAGGGAGAAGCAATGGACACAAAACCATCCACAAACCTCCTGTAATAGCCCGCTAGACCCAAGAAACTCCTAATATCAGATGGAGTCAATGGTCTAGGCCAATTTTTCACCTCCTCTGTTTTCTTTGGATCAACCTCAACTCCTTCACTAGAGATGATATGACCAAGAAACGCCACCGAATTCAACCAAAACTCATATTTTCTATACTTGGCAAAAAGTTGGTGTTCCTTAAGCACTTGCGAATCCACTCTCAAATGGTGCATGTGTTCACCCTCACTTTTTGTATATACCAAGATGTCGTCAATGAAGACAATTAAAAATGAATATAGGTAACATCAAAACACCCTATTAATGAGGTCCATAAACGCCACCGGGGCATTAGTGAGACCAAAGGACATCACTAAGAACTCATAGTGACCATATCTAGTTCGGAAAGCCATTTTTGGTATATCCTCACCTCTCACCCTAAGTTGGTTATACCCCGATCTCAAGTCAATCTTAGAAAAGTAGCTTTCCCCTTGGAGTTGATTGAAGAAGTCATCAATCCGATACTTATTTGTAATAGTGACTTTATTGAGTTGCCGATAATCAATGCACATTTTAAGGGACCCATCCTTCTTCTTCACAAACAAAACCGGTGCACCTCATGGGGAAATACTAGGTCTAATGAAGCCTTTGTATATTAAGTCCAAGAGTTGATCCTTCAATTCTTTCAATTCGGTCGGAGCCATCCAATAAGGAGGAATTGAAGGTGGTATCAGGTATCAAGTCAATTCCAAAACCAGTTTCTCGTTCGGGAGGGATAGGAAATATCTCCGAAAATTCCCTTACTATGGGGACTAACACAATGGGAGGATTTTGGAGTTTAAATCTTTTACCCTTACGATATGGTATAAACATCCTTTAGAGATCACTTTACATGCCTTAAGACGAGATGATACGACCTCTAGGAATAGAATTTCCCCCTTTCCACTCTAAGATGGGTTCATTAGGAAAATTGAACTTGACAATTCTTGTTCTACAATCAATGGAAGAAAAACAATCATGCAACCAATCCATCCCCACAACAACATCAAATTTAACATATCAAGTTCTACTAATTCAATATGAGTAACTCTATTGGGCAATTTTATAGGACAATTTATATACACCCTTTTTGCAACCACCTCTGCCCCTACCGGAGTAGTCACCATAAAAGGATCATTTAGGGCATATGGCAATATATCAAACTTCATAGCTTATCAGGGTAGTAACAAAATATAATGTGGCACCTGGATCAAGTAAAACATATACATCAATAGAGAAGACTTGTAACATACCGGTCACCACAGCCAAAACAATGGTCCGTCCCAACAAGGCAATCACCATAATTCTTCTTGCCACACTTTCCACAAATTGACTTCTTGCTTGGTGAGGTAGTACCTCTTCCATTTTCAGACTTAGGGTTAGAAATTCTATCATCACGAGCCTTGGGAAATTTAGAAGGAAATCGATTAGAAAACCTCTTCTTCAACCTAGAATTGTCTTGAATGTCAAGCCTACCTTTTGAAGAATAACCTTCATAAGACTTGGACCTCTTGGCCTCCCTTCTCTTTCTCCTTAGCCTACTCTCTTCCACTTGTTGAGCATGAACCATGAGATGTGAGATATTTATATTATCATGAAGCATAACCGAACGACATTCTTCAACCAAGACTTTGGACACCCCCGTAAGAAAACAACTCATCTCTTCCCTTGGGTTTGACACCAAATATAGAGCAAACTTGGAAAATTTAATAAACTTCAAGGAATAGTCAATTACACTCATACCTCCTTGACGAAGGTTGATTAGTTCTTCCACCTTAGCTTCCCTCAATTCTCTAAGAAAGAACCGATCAAATAAATCCCTCTTGAAGATCTCCCAAGTCACCGGACTACCCCTTAGTGCCTTATTATCCCTCCATTGCACATACCAAGTTTGGCCACATCTTTGAGTTGATAGGGTGCCAAGTAGACCTTCTCAATTGAGGTCACACCCATAGCATAGAGAATCTTATAGACCTCATCGAGGATGTAACAACTCAAAAGTACCCCCTAGAAGAAAGGACCACCCTTAGATCGGAACACTTGCGTACTTGACCTTTCGGAGGTCTTGTACAAGCCTTATGTATCATTCATTACATTAGACATGAAAAGTATAGCGGAATTAAAACTTTTCACGAATAAATTAATAAAGAGGAAACATATTTCATAAAAATTAAGGAGTGATCTCGTATTCACGATCCATCTTACATACACGACATAAATTTCTTAGGGACACGCCCCTTTACATTTAATGAAAATACATAATAAGTCTTAATGCTAGAATCTAGGAAATAGAACTATGCCCTCGAATATATGCGGACATACTCAGTCTTGACAGAGTCTATTCCCAAGCTTTGCCTTCTAGTCTTTAACTTGCCTCCAACCTATACTTATTAAGTATATAAAAGTATGGGGTTAGTACAAAACAATGTACTAAGTATGGCCTATGCAAAAACATGCAAAAAGGGACATTTTAGTAAAATAAGCTTTCATGCCAAATAAGTGAAACCTTCATGATTTTAGAGTCAAAATAGTATAAGAATCATCATTAATCACATAAAATAGAACTCTCATAATTTTAGAACAAAAATGCAGCTTTACAGAAAACCAAGCATATTACAGTAAACACAGTGAAGCCTTACAGTGAACCATTCATCCAAAGCATAGTGAACTCATTTACTTTGAGGTTTCCCTAACTAAGTTATCCTAAGACTACCTAAGGTAAGAGAAGAAGGGACCACCCATACACCCCATTCTAGACAGACCAAAGCGATCCTTAAGACTAGCAACCATAGGCTTACCTCACACGAGAAACAAGTCCACACTCTTAGCTAGACATTTGAAGGAAAATCATACCTTACGGACTTCACATAGTGCCCTACTCCAAAGAGACATTGTAAGTTACACTAAGTGCAATGTGAGAGTAGCATCCCATAATACTACTCCCACTTAGTGCTCCATGAGGATTCCCTTGGATTAAGCACTCTACATCAGTCATTCCTAATTTCATTACGTAAAACACAACTTTAGCATACATCCTTAACATTAGACCTTAATTCATCTAACTTCATTTACGACACATGATAACTCATTCATATACTTCACATAGAACACACCAAGACTCCACTTTCGGAAGGTCTACATAGTTCAATGGATAGATAGCGTCCAATACCACCACCTATCCTAAGTAGTACGTTATTTTAGGAGACTTAGTTTATACAATTCATAGAAAACACACGAAGAATCCCCTTTTGGAAGATCTACTTAGTGCAATGGGTAGATAGTGTCCCATACCACCACCTACCCTAAGTAGTACATTGTTTTAGGAGACTTAGTTCATTCATTCTTTTGTGAGGAAATTGATTTAACCGACGAAGACCATGAGATCTAGACACAGAATTCCGATACTACCCTTATCGTAGGAGGGTTCCCCACTTGCCTAGGGTGTGGTCATTCTCTTAACTTTAACATGGCTTTTCCAATAGCTACAACTATGCGGGCACATAGTTAAGGGATAAGAAGATTGTTACTAAGTAACTCATTCTCTACTAACGAGGAGTACTCATCTCAAGAAGTACATTGGAATACAACATCTCAACTCACGAAGTGTAACCACCCCTTCTTCATATCTTCTCGGTGCTAGGCATAACTCCCTTACGGAATCTTAAACATTCTTTACTATATAATAAGGGATATATAATTAGCACCACATCTCAACTAACGAAGGGTACTTATCAATAGAGGTCACATTAGAATACCACATCTCAACTCACGAATGGTATCCAACCTCCAACTTATCTTGGAAAGATCTTGGGAATAGTGAGGTTGCTAATAAACACTTCATTTCAACTCACGAAAAGTGTTCGCCCTAGAACTCCCCTTTTCATTCACATTCTTAAACTTCATTCATTCATTTATTCAAAGCATGAGTATGTGTGAACATGTGAGCACACCTTTAACATAGATCATCACTTTCATAACATTGTCTTCTAAACATGCTTATATCTTCATTCATCGTTTCTCACACACTAGCATGATCAACATATACACATACTTCATTTAGGCATAATCTAAGAAAGACATACAATTCAAACTTCATAATGCATATCAACATGAATCTCATTATTATCACTTCATTTCACACCTTAGGCCTTCAAAGACATACTCACACCACATACAAATATATATCCATATACATCAAGTAAACACCGCCACCAAGAAAGTGGACCCTACCACTGAAGAGCTTTTCATAATAAGCATTATATAACATAGCCAACTCACCATTAAACCAAGATATCACCACCTATACCTAATTATTCAATCTTACCTAATAATATTTCCCTTAGGGCAGTAGCTAAATCATAATAACAACATAAGGAAACCAAAGTTCATACCCTACAAAAACATGTTCATTTAACCCATTTCTTAAGCTAAAAGTTTGAAATATGCATAAGAATGATTTCATTAGGGTTTTGATATTAAAATCATCAATTAATACTAGAAACAACATATTTGAATCATTAAAACACATTTACATGAAGACCCATGCTTAGAGTCAAAGAAAGAAGAAGATAGAGTTTGAAAATCCATTTTGAAATCTTTTAGAAATGAATCATTGAATGGAAGAGAGTTCAAGGATAACTACCATACATCAATGATAAGAAACACACGAAATTGTGATGAAGAAATTGTCCAAATCCTTCAAACCTAGCTCAACCTTGAGTTCTAGCTTCAATGGGGTTTTGAGAAAGTTTTTCTTGGAAAAGGGGTTTTGATTTGGGATTTTTAAAATAATGAGTTGGAGGAGGGTTTTAAGGCTTGTAAACTGTTATATTAATGATATAAACCTTTTAAAATTGACCCTACTTAATAAAAACTCGAATAGGAATTATTTGGAAATCACATGTTTGGACAGCCCGCCCAGTGACCACGGCCACCTTCACGGACCGTGAAGGTGGCTCACGCCCCTTATAACAATCCGTGGTGCTTGGCGTAGTGGATTCATTGCCTTTCAAAGCCTCCAAGGGTATAATTAAGGTCCACGGCCATCTTCACCGACCGTGGTACACTCCACTGGCCGTGATGTGGTCCGTGAACCTTGAGGCAGTAATATGCCAACTTGGGACAGCTTTTGCCCCCAAGTTGGATCCTCCTCAAGGACCCTTTTGTTGGTCCTTGGGGAGTTTTTACAAGACGTTTCCAACCCAAATACTTTCATACAAATTCTAAGGACCTCTCACATATATTTCATCCAGAACGAACATGCAAACCGCGCTAAAACACATAAGGACACATAAGCACTTTCTAAGGCATACCTTCCGAACGTCAGGGACGTTCTTGGATGTTTGACCTCCAAAAATCACCAAAATTCATTTACTTCTTAAGGACATCATTATAACTCGTGTTAAAAAAAATTAACTCATGAAACATTCATGAAGCTCTAGTTCACCTTAGTTTGTTTTAGGGTGTTACATTCTCCCCCACTTGGAACAACATACGTCTTCAAAAGACACAAAAATCTTTTAAGAACATTAAGAACTTACTAGAAGCATTTAACACACTAAATCAAGTCTCAAACATTCATAGTCAATATACCAAACTTACAAAGAACACCAACAACACATTGACAAGCATTTGCTATGCAACACATGCAACTTTTATGAGGGAACTTCCAAATTCAAGCACACACTTAATTCTTAATTTTATGGAGGAACTACCTTCTCCAAAATTAGTGATGCTCAGAACTATCATTTTAAACACATTGGAGCCATTATTCATGAAAACGAAAATTTTCCTCATACTTCAAAATTTTACAGTGAGCACCAATTCTCACAGTAAAACATGCATGATTTTTTCAACAATTTCTTCTTTAAGCATTTTATCAAGAAAGCATGATCATAAGAAATACAAAACTATATGAAACCATCTTACCACATAAACACAACAACCATAAAGGGTTAAGGCTTACCGGGACTATCAAATACAGATTAGTTCTCCCTCCTAGCCCACATCCCATAGGGAGGGTTCTTCTTTAAAGCATTAGGATCTAGAGGAGCTTGATTGACCCATTTCCCTTTTGCGTTGATGTTAGGACAGTCCCTAATCTTGTGAGTCTTACTAGCACATGCAAAACAACCATCCGTTCTGGCAAGACACTTACCCAAATGTTGCTTCCCACATATAGTAGACCTAGGTATCTCAAAAGTATGGCCACCACCTTGGGAATTTTGGTTGGAAACTGTATTCTTGTTCCCCATGGAAGAATCTTGGTGATAGAACCTCTTCTTAGGTTTTGGTTGACTAGTTTCATCAAACCTAGGCCTCTTTACCTCTTCTCTAACCTCCCTAATTTTGGACTCATCAATTTGTTGTGCATACAACATGAGTCTAGAGATATCCTTCTCATTAAGGAGCATTGTTGTACAACACTCCTTTTCCACCAAGCTAGACCCTCCCATCACAAATTTGTTAAACCTAGACCTAGGGTTGGCTACCATGGTCGAGGCATACTTAGAGAGTTGGGTGAATTTGAGAGAGTATTGTTTCACACTCATTCCCCCTTGACGAAGATTCATGAATTCAACCATCTTCTTATCCCTCCACTCTAAAGGAAACATTCCAAAAAGTCGAGACCTAATCTAGAGCCTAACATGAGTGTCTAAGGGTTTAGATACTGTTTTAAGAACTAAAATAATGTATGTAAGTCATACAAGAAGTTTTAGAGCTAAGATGCCAAAGGACGTCCATAACGTCCGGAAACTAGCCTAATTGAACGAGTTGACGTCACTATGTTTGGGGATGGTTTCGGAGGGTCAAATAAAGTCTAAAACTTGTAAAAAAGACTTGTATTAGGTAGAGTGTAGTATAGAGCGTCTAAACATCCAATAACGACTCTCCAAGGACCACCCGAAGGGTCATGGAGGAGGACCGAACATGGGTGAGTAGGCTGCCAAAGCTGCCTGCGAAAGTCAAGAATCACTGGGCTGCTGTGCAACACGCAGCCTACACGTACCTCTTTGTTTCAGTTTTATTTTTCAAAATTTAAAATGTGTGTTGGACCCGCGATGCGGAGCCACTTTCCTAATTCGGTAAAATCGTATTTTTGACATTTTGACTTCACAAAAAACCCATTAAGTTAGGGGTATTTTGGGTAATTTAGGGGGTGATTATGTATAGCCTAAGGGTCATTTTAAATTCATTTTTCACTCATACAAACCCAATTCCCAAAACAAAACTCAAAAGCTCTCACCTCTCTCTATTGTATCTCTCCCCAATTCCTCCATTGAAAAAGGAAGAAAGCTTGAAGAAGAAGGTCGATTTCTCTAGGATTTCACTTCAATTTCGTGGATTAATCTTCATTAAGGTATGGATTCTTCACTCTTGGGATTCCTTTCCCCAAGAGGTTCTTTCAAAGATGATTTCTAAATTACCCAATTTCATGGGGTTTTCCAATTCTAATCGGTTTTCTTCTAAACTTCAAATTGATGATAAATTGTGATTTCCTATGACCAATTGAGTATAGATTGTTGATTAATTGATGTTAATTGATGCAATTTAAAGTTGATCATGTCCCCTACTCCAAATTTCCGAAATCTTTGATCTTGGTTATAAATCGATGGGAATTGAATTATGAATTGATTAATAGACTTGCATTATATATTCTAATTCATCTATGGATTGACTAGGGTAATGTATTGTTGGGATTGTATCAAATTAATGATGAACTCTAATTCCCCTAACCCTAGGTTATGAATTGATGATAATTGGGATAGTGATGATGCAATTGACCTATTTCTTGTGTTAATTACTATTGATTGATGTTATTACACCTCTTATTGGATGTAATTGGTTGGTTGATGGTAAGACCATGATGATGGCTTTTGAAGGAGATATGGTAAGTCTTCATGATCCTAACCTTTACTTCAAATATGATGGCTTGTGATTGGTGATGTAGTTCAATTGAAGTATACCTTGTGAATAGCCTACATAGGTGTTGGTATGATGTTGAATTGAAATGTCTTGACTATGTGATTGTGAGATTATGCTTAAGATTAAATTATATAAAGTTGTTTATTAATTTCCTATGTGCCTTGTTATGAAATGATGATTATGATATGCTAATCTCACATGTGATGGTTGCCATGAAAGGATATTTTCATGCAATACCTATTGAGCTAAATGACTATGATTATAAAAGGGATAGAACCTATGAACTAAACTAAGTGATGATTGTTAAAGAAAGACATTTCAAAATGTACTCATCTTAGTACCTAGTGAAATTGTAGATGAGGGGTGGCACCTTCCCAAGGAGGGAAGGTAGGGTTTACCATAGTCCTCACGGAGTGGAGAGCCTCATTTTCCAAAAAGAGTATATAGTGATGTTTCCATGACAGACCCTAAGCTCCATAAACTATGTTGCCACCATAGGAATACTAGCTAGTGGATCAACCTAGATGTTATGTTCATGTTTGGTACTACTTTGGTCGGTAGTCCGCCTTCCATAGGTGTAAGGTTTTACAACACTAGATTCCACACTTAGATCTCGTGGTCTATGTCGGTTAAGGCAAGTGTTCCCTAAAGTAAAATGAATTAATGGACTACACACTAACTAGGGTCACTTGAGAGGTTTTACTTAGCCTATGTAGGGGTATGGGACTCTACCCATGCCTTGCACTAGTTTTCCTTGAGGGAATGCTTAGGAGGTTGTTCTTATGTTTTTATAATGTAGATGCTATGAAGATGTTGACTTTACATGTTGATGATCCTTTATGATGTTAGTTAATTTATGAACATGCTATTGGTCTATATTGCTAACTATGATGATGACTACTATTGATGTTATGTTATGTTTGAGTTGGACATTACTTGTGATCCTTTGTTTGTTTCACTTGACTGAGTAAGGTTTTGGGGCTTTGATTGGTCATTTCACTTGTAGGCTAAATGGTGGTTTATGAGTAAGGGTCTTGCTTATATTATGATGTTATGAACTCTTGTATATGTTGGCTTGACTATTACATGTTTATGTTGGTCTTGTGTTGTACATTGGTTTGAATTATGGATTATGTGATTATCGGCTTATATGGGTTCTTAATTGTGCATAAGGCTTTTCAAAGTACTTTGGCATGGTTTTCATCAAATGGCCTCGTTAGCATGATTTCACTTTTTTATGTGCATATACCCATACTTCGTACAAGTGTGTACCAACCCATGTTTGATGTTTACTACAAATGTAGGATCCGGCCGTTGATATTAGAGAAGGCTTTGAAGACTACTTGGATTTTTATCTTCCAAGTTCGGTAGGTCCTTACTTTCCGAGGACGATGCCATTATCTACCTATTTGATGCAGGGCTGGGCATAAACAGCGGAAAACCGAAACACCGAACCGAACCAAATTTTTTTGGTATTTTGGTTTTCGGTTCGGTATTCGGTATACATTTTTGTATTTTTTGGTATTTTGGTTCGATTTTCAGTAGGTAATTTTGTGTTATTCAGTATTTCGGTTTACCACAATATATTATATTATAATATATATTTACATTATATTAATTATTAATGTTAAATAATAAATATTATAATTTAAAATAAAAAGTAAAAAGTAAAAAACACTTATTTGATGTAATTATTTTTAGCCCATTAAGTTGAAAAATCAAACAAAAAAATTTGTAAATTTTTAAATTTTAAAAAGCCCACTAAGCAGGCCCATTAAAAAAAACAAAATAACAAAACCGAACCAAAATAATATAAACCATACCAAAATAATAAAAACCGAACCAAACAAAATTATTTTGGTTCGGTGTTCGGTACACGTTGTACAAGAACAGAAAACCAAAAAAAAAATAATATTGAACCCGAACCGAATTACCGAATGCCCACCCCTAATTTGATGTTGTTTAGTCTTAAAGACACTTTGTTCATTGTTGTTTAGTCTTAAAGACACTTTGTTCATTCTCATTCATTTTGGTACTGTAATTATAAAGCCTATATGTGGATATAATTGTTGATGTAAGGGTTATGCCCAAATTGTAATACTCTTATCTAGATTGTTTAATATGAGACAATGTTATAGACTTCTTATGAGACTATCTTATAATATGTATGTGCAATAAAAGTAGAATACTATGTAATCTTCTTATACGAAGGGTCTATGTATACTCGATAAATATATATTATGTGTAAGCGAGAGGTCTAAGTAAACCTCAATGTAGAAGTAATCGAAAAGTTTTAAATTTTCCGTACTTTTAAACCTATGAATGTAATGATGAATCCTAAGAGGCTAGTCTTAGTCTTCTTCGAGGACGACGATGCCGGTTACGTCTAGGGGGTGCTCCCCGGATGTGACAAACATGATATCAGAGCATGAGGTTGAATACCTTTAAAATTGATGTCTCATTAAACCACGTCTATTTTTAGATTATTATTCATAATTGTGAATCGCGCCACCCTTATGAATGAGGAACTATGTGATGCTTAGGAAACTCTCATCTTCTTGTAATCATATGTCGTGCCTCTAGAGTCTATTTTATATGTACTTTCACCTAAACCTTGTATAGTGGTTATAGGTATGAATACCTGAATAATAGCCGCAACAAGGGCCGAAGAAGGCATTTCTAATGCGGGAGCACAAGACAACCAATGCCTCCACTTGAAGAAGTTACTAAAGATGATAAAGTTCCGGTTGCTCCTCCTCGCATGGTGCATGGGGATATAAGGACAACTTTTCTCCAAATGGCCCTGGCCATTACAACCCAAGAAATATTTGTCACTAATCAAGCACAAGCTATGACAGACCAAGATAATCGGGAGGTAGTACCCCGAGGAAACCAAAAAGTTAGCACCATGGCCTTCCGTTTGAGGGATTTCAGTAGGATGAATACTCCTTTCTATGGGTCCAATGTGGAGGAAGACCCCCAAGTGTTGATTGATGAAACTTGAAAAATTCTCTATGCTATGGGGTTGAGTACTAGTGAGAAGGCCGAGTTAGCCACTTATAAACTCAAAGATGTGGCCCAAACTTGGTACGTCCGATGGAGAGACAATAGGCCTCTAAGGGGTGGTCCGGTGACATGGGAGATTTTCAAGAATGCTTTTCGTCAAGGAGGTATGAGTGTACTTGACTACTCTTTGAAATTCACTAAATTGTCAAATTATGCTCCTTCTTTGGTTTCCGATCCTAGAGATGAAATGAGTCGCTTTGTGACGGGAGTGTCGTATGACTTGAAAGAATATTGTCGTTCGTCTATGCTAAATGATAATATGAAC
Organism: Solanum sitiens; assembly: GCA_016801875.1. Classification (NCBI taxonomy): domain Eukaryota; kingdom Viridiplantae; phylum Streptophyta; class Magnoliopsida; order Solanales; family Solanaceae; genus Solanum; species Solanum sitiens. The sequence continues at coordinate 4,736,001 of JABWTJ010000014.1, read as the reverse complement.
ATTTCTCATCTCATGGTTCATGCTCAACAATTGGAAGAGACTAGGGTGAAGAGGAAGAGTAGATATGTCAATAGGGAAGGTCTTTTGATGTTGGTTCTTCAAAGGGTAGGCAAATTCAAGACAAGCCTAAGTTCAAGAAGTCGTTCTCCAATCAAGTTCCTTTGAAGTTACCTAAGGCTCGTGATAATAAGGTGCCTAAACCTAAGTCCCAAAAGGTAAAGAATAAAAACTCACCTAATGAGAAGCCTACTTGTACCAAGTGTGGGAAAGGTCACTTTGGTGAATGCTTAGTTGGAACGGGCAATTATTTTAGTTGTGGAAAAAGGGGTCACAAGGTGAGAGATTTCCATAATTTGAAGGGTCAAGACAAGGGGAGTGAACAAGCAATTGGTTCAAATGATGATGCTCTGAAGAAGAATTGCTTCTATGCTCTCCGCTCTAGGGGTGAGCAAGAGACTTCTTCCGATGTGGTGACCGGTATGTTGAAAGCCTTTTCTATTGATGTATATGCTTTACTTGATCCCGGTGCTACCTTGTCATGTTTTATTCCACCAGTAGCTAAAAAGTTTGACATTTTGCCTGATATCTTGAATGAACCTTCTATGGTGACTACCCCGGTGGGAAAGTCGGTTGTTGCTCAAAGTGTATATAGAAATTTTCCTATAATGTTGCCTAATAGATTTAATCATGTGGAATTAGTATAACTCAATATGGTTGATTTTGATGTTATCTTGGGTATGGATTTCTTGCATGCTTTCTTTGCTACTATTCATTGTAGAACAAGGGTGGTGAAGTTTAACTTTCCAAATGAACCCGTTTTAGAGTGGAAGTGGGGAAATTCTATTCCTAGAGGTCATATAATTTATTGTTTGAAACCTTGTAGGATGATCTCTAAAGGGTGTTTTTGCCATACAGTAAGATTCCAAGATTTAAACTCAAGAATTCCTCCAATTGAGTCAGTCCCCATAGTGAGGGAATTTCCAGAGGTCTTTCCTAATGATCTTCCTGGTATTCCTGCCGAACGGGAAATTGATTTTTGTATCGACTTGCTACCGGTTACAAATCCCATTTCAATTCCTCCTTATCGGATGGGTCTGGCCGAATTGAAAGAGTTGAAGGCTCAACTCAAAGACTTACTAGACAAGGGCTTTATTCGTCCTAGAATTTCTCCATGGGGTGCTCCTGTATTGTTTGTGAAGAAGAAGGATGGATCCCTTAGAATGTGTATCGATTACCTCAACTCAATAAAGTCACAATCAATAACAAGAATCCTCTCCCTTGGATTGATGATTTATTTGATCAACTCCAGGGTGCGAGTTACTTTTCCAAGATTGACTTGAGATCGGGATATCACCAACTTAGGGTGAGAGGTGAAGATATTCCAAATACGAGATTTCGGACTAGATATGGTCACTATGTGTTCTTAGTAATGTCCTTTGGTCTCACTAATGCTCCGGCGGCGTTTATGGACCTAATGAATAGGGTTTTTCGAAGTTACCTAGATTCGTTTTTCATTGTGTTCATTGACTACATCATGGTATATCCAAAGAATGAGGGTGAACACATGGACCATTTGAGAGTGGTGTTGCAAGTGCTTAAAGAACACCAATTGATTGCGAAGTAAAGCAAATGGGAGTTTTGGTTGAGGTCGGTGGCGTTTCTATGTCATATAATATCTAGTGAAGCTGTAGAGGTTCATCCAAGAAAGACCGAAGCGGTGAAACATTGGCCTAGACCTTTGGCTCCTACGGATATTAGGAGTTTCTTAGGCCTATCCGGTTATTATAGAGGGTTTGTCGATCGACGGGTTTGCATCCATTGCTTCCCCATTGAAAACCTTGACCCAAATGAAGGTGAAATTTGAGTGGTCGGAGGCATGTGAAAAGATCTTCCAAATGTTCAAGGATAGGCTTACTTCCGCTCCGGTATTGACTCTTCCAGAGGGTACTAAGGGTTTTATAGTCTATTGTGAAGCATCGCGAGTCGGTTTGGGGTGTGTTCATATGCAACATGGCAAAGTTATAGCCTATGCTTCTAAGCAACTCAAAGTTCATGAGAATAATTATCCGATTCATGACCTTGAGTTAGAGGTCGTGGTATTTGCTTTGAAAATATGGAGGTATTATCTTTATGGGTTTCATGTTGATGTGAATATGAACAATAAAAGTCTCCAATACGTATTCCCTCAAAAGGTGTTGAGTCTCCGGCAACGAAGATGGTTAGAGTTGTTGAAAGACTATGATATGAGTTTTCTCTATCACCTCGACAAGGCTAATATGGTAGCGGATTCTCTAAGTAGATTGTCCATGGGAGGTGTTTCCCATTTGGGAGAATCCAAGAGAAACCTACCAACAGATGTTCATGGGTTGGCTCATTTAGGGGTTCGAATTGAAAGTTCACAAATGGTGCTATGGTGGTAGATCATAACTCCAAATCGTCTTTGGTGGTTGAGGTGAAGTCGAAGCAACACCTTGATCTATTGATGATGGAGTTTAAAGAATTGGCTCTTGGTAAGATGAATGAGTCATTCTCCCAAAGGGGGATGGTTTTCTTAGATATCAAGGGAGATTGTGTGAGCCTAATGTGGATGATTTGAGGAATATTATCCTTGAGGAATCTCATGGTGCCCGTTACTCAATTCATCCGGGTTCTACAAAGATATACCATGACCTTAGAGAAGTGTTTTGGTGGGATGGCCTAAAAAGGGATATGGCGGAGTTTGTTGCAAAGTGTCCCAACTGTCAACAAGTGAAGGTCGAACACCAAAAGCCGAGTGGTCTACTACAAGAAATCCAAATTCCTACTTGGAAGTAGGAAGATGTTAATATGGATTTTGTAGTAGGTATTCCTCGAACTCGAAAGCAATATGAATCTATATGGGTCGTAGTGGATAGATTGACCAAATCCGCTCACTTTATTCCCGTTAAGTCTACTTATTCAGCGGAAGACTATGCAAGAATCTATATTGACAATATAGTGAGTCTTCATGGGTTTCCTTTATCCATTATATCGGATAGAGGTGCTCAATTTACGTCTAGATTTTGGAGATCATTACGAAGAGGTTTGGGTACTCAAGTGAAGTTAAACACCGCTTTTCATCCTCAAACGGATGGTCAAGTGGAGAGGACTATTCAAACTCTTGAAGATATGCTTAGGGCTTGTATCAATGATTTCAATGGAAATTGGGATGAACACTTGCCTTTGGTTGAGTTCTCATATAACAATAGCTTTCATTCATCCATCTCTATGGCTCATTATGAAATCCTTGTACGGTAGGAGGTGTAGATATCCAATTGGATGGTTTGAGTTTGGTGAATCTTTGCTTCTTGATCCTGATTTGATCTATAAGACCTTGGAGAATGTTCACATTATAAGAAATATCTTGCAAACAACCTATAGTCCGCAAAAGTCTTATGCCGATCATAGGAGAAGAGACCTTGAATTTGAAGAGCATTATAAGGTGTATTTTAAAATTTCGCCCATCAAAGGGGTGGTTAGATTTGGCAATAAAGGGAAGTTGAGTCCTCGTTATATGGGTCCCTATGAAATCTTGTAAAGGGTTGGTAAGGTTGCATATGAGTTGAAACTCCCTAGTTAACTATCTTCGTTACATCCGGTTTTCCATATTTCTATGCTTAAGAAGTGTATCGGTAATCCGGAGTTCATTGTTCCTATTGAAGGTATTGGTGTGAAGGAGAACCTCTCCTATGAAGAGTTTCAGGTTGAAATCATTGATCGTCAAGTGAAGAGGTTGAGCAACAGAGAGGTGGCCTCCGTAAAAGTATTATGGAGAACCACCTAATTGAGGGAGCAACATGGGAGGACGAGGCTGACATGAAGTCCCGTTATCCTCATTTCTTTGCTAATTAAGGTTAGTTATTACTATTAATAATGAAAATAATGAGTTAATGTGATTTTGACTTGTTTTGCAAAGATGTGTATATTTATGGTAAAAAGATTTGTGCTAAAATGATTTATAATAGAAAATGCTCTTTTGCTCGAATTGCACTTATTTGTGTATTTGGTATATTGTTGCTTTCATAATGAGATATTGAGCATGTTGATATGTTGAGAAAGCAACTTTGGCATAATTGACTTTTCAATGATATGTGGAGCTCATGTTTTTGTTATGAAAAGGAAATTCCTCATGTTGTGACTTTAAGCCATTATGTGTAATTGATGTTTTGAGTAATTATGTAAATTCCATATTGTTATGTTGATTTGACTTGTAACTCATGATTATGTAGTATATTCTGTGGTTGGGCTGCTAGTCTTGAGTGTATAATTTCCCTTTTAAAAGTTTAGTGTCATTCGGGGATGAATGTTCCTAAGGGGGGGATAATGTAACACTCCGAAAAGTCGAGACCTAATCTAGAGCCTAACATGAGTGTACAAGGGTTTAAATACTATTTTAAGACCTAAAATAATGTATATAATTCATCTAAGAAGTTTTAGAGCCAAGACATCAAAGGGCGGCCATGACGTCCGGAAACTAGCCTAATTGAACTAGTTGACGTCGCTATGTTTTGGGTTTTTCAGAGGTTCAAATGAAGTCTATAACTTGTAAAAAGACTTTGGTTAGGTAGTGTGTAGTATAGAGGGTCTAAACGTCAAATAAATACTTCCAAGGACCACCCAAAGGGTCATGAAGGAGGACCCAACATGGGTGGGCAGGATGCCAAAGCAGCCTGCGAAAGTCAAGAATCACTGGGCTGCTGCATGACGCACAGGTCACACGGACCTCACTAGTTCAGTTTCTTTTTCAAAAATTAAAATGTGTGTTGGCCACGCGACGCTGATGTGCAGTGGTTTCACGGTACTTTCAATGCTTTTTCCTTAAGATTGATGTGTGTCTAGAGCCTTTTCGTAGTAAATTTAATATGTTTTATCTTTGTTTTGCAGGAAAGTTTTTCAAAACTAAAATGAAGAAGGATGTGAAGAATTAGTGTACAAGTGACCCATGAAGACATCGACAGCCCGTCGTCCCATCGACGGACCGTAGGTGGTGACCGTCGATTGGAGGTTCAGGCATCTTGAAGCAACTTGAGGAATTCTGACTAAGTGTGGGGCTACGGAAGGATCGACGGTCTGTTGGTTGATTGACAGACAATCCTGGAAAAATATCAATTTGATCATAGTATGTCCCAGTTCCCGCTGTTGAAGAAAAGATAAGTGTGGAACGACGAGAAGCATTGACGGACCGTGTTGGTGGTCCGTCGATTGGATTAGAGAAGATACAAAGTGAAGGCTGAAAAAAGATGCTAAGTATGGACGAACAGAGGCAGTCGACGGTCCATTGTTTCATCGACGGACCGTCTGTGGGGGTCGTCGATAGAAGCTGCGTTTTGGACAAACTTTCCTTATTTGAACTCCTTTTAATTTAGGACTCTATTTTCTTATAAATAGGGTGTAAAACCTTGTTTTAGGGGTTGGATTCTTTTACTATTTTCATACTTTTGTTCTTGGAGATTTGACTTTGCAACTTGGGCAATAATTCAAATTTCCGGATTTGGTTTTTTTAAAGATAATTGTGTGATTTCAAGTTGAATTTCTGGATTTTCTTCGAATTTATCAAAGTAAGTTCATGATTTATTATTTATCAATTATGAATTGTGATCTTCTAAGAATGGGTAACTAAATCCACAATTAGGGTTGTGGGAACCATGGGTGATTAACAAAATAAACGTAGCTAAATAACAATTCTCAAATAAGTTATTGCATGCATCGATAATTCTTTTGTTTAGAAGTCTTTTTTAACGAGTGCACGCTCTAGAACTCGCCATATTGCTACTTACCGGACCAAGGGGGTAGTTAATAGGAAAAGAATTATCGACATAGATTTAGTGGATACTATCTAATAGGCTAGTTTCGATTGGTGCAAAGTAATAACTAAGTCAAACATCAAATATGATGCTTAATATGAAGTAAAGGTAAGGGTTAGTAACTTAGACACACGTAGCCGGACCAAGGTACGGGATGAAATTATCTAAATGTCGGACCAAGGGTTTAGAGATACATAATGTCTCACCTAGGTCCTAGACCCTAGATGAGACCGGCGTCGTTAAGCTCTCAGAGGTCGCAAAAAAGCCTCTTCTTAGCTTTCATCACAATCATACAGTTAAATTTAGCGGAAAATTTAAAACTTTTTAAATTTACTGAAGTATACTTAGACTTCATATAATTTTTGCATAAGAGTGATATACTAACAGCTCAAAATAAACAACCATCTATTAACAGATTAGACAATTGAAATGAAGAATTCATAATATCATTAATAGTAGCCAAACCGGCCTTAATACAAAAGCTTGAACAAATGTTTAAAACGAAACACTAGGGAAAACATCCACTAGATATGTCTAATCTACTAAAGCTAGAAAATAAATCGTAGGCATCCTCGAACACAAGAGGACCTACCAAAGACTAGAGGTACTAGTCCAAACATCTTCAACTGTCTTCAATCTTCTTCAAGGACCTGCACCTATAAAAATAGTAATTGTATATGGGTTAGTACACACTTGTACTAAGTATGGGTGTATGCACATAAACACATAAGGACTATGCATGATCAAGGAAAGCTCTTCATATAGCAACATGCCATTTTTTGAAAGTGAAGTCACTTCACTTTCCTAATTCGTTATTTATGAATCATGCTATGAATATGACTTATTTTCATGCATTTACAGCACACAACTCATTTTCTATATTTACATAAGACCTTGGAATTATGAACATAATTTTAGAACAACTAAAGCAAAATTTAATATTTTTGCTCCCCTTAGGCCGAGAGCTCCCTCTCCGAGACTTAGTTTATTTTTCACTCTTTTCTTCTTTTTTTCTGTGTAGTTCAATGATCTCCTTTGATCCTATGTTTTACTTATGAGTGCAATGATTCATTGTAGTCCCACTGCTACAATGAATCAAGTAATTAATCCAAAAGACTAAGGAAATGATTTGACTACTCTACTCACAAGTTGTTCTTTCCATTATTGTTAAATTGGGCATGAAGTCTTTATAAGCCAATCTTTATTGGCTATGCCCATTCTTTGATCATTTGCATAATAAAAAGATGCTGGGGCATGTATTCATACTCCAATTGATGAGTCATTATGATTTGCTCCCTTTATTTACATAAACCAATTACTGTTAAAACTTTATTCTTATCAAACACTTATGATTTGATATTCTTATGATTTTGCTTACTTTGTTCAATTTGAACTTACATTTCTTATTTTTTGATCTCCTGTTCACTTTGAACATGCTAGGTTGACTTAGGATATTCTTTTAAGACTTACATTGGTATCTTTCTTTGCATTGACTAAGAATGACTTACATCATTACTTAGTCTAACCTCACCCTTTGGTCATCCTATTCGAACACCCGTCATCCTCCTAGTTGTTTCTTTCTTTCTTTCTTTCTTACTTTCTTAAAGAAATCTTTAGCATTTAACCGAGATAGATCATGTGAGCTAAGATGAAATCCAGTGTCTTCCCCACACTGAAAAGAGGTGGTTCACCGGTCAAAGTGAAACCGAATACTTCTCAGCTATCTTAAGTGGATCCACTAGCTAGTAACCTATGCTGGCGACATAGCTCAAAGACTAGGAGAATTTGGAGACCCTTATCCACTTTGGTGGTAGTCTCATGTCATGAGGCTTACATCTGTTTGCACAAGCTCATTACTAGTCTATCGGTGCTTATCTCAATTTATTATACTTTACAACTTTAAGAGTTGACTCATACACTATGAAATCTTTATTCTAGTATGAGGTATGCTTAGCTCAATGGATGACTTGTCATCCCTTTCTATACTTGATGAATGTGAACTTAAATCTTACATTATCATAATTGTGTTAATGAGACTTGTCTCACGATTTCTAACACCCTCTTATGTGAGTTTCTTTAACATAATTGCGTAGGTGCAAGTGAGACTTATCTCTCTTCCTTTAACACCCCATTCTAGGTCAATTTCATAACTCATAAGCTTTTAATTATTTCATTACTCACCTTATCTTGTTCAATGTTATTTGGTAGTCTTGTACCATTCTTTATGAAAGTTGTAAGGACTTATTCAATATGCTACTATGTTCACAAATTCATTTAGATAGGGTACGTTGGGACTTGTCCCAATCATTGGCATACACTAGGTTAGGATTTCATTGAGTTACATCTTGTCAAGTCAATCTTTAACATGTATTTGTCCTTACAAGAAACATCATAATTTACATTGTCCATATAAGATTGGTATGACTTATTCATTGGCCAATTCTTTACATATTTTGGAAATAATATTGCTGGACAATTTATTGGCATAATCCAAACTTTCACTAAACACTTGTCATGATATTATAACTAGCCAAGTCAATTAACTTCATGTATATACTATAGTAATCTCATAATTTTAAGCAAGCCAACTTTTAACATTTAATTAGCTTATAAGAACAATTCAGTGCGTAGTTTTGCAAAGCTATAAAGTTGATTTGGCATTGAAGATTCATTAACTAGATTTGATTCTAATTCTTATTTCTTCTTGGAAACATTGCATTCCAAACACTTACAAGCATATCTACTGTAAACACACACAATAATCGTAACCTCCATTCCTTTCAACAGTAAACTGAATTTCATAAATGACTTATAACAATTTCATCTTCTCGAATACAATTAGGCATTACAACATTTCTTATCTCATGTACCCCAATACATATTCTTAAAACCTAATAGACTCTTCACTAGACAAGTACATTTTCTGGAATGTTACATTATCCCCCCTTTAGGAACATTCGTCCCCGAATGACACTACACATCATTTTGAATCAAAGAGGGTATTTTCGAAAAATACATCAACATACTTGAAACTTTACTCTTTGTGAATATCTAATTCAAAACTTACTCTGGATGGTGCACATCACTCAAAGTTTATCTGAAGCTTCATATATGAGATTGAGGAACTTCCTTTTCAATCTCACTTTAACTCAATTCACATCAACTCATGCGACAAAAATATCATGTCAATGTTGTACAAAAACAGAAACATGAATACAAGCATGAACTCATATTAACTCATATACTGCAAGTATAAAACACAGAGTCATGGACTAAAAACACAAAAACTGACTAATGCACTAAAATTTTGAGTTTCATAATCGAAATCAGACTTAGGAAGAGTATATCTAACCTCAAGAACTGAACAAGTGAGGGTAATGGGATCTCATGTCGGCCTCGGCATCCCATGTTGCTCCCTCAACAAGGTGGTTCCTCCATAACACCTTTACGATGGTAACCTCCTTGTTCCTCAACTACTTCACTTGGCGATCTAAAATTTCAACTGAAACCTCTTCATAAGAAAGGTTCTCATCGACTCCTAAGCCCTTAACAGACAGGATGGATGTTGGATCACCTAGACACTTTTTAAGCATCGAAACTTGAAACACTGGATGAACAGAAGCCAAGTCATCTGGTAACTTCAGTTCATAGGCAACATTCCCTACTCGCTGTAAGACCTCATAAGGACCTATATACCTCGGACTTAACTTCCCTCTCTTACCAAACCTCATCACCCCTTTTATGGGTGATATCTTCAGGTAGACTTGATCACCTACCTCGAATTCAAGAGCCCTATTCCTGTTATCAGCATAGGATTTTTGACGATTGTAAGCAGTAGCCAATCTATCCTTGATCATTCTCACCTTTTCCATAGCCTCATATATGATCTCAGGGCCAAGGATGGATGACTCTCCTACCTCAAACCACCCAACTGGGGACCTACATCTTCTGCCATACAGTTCTTCAAAAAGTTCCATCCCAATACTAGAATGGTAGCTTTTATTATAAGAGAACTCAATCAGTGGCAAGTGATCATCCCAACTCCCTTAAAGTCAATAACACATGCTCTCAGCATGTGTTCAAGGGTCTAATGGTACGCTCCGCTTATCCATCCGTCTGAGGATGCAAAGCAGTACTGAGCTTCACCTGTGTACCCAAGATCTTTTGGAAATATCTCCAAAAGTGAGAAGTGAACTGGTATTCCCTATCCGAAATGATAGATAAAGGTATACCATGCCACCTCACTATCTCATCAATATACAACTTGGCATAATCTTCGGCCTTGTAAGTAGATTCCGCAGGAATGAAGTGAGCAGACTTAATCATCCTGTCAATAATGACGCAAATGGAATCATGCAGTTTCCTGGTCCTGGGCAGACCAACCACAAAGTCCATATTAATAGCCTTCCTCTTCCATGTTGGAATCTCAATCGAACGGGTAAGACCTCCAAGCTTAAGGTGTTCGGCCTTAACCTGTTGGAAATTGGGGCACTCCTCAACAAACTTAGAATATCTCGCTTCATACCTTCCCACAAATAAATCTACTTGAGATCATGATACATCTTAGTCACATCCGGGTTTACTCCCTAGACGTAACCGGCGTCGTTGTCCTCTTCGAGTACTAAGACAAGCCTCTTAGCATCGTCATAGCATTCACCGATTACAATGTGAAAGGATTTAAAACTTTTTATCTATATCTACTCGGAGGTTTACATAGACCTCTACATACACATAATTGTATTTATATCAAGTATACATAGACTTGTTCATATACAAAGATTACATAGTCTTCTACTTTTATTTCACCCATTTATATAGTAAAAGACATAATAGTCATAAAAGTCGTCTCATGTCATAAACCATCTATCAAAGACAATAAATCTTGGGCATAGCCCTACATCAATACAAGAAGCCACATATAGGCTATATACAACATCGTCTCAAATGAGTAATAGAGTCAATACAGAATTATAGTAACTAAGTAACATAGGAGTAAGATGTCGGCAGCGCCCTTGGGAGAGTGAGGACCTACCATTTGGATGATAAGATATCCAAGTCTTCCTTCCAAGTTCCTCGAAGCAAATTCAATGATCGGAACCTAAAATGTTTGGGAAAAGGGAAGGAAATGGGGTTAGTACTCCACATGTACTAAGTATGAAACCATATGCACAATTACCAATCAATTATGCTTAGAAAGGGACATTTAAGGAAATCATGCTATTTAGACCATTTACTTGAGTACACAAAACAACTAACTATACCACATGCATACCATCATATTGAATCCCTTAATCTTATAAAATCCTATCATCAAGAAATATCATTACGAAACATGAATAAGAGTAAAGCATAGCAAAACAAAACATACTAACTATAATCTTCATGAAGTCACAAGTACAATGACCAAGTAAATTCCCATGTCTCTTACTTAATCAAGTAACCTACCAAGACTACAATTAGCAATTAACCTTACCTAACCTACTCTCCCATTTCATGAAACATTCTTCTTTAACCAAAAGCAACAACCTTATACTCATAAGTATGTTATTCAACGTACAAAGTCATTTACATTATATCACTATCATACATGCATAACATTGACCTCTCAAAGCTCCTATCAAGGCAAACTAGTGCAAGGCGTAGGTAGAGTCCCATACCCCTACCTAAGCTATAGCCAAACCCCTCAAGTTACTTCGATTAGTCTATATCTTATTCATTTATTTTAGTTTAGGGAACTCTTGCCATAACCGACATAGACCACATGAGCTAATGTGGAATCCGGTGTCATGAAACCTTACACCGATGGAAGGTGGTCTACCGGCCAAGGTAGAACCTAACGTAAACGCAGCTATATAGGTGGATCCTCTAACTAGTATCCTATGGTGGCAACATAGTTCAAGAACTAAGAGGTAGATATCCCTATTTATACCATTTGGTAAAGTGGGCCGCTCCTCATGGGAATCCCTTAAATGGCATATCCCATAAACAAGGGAGTTAACATCACATGGGCAACTTTAGGATGAATCTTTCTTTGCATGGATAAGTCATCACCTCCCGTTGTCAAGTTCACTCGGTGCTAAACTAAGTCCCCATATAGAGAAGTCTTTAAAGTTTATTAATTATCTCAACTTAGTTAGATAATAGGGTCAAGCCTTTGTACATTCATCATCATATCTCAAAGAAGAATTGTATACGAAATAGTCCTTTAATTCACAATTCACTTAAGTGAAGTTAACCCTTGCACCTCACATCATAATAGGGCACACCTTTACATAACAACTTCCCTATAACATGTACTCCTAGGCAACCTCACAACCAAACCTAAAATATTCCAATTCCATCATCATACCAACCTATCACCTTAAACAAGGTACACCTCAACACAATATCATAACTTGATGACAATTAACCACAATTGAGATAAGAATTAGGAAACATCAAGACATACCAATACTCCTCCATAGTTCACCAATAAAAGGGACTTACCATCAACCCATAGACCAACCCATTTTAAGTCATCACACCAATGTAATTCAACAATCAGTATAAGAACTAATTTAGAAGAGTCACTACGCCATAATTCAATACAAAATCAAAGCTTGATAACATGACATCTAAGTCTATCTTCTTGCCCTAAATTCAATGCTCAAGAATTAGCATGAAGGACTTCAATTCATCACAATAGATGCATGCTCAATGTAATAACAATCATTAAAAATGATTTAAATAATAATTAGATCAATTACATCAACCCAACCCAAATTCACATCAATCTTATACCTAGGGTTAAGGGTTAAGGGTCATCATCTACAATATAAACGAAACCACATCACTTCATCATAATCAAGTTAGAATACATGATAATTTACTCATTATAACCCAAAGAATACATGAACAACTCAATTCATGACATCAAATTCGAAATTGAACGAAACCCTTATGAAACTCAACTTTTGGAAAATCTTTGAAGGAGCCCTTTGAGGAAAGAATCTCAAAGGTGAATTAGATCCCATACCTTAAGGTTTGATGACGTTTTGATGGTGATTTCGTGCTAAACCAACCCCCAATGGTCCTCCCAAGCTATACTCCAATGGAGTCTTCCAATAGAGAGAGAAAGTAGAGAAAAGGAAGAGAGTTTGTTTAGAGAATTGTGATTAGGTTAATGAAGGTTGGTATTTATAGTGGGGTCTTAAGTCACTTAATTAGTCTACCCTTAATCCCCTAATTACCCCTAAGACACTTAATAAAATAATTGAATTAAAGGCTAAGTTCGAAAACATGACAGACCCTCCACGACGACACCCCGTTGATGGGCCGTTGTGGGCGTGACGGACTTCCCTCCTCCGTCCTGCACTTCCGTCGTCTCGGTCAGAGACTGTGTAGGCGAGGGTTCCTGACCAGGATACTAAGGGTGGCACGACGGTGGCCTCGACGCCCCGTCATGCCCATGACGTCCCGTCATGCCATCCGTCGAGGCATCTTGCCAAGAGGGTCCTCCTCGAGGGCCCTTGTTTGGTCCTCGGGGAGTTGTACCCAAACTTTTTCATCATGAAACCACCCCGCACTATGTGTTACACCTATTATTACAAACTTTTACTCAATTCCGACTCTTTAACTTGGTCAAAACTAAAAGAACACTCTAGCCCTTTCATGAACCAACTTTCCAGACGTCATGGACGTTCTTGAACGTTTTGGTTCCAAAACACTTCAACGACTCTATAAACGCCTAATTTGGCTAGGAACAATGGTTTAGACCTTAAGGAGACTGTTTAAGTCTTACCACATGACTTTGGGATTTCAAAATATTACATTATCCCCCCCTTAGGAACATTTATCCCCGAATGGCACTAAACACTCTTTAAATGAGGGAATAGACTCAAGACTAGCAGCTCAACCAATTCACAATATTCAATTAGCATGAATCATATCATTTCAATAAAACATTTCAAAACATCAATTTATCACACATAAGCTCAAAGTTTCCTCATGAGATACTTTCTACTCACAACACACATGAGCTCAATCATTTGATACACAAGTCAATTAGCACAAAGTTCATCTTATCAATATTCTTAATATAACATCCACAAGGATCCACTATATATAATACACGACTTCACTCAAATATGCAAGAAGCAAGACAAATTTCAAATTATTGTTTAAGGCCACCTTACAGTGACTTCATTGTGAAGTCTCCAAAACTAAGATTTTTGAAGAAACTTCACCAAAACATCAAGGATTCACAATATCTAACACAATTATATCATTAGAAAGAATGACTAACCTTAAACATCAAAAAGATGAGGATAACAGGTTTTCATGTCGGCCTCGGCCTCCCATGTTGCACCCTCAACTAGGTGGTTCTTCCATAACACTTTTACAGAAACCACCTCTTTGTTCCTCAACCTTTTCACTTGCCTATCAAGGATCCGAACCAGAACCTCCTCATAAGAGAGATTATCCTTGACTCCAAGACCTTCAACCGGAAGAATAGACTCGGGATCCCCGACACACTTCTTCAACATAGAGACATGGAAAACCGAATGAACCGAAGCTAAATTGTTAGGTAGTTTTAAGCGATAAGAACCTTTACCAACCCTTTCCAAAATATCATAAGGTCCCACGTAACGAGGGCTCAACTTCCCTCTCTTGCCAAACCTTACCACCCCCTTCATAGGTGAAATTTTCAAATACACCTTGTCACCCTCTTCAAACTCCAAATCCGTTCTCCGATTATCGGCATAGGACTTTTGTCGACTATAGGCTGTTTGCAACCTGTTCCTTATGATATGCACATTCTCCAAAGTCCTATAAATCAAGTCGGGACCAAAGATCGATGGTTCACCAACTTCAAACCATCCTACAGGAGACCTACACCTCCTACTATACAAGGCTTCATAGGTAGCCATGGAGATGGACGAATGAAAACTATTATTATACGCAAACTCAACCAACGGCAAGTGCTTATCTCATCCCTTGAAATAAATGATGCGAGCTCTAAGCATATCCTCAAGGGTTTTAATTATTCGTTCCGCTTGACCATCCGTTTGAGGATGAAAAGCGGTACTCAATTTCACTTTAGTACCCAAACCTTCTTGAAAAGACTTCCAAAATCTAGATGTGAATTGTGCACCCCGATCCGAAATAATGGATAACGGAATACCATGGCGACAAACAATCTCATCTATGAAGATCTTCGCATAATCCTCCGCCGAAAACGTGGATTTGACGGGAATAAAATGAGCGGACTTAGTCAATCTATCAGCAATCACCCATATAGAATCATACGACTTTTGAGTCCGAGGCAACCCTACCACAAAGTCCATATTAATGTCTTCCCACTTCCAAGTAGGAATTTGGATCTCTTGTAGTAAGCCACCCGGCTTTTGATGTTCCGCCTTCACTTGTTGGCAATTTGGACACTTAGCAACAAATTTCGCTATGTCCTTCTTCAAACCTTCCCACCAATATATTTCTCGAAGGTCATGATACATCTTAGTAGAACCCGGATGGATGGAATAGTGGGATCCATGGGCTTCCTCAAGGATCCGACCCCTCAATCCATCAACATCGGGAACACATAACCTCCCTTGGTACCTCAACACACCATCCCCCTCCTAAGGAGAAAGACTCATTCATCTTGCCAAGAACCGATTCTTTCAACTCCATCAATAGTTGATCAAGGTGTTGTTTGGACTTCACCTCAACCACTAATGATGACTCAGAGCTATGATGAACCGTGGCACCTCCATTTAGAGAACTCTCCAACCGCACCCATAATCTAGTCAAACGATGAACATCCTTCACTAGATCTTTCTTGTCTCCATCTATATGAGACACACTACCCATAGTCATACGGCTTAGAGCATCGCCACCACATTGGCCTTGCCGGGATGATATAGGACACTCATATCATAATCTTTCAACAATTATAACCACCTTCTTTGTCGGAGATTCAACTCTTTTTGAGTAAACACATATTGAAGACTCTTATGATTGGTGAAAACATCAACATGAACACCATACAAGTAATGTCTCCATATTTCCAAAGCAAACACTACGGCCGCTAACTCAAGGTCTTGAGTGGGGTAATTTTGCTCATGCACCTTAAGTTGCCGTGAAGCATAGGCAATCACCTTCCCATTTTTCATAAGCACACACCCCAAACCTATGCGGGATGCATCACAATACACAACGAACCCCTTAGAACCTTTCGGTAAAGTTAACACCGGAGTAGAAGTAAGCCTATCTTTCAATAATTGGAAACTCTTCTCGAAGGCCTCCGACCACTCAAACATTTTACCCTTTTGAGTCAATGAAGTCAAAGGAGATGCAATGGATGAAAAACCTTTTACAAACCTTTGATAATAGCCTGCTAGACCCAAGAAACTCCTAATATCTGTCAGGGTCAAGGGTCTAGGCCAATTTCTTACTGCATCAGTTTTACTTGGGTCTACCTAAACTCCATCACTAGAGATGATGTGCCCAAGAAACGCGACCGACCTCAACCAAAACTCACACTTGCTATACTTGGCGAACAATTTATGCTCTCTAAGGGTTTGCAATACCACCCTTAGATGACCAATGTGATCAACCTCATTCTTCGAATACACCAAGATATCGTCGATACAATAATGAACGAATCAAGGTAACTTCAAAACACCCTATTCATTAGGTCCATAAATGCCGCCGGAGTTTTTGTGAGACCGAAGGACATAACCACGAACTCATAATGCCCGTACCGAGTCCGAAAGGCCTTCTATGGAATATCTTCATTTCTCACCCTAAGCTGGTGATACCCTGACCTCAAGTCAATTTTGGAGAAGTAACTCGCCCCTTGGAGTTGATCAAATAAATCATCAATCCGCGGAAGAGGATATTTGTTCTTGATAGTAACCTTGTTGAGTTGGCGATAGTAAATACACATTTTCAAGGACCCATCCTTCTTTTTCACGAATAATACCGGATCACCCCATTGAGAAATTCTAGGCCTTATAAAGCCCTTGTCTAGCAAATCTTTAAGTTGTGCCTTCAACTTCTTCAATTCTGCCGGAGCCATTCTATAAGGAGGAATAGAGATAGGGTTTGTTTCTGGTAGCAAATCGATACCAAAATCGATTTCCCGTTCGGGAGGAATGCCGGGAAGGTCATTGGGAAAAACCTCCGTAAATTCACTCACCACGGGGTCCGACTCAATAGGAGGAATTTCGGAATCAACTTCTTGGACTCTCACAATATGATAAAGACACCCCTTTGATATCATCTTACTCGCTTTTAGACATGATATGAAACGATCTCTAAGAAGAGAATTCCCACCCTTCCACTCAAAAATGAGTTCATTTGGGAAACTAAACCTCAAAACTCTAGTTCTACAATCAATAGAAGCGAAGCTAGCATGCAACCAATCCATACCCAAAATGACATCAAAATCATACATGTCTAGTTCAACTAGATCTACATGAGAAACTCTATAGGGCATAGAGATAGGACAATTTCGGTAGACTCATTTTGCTACAACTGACTCACCCACCGGAGTAGACACCAAAATAGGTTCATGCAAAACATCGGGTAAAGTATCAAACTTTTTAGCTACTAAGGGAGTAACGAAAGACAAAGTAGCACCCGGATCAAGCAAAGCATACACATCAATAGCAAAGATTTGTAACATACCGGTGACCACATCGGGAGAGGCCTCTTGATCATCTCTCGAACGAAGAGTATAAAAATAGTTCTTCTTAGGAGCCTCACTTGCTTTTTTTTGTGCATTCTTTTCTCGGTTTTTTATACTAGGGCAGTCCATAGCTTTCTGACCACTCTTTCCACAACTAAAGCAATTCCCCGTTCCAATCAAGCATTCACCAAAATGTTCCTTTCCACACTTAACCCAAGTAGGCTTCTCATTAAATGAGTTTCCAAGCTTCCCTTTTGCAACTTTTGGCCTAGGGGCTTTAGAAACCCTAGTCTTGGGAAATTTGGATGGAACATGATTTGAGAACCTCTTCTTGAATCTAGGCTTATCTTGAATTCAAAACCTGTCTTTAGTAGTTCCACTCTCAAAAGACCTTGCCCTTCTTGAATCCTTATCCTTCCTTTTTCCTCTAGCCTCCTCAACCCTTTGTGCATGCACCATAAGACGACCAATATTCATGTTATCTTGAAGCATAGCCGAATGACATTCTTCTTCCAAGTCATCCGACACACCCGTCACAAATCGACCTATCTCGTCTCTAGGATCGGAGACCAAGGAAGGAGCATATTTGGCCAATTGAATGAACTTCAAAGAGTAATCATGAACACTCATACCTTATTGGCGGAGGTTGATGAATTCCATCACCTTAGCTTATCTCATCTCTCTAGGGAAGAACCGATCAAGGAAAGCCCTCTTGATGATCTCCCAAGTCACTGGCCCACCTTGAAGTGGCCTACTATTTTTCCATTGCACATGCCATGTCTGAGCCACATCCTTGAGTTGGTATGAGGCCAACTCGGCATTCTCACTAGAAAACAACCCCATAGCACACAAAATCTTATAAACCACATCAATGAATTCTTGAGGGTCTTCATCAACCTTAGACCCATAGAAGATAGGAGGATTCATTCGGGTAAAGTCCCTAAGTCGGGAAGCCATTGTTTGCTCATGGACCCTAGGTGCAATATCCCTATTGGCTTGGGGAGTCATAGCTTGGGCTTGCACCATTGTGGCTTGAGCTTGAGTAGTCATGGCTTGAGCCATTTGAGCAAGAATAGCTCTCATCTGAGCCTCTGTCATAGGTGGAGGGTCATTTGGAGCCTGATCATCAGCAACAATCTCTTCAAGAGGAGGAACTGGATCATCACGGGGAGGGATTCCCGCAGCAGTAATCTCCTCCTCAAGTTTTCTGGCTGCATTCCTTCTAGTATTCATCTCCTATAACCAAAACACAAGGTTTAGGCGAAAGCATGTATGAAGTACATCTAGAGGCACGATATGGATTTCCAAAAATGAGAGTGATTCCTAAGCATCAAATAAGTTCCTATTCATAAGTGTGGTGTGCTTCACAATTATGAATACAAACCTATATAACGTTGTTGAGAGAGACGTTAACATCAAGGATATTCAACCTCATGCTCTGATACCAAGTTTGTCACATCCGGGTTTACCCCCTAGACGTAACCGGCGTTGTCGTCCTCTTCGAGGACTAAGACAAGCCTCTTAGCCTCGTCATAGCATTCATCGATTAAAATGTGAAAGGATTTAAACTTTTTATCTATATCTACTCGTAGGTTTACATAGACCTCTACATACACATAATCATATTTACATCAAGTATACATAGACTTGTTCATATACGAAGATTACATAGTCTTCTATTTTTATTTCACCCATTTATATAGTAAAAGACATAATAGTCATAAAAGTCGTCTCATCTAATAAACTATCTATCAAAGACAATAAATATTGGGCATAGCCCTACATCAATACAAGAAGCCACATATAGGCTATATACAACATCGTCTCAAACGAGTAATAGAGTCAATACAGAATTATAGTAACTAAGTAACATAGGAGTAAGATGTCAGCAACGCCCTCGGTAGAGTGAGGACCTACCACTTGGATGATAGGTATCCAAGTCTTCCTTCCAAGCTCCACGAAGCAAATTCAACGACTGGAACCTAAAATGTTTGGGAAAAGGGAATGAAATGGGGTTAGTACTCCACATGTGCTAAGTATGAAACCATATGCACAATTACCAATCAAGTATGCTTAGAAAGGGACATTTAAGGAAATCATGCTATTTATACCATTTACTTGAGTACACAAAACAACTAACTAAACCACATGCATACCATCATATTTAAGCCCTTAATCTCATAAAATCCTATCATCAAGAAATATCATTACGAAACATGAATAAGAGTAAAGCATACAAAACAAAACATACTAACTATAATCTTCATGACGTCACAAGTGCAATGACCAAGTAAATTCCCATGTCTCTTACTTAATCAAGTAACCTGCAAAGACTACAATTAGCAATTAACCTTACCTAACCTACTCTCCCATTTCATGAAACATTCTTCTTCAACCAAAATCAACAACCTTATACTCATAAGTATGTTATTCAACGTACAAAGTCATTTACATTATATCACTACCTTATATGCATAATATTGACCTCTCAAAGCTCCTATTAAGGCAAACTAGTGCAAGGCGTAGGTAGAGTCCCATACCCCTACCTAAGCTATAGCCAAACCCCTAAGTTAGTTCGACTAGTCTATATCTTATTCATTCATTTTAGTTTAGGGAACTGTTGCCTTAACCGACATAGACCACATGAGCTAATGTGGAATCCGGTGTCATGAAACCTTACACCGATGGAAGGTGGTCTACCGGCCAAGGTAGAACCTAACGTAAACATAGCTATCTAGGTGGATCCACTAGCTAGTATCCTATGGTTGCAACATAGTTCAAGAACTAAGAGGTAGATATCCCTATTTATACCATTTGGTAAAGTGCGCCGCTCCTCATGGGAATCCCTTAAATGACATATCCCATAAACAAGGGAGTTAACATCACATGGGCAACTTTAGGATGAATCTTTCCTTTCATGGATAAGTCATCACCTCCCGTTGTCAAGTTCACTCGGTGAGAAGCTAAGTTCCAATATAGAGAAGTCTTTAAACTTTATTAATCATCTCAACTTAGTTAGATAATAGGGTCAAGCCCTTGTACATCATCATCATAGCTCAAAGAAGAATTGTATAGGAAATAGTCCTTTCATTCACAATTCACTTAAGTGAAGTTAACCCTTGCACCTCACATCATAATAGGGAACATCTTTACATAATAACTTTCCTATAACATATACTCTTAGGTAACCTCACAACCAAACCTAAAACATTTCAATTCAATCATCATGCCAACCTATCACCTTAATCAAGGTATACTTCAACACAACATCATAACTTGATGACAATTAACCACAATTGAGATAAGAATTAGGAAACATCAATACTTACCAATACTCCTCCATAGTTCACAAATAAAAGGGCCTTACCATCAACCCATAGACCAACCCATTTTGGGTCATCACACAAATGTAATTCAACAATCAATATAAGAACTAATTTAGAAGAGTCACTACGCCATAATTCAATACTAAATCGAAGCTTGATAACATGACATCTAAGTCTATCTCCTTGCCCTAAATTCAATGCTCAAGAATTAGCATGAAGGACTTCAATTCATCACAATAGATGGATGATCAATGTAATAACAATCATTATAGATGATTTAAACAATAATTAGATCAATTACATCAACCCAACCCAAATTCACATCAATCTTATACCTAGGGTTAAGGGTTAAGGGTCATCATCTACAATATAAACCAAACCACATCACTTCATCATAATCAAGTTAGAATACATGATAATTTACTCACTATAACCCAAATAATACATGAACAACTCAATTCATGACATCAAATTCGAAATTGAATGAAACCCATATGAAACTCAACTTTTGGAAAATCTTTGAAGGAGCCCTTTGAGGAAAAAATCTCAAAGGTGAATTAGATCCCATACCTTAAGGTTTGATGACGTTTTGATGGTGATTTCATTCTAAACCAGCCCCCAATGATCCTCCCAAGCTATCCTCCAATGGAGTCTTCCAATAGAGAGAGAAAGTAGAGAGAAGGAAGAGAGTTTGTTTAGAGAATTGTGTTTAGGCTAATGAGGGTTGGAGTATTTATAGGGGGGCTTAAGTCAACTTAATTAGTCTTCCCTTAACCCCTAATTACCCCTAAGACACTTAATAAAATAATTGAACTAAAGGCTAAGTTCCGAAAATATGACAGACCCTCCACGATGACACCCCGTCGACGGGCCGTCGTGGGCGTGACGGACTGCCCTCCCTCCATCCTGCACTTCCGTCGTCTCGGTAAGAGACTGTGCAGGCGATGGTTCCTGACCAGGAGACTAAGGGTGGCACGACGTCATGCCCATGACGTCCCGTCATGCTATACGTCGAGGCATCCTACCACGAGGGTCCTCCTCGAGGGCCCTTGGTTGGTCCTCGGGGAGTCGTACCCTGACTTTTCCATCATGAAACCATCCCGCACTATGTGTTACTCCTATTGTTACAAACATTTACTCAATTCCGACTCTTTAACTTGGTCAAACTAAAAGAACTCTCTAGGCCTTTCATGAACCAACTTTCCGGACGTCATGGACATTCTTAAAAGTTTTGGTTCCAAAACACTTCAACGACTCTATAAATGCCTAATTTGGCTAGGAACAATGGTTTAGACCTTAAGGAGCCTGTCTAAGTCTTACCACATGACTTTGGGATTTCAAAATGTTACAATCTTGGTGGAACCTGGATGAATGGAATACCTGGAGCCATGAGCCTCTGCAATAATATTAGGTCTCAGATTATCAATATTGGGCACACACAATCTTCCCTGGTATCTAAGCACATCATCCCCCCTAGGGACAATAATTCATTCAGCTTACTAAACAATGAGTCTTTCAACTCCATGAGTACTGGGTCGAGAAGCTGCTTAGCTTTAACATCTACAACAAATGAGGATTCAGAACTGGAATGAACTGAAACACCCCCACTTGGTGTATTTACCAGCCGCACACCTAACCTAGACAATTGGTGTACCTCTTTAACCAGCTCCTTCTTCTCATCATCAATATGAGACACACTACCCATGCTCAATTGGCTCAAAGCATCGGCCACTACATTGGCCTTACCTGGGTGATAGTGGACACTCATGTCATAATCCTTGAGCAGCTCTAGCAATCTTCTCTGACGAAGATTCAATTCTCTCTGTGTAAAAAAATACTAAAGACTTTTATGGTGAGTAAATACATCAACATGTACACCGATAAGTAATGTCTCGAAAGTTTTAACGCAACGGTAGCTAACTCAATATCATGGGTAGGGTAATTCTTCTGGTGGATTTTCAATTGTCTTGATGTATATGCAATCACCTTTCCATCCTGCATAAGAACACATCCCAACCCTACTCGGTAAGCATCATAGTACACCACATACCCTTCACCACTCCTCGGCAATGTGAGAACTGGGGTTGAAGTGAGTCAGTCTTTGAGCTCTTGGAAGCTCTTTTCAAAAGTTTCAGACCACTCAAATGTAAGACCTCGAAAATGAGATAAGGTGTCTAGAGCCTAAAATGTTCGTCTTAATGTTATAAGGTCCTAAAATGCTTTATTATGTTATACATAGGTAGTGTGCAAAGTTTGGAGTAATTTGGAAGTCCAACGTTAAGGGACGTCCAAGACATTCGATGAATAGTAGCTTATGTGCCTCATGTGTGTATGCATGCCGAAATTTTATGAAATGAGTCTAATGAGTCTTGAAATGGTTTGTAATGATTATTAATGTTATTGTATGAAGTTTCGTAAAGTTTGGAGGTCAAACGCCCAAGAACGTCCAAGGCGTTCGAAAGATAGCCCCTAAGACGTTCATCGTATGTCATGTTGGGGTCAAGGCTGTTTGGACGTCTTGTAGGTGTTTGTTTTGGATGAAATTTATGTGGAAGGTTTATAACATGTTTAGGTTTGTAATTGCATTGGAAACGTCTGGGTACGACTTCTAAAGGGCCCCACAAGAGGCCTCAAAAGAAGGACCCCAAAGCTGCCTAGACACTGCCTGGGCAGTGTCCCTTGACAGACCCAATGACGGATCGTTGGGCCACCAACGGACCGTCGATCAGGTCTCGTCGAAGGGGGATTGCCTTGGTCAGGTCTTGATACAAGATTTTGGCTAAGTCATGGACGACAGAGGGCATGACGCCCCGTCACTGCCTTCGTCGCGGGTGCATGCAGGTTGGAAGCCTGCGTGCTGTCACTTAAAGGGGTGAATGGGAAATTCACCCCACGTCCTAACCTGACTATAATAGGTTTATTTCATTAATTTTAGGTGTATATAAGTCTTCTAAAACGTGATCAACTCATTCACAAATCATCTTACATGTTTAAAGCCTTTTCCCTCCAAAAATATTCTCTCTAGAACCTCCATGGTTTTTGAAGCTCAAGAACAGCTTGTAGATTGGATTCTCATGGGTTATTGATCAAGTTTTATTGGTCTTCATGAATATTAAGGTATGGTGATCTTCATCTCTAGTTATCTTTTCATCTAGAGAGCCATTCTCAATGTTTTTCAAAGAAATCTCATGATCAAGTTTCCGATCTTCCAATCTAGCCATGGGTTCTTTCTCAAAACGTTTTTAATGATATAATCATGATGAATTGAAGTTAATAGAGTGATTTGAATGTGATTTCACTCCAATTACATGATGAACCCATGTTCGTTCCAAAATTGGTTTAGCTCTTGCATGGGCTTTGTGATCTTGACTTGTTATCGATCGAATTATGATTTCCTTATGTTGAAGTGATTGTATATACTGTTATTTACATGAATTTATGTTTAATTGATGTTGAATGATCCATTAGGATCAATGTATGAAGATTTGAGCATGTTTAGCCTAGTTTCTATAGTTCACTGTAACATTGGCTTTCTTATGATCTAAAGTGAATTTCGATTAAGTTGTGGTTCTTGTAGCTACTGTTTTAGGTTAATATCATTGTTGAATTGTGGATATAAATCATGTATGACTAAATTATAGAAGGCTTGGTTTGAATTAATGTAGGTTCTTCTTGTCTATGAAGTTGTAACTTGTGATCTTGACGTTAGGTTAGTCGCTATAAGAATTGATTATGGTTAATGTCTATAGCTGCTGCCTATAATGAAATATGAGGATTAATTATATGTAATTAACACAATATGTGTCAATTCATGATAGGTTGAATATGATTAATCTATGTAAACTTACGTTCCATGAACTCCCTATATGAAGAATGCTTGTATCGACCTTAATGGCAAATTGTAGTAGTGTCTCATCTAGATTATGATTTCATTAGCTACTGACTTAGGGTGATATGATTCATGAAATATTACCTATAATCCATATGAATGAAATTGATTAACGATCTATGTTCTTCTACTTTCCTAGTATATGATGTATATGTTATGGTATAATCTCGTAGCGACTTGTACATGGTTTCTTATGTGTTTAAAGTACGTTTAGCTACTGCCATATATGTGACTTATTGATGAATAAGGTGTATTGATCGATGATGATAAAAGGGTGAGAAATTGGTAAGAATGCTTAATTCCTTTACTCTTCTACTTCTCTATTCCTTATAGTCATGTTGATGAAGCCTTATATGGCATTGTGTGGTATGGTCCACTTATGGTGGCGGTGTTTACTTTATTGTCATTATATATGTGTTGACCATGGCCTTGAAGGCATATTGATGAACTTATGAACATGTGCTTAAGATGATACTATGAGAAGATTATGCTTACTTTCCTATTCTAGTTGTGGATTAGGTTGTGTGGCTATTTCATGAGCATGTGTATAACCATGTTAGGGTAAAGTATAGGTGCTGCCATTAATGTGTTAAGATTGTTAATAACCCCTTACCTATGTACCCCTTATATGAAAGTGTGAATAGCTAAAGTTAGGAGTCTTGATTACATTGTATATATATTGTCTTGTCTCCTATGCTATTATGTGTTGTGTGCTATGTACTTGGAATTGTAATGTGGTCTAAGAGGGTGGTTGACTTAAGAAGTCATTGATAGCCATTATGTGATCATGTTGGTCAATGTACACACACTCTCACTTACATGCATATTACAAGTAGTATAAGTCATAGTGTCTAAATGAAAGGTAGTTCTCATATTCACTAGTGTCTACTACTATGCATATTAAGGTAATGTTTATGAATGTATGATTTGTATTCCCTTACTAGGATGACTTGATAGGTGTACTAGAATGGGCAAGGGTATGGGACCTTGTCTATGCATTTCACATGTGTATCTTGATAGGATAGTTCCTAGGTTTGGTTCTTATGCATATGAAGGATGATTATATGAACATGTTATGAATATGATATAATGAAGTATGAATGCGTATAGTGTCTTAGTAGGTTTATATAAAAGTATTGCTCATATAGTTATGCCTATAGACTTATGCATTGATATATGAATATATGTGACCTTATGTGTTATGTGAAAGGTTTGCTCACATCTAAGTATACACTCACACACATGGATGATCTAGTTAGGGAGAGGGGCCTTGTTAGGGGTGCCCAAGAATACTCCAAATCTAGATAGGTGCTTGAATATGCTATAAGCATATGAATGATGAATATCCTAAGCTTATGTTTCTATAAACAAACGTAATAAAGGCTTTTAAAAAAAGGGAACTTAGCCTAGCACCGAGTGAACTTGTAGATGAGGGAGTGACACTTTTCAACATAGGAGAGGTAGGGTTCACTACGGTCCTCATGTGAGGGGTGACACTTTCTTACATAAGAAAGGTAGGGTTCATTATGGTCCTCACGGGGTGGATAACCTCATGAACCAACATAGGGTGTAGAGTTCATATTTCCATGAATTCCCCAAGTTCCATAAACTATGTTGCCACCATAGGATACTAGCTAGTGGATTTCCACCTAGATAGCTATGTCATGTTCGGTTCTACTTTGGCCGGTAGATCCACCTTCCATCGGTGTAAGGTTTTATGACACCGTATTCCATGATTAGCACCCATGGTCTATGTCAGTTAAGGTTATGGTTTCCCTAAAGGTAAAATGGACAATGGTAGTAATTGAATAGGATCCTAACTAGGAGGACTTAAGGTAAGTTACTTAGTATAGGTGGAAGTAATGAACCCATCTAGACATTGCACAAGTGACTCCTTAGGAAGTATTAAGAAGGTACCTTAATAGATATGATTATGCATGTGTCCTTTATGTATGATATTGTAGTCTTGGTTTGACTATGATTATATTGTACTATACTTCTATGATGGCATGTGTTGTCTTGTGTAGATGCTATGTATGGTATTCTCTTATGTTCCTAAGGTGATACATTGCACCAAGTATCCTTAAAGGATCACTTGGAAGATTAATGAATTAAAAGAAAGAGTTAAAGGTTAAGGAGAGTGAGTTCACTGTAAAGTGACCTCAAATGGGAATTAAATTCTATATGTGCTTTTCTATGATGTTTGGCCTTTGATTGTGTTTCTATGAAGTATGTGAATAATATAAATGCTATTGATAAAGCTTATATGATGATTTACTCAAAATGGCATGAAGTATGATTTCAAAGAAAATGTCCCTTTTAAATGCATGTTTTTGCATGGTTGCCATACTTAGTACATTCTTGTACTAATCCCATTCTTCTTTACTTTTTACACAAAGTGTAGGTAATGGAATGCTTAAAGGAGATCTATGATTGAGGAGCTTGATAGGTGATTTCCCAATCTCAAGGAAAGGAATCCTTAAGTTCAAGGATGTCCTACTAATGTCTTTAATGTAAAGTCTTTAAATATTGTATAGTTATGTAAGGTGTCGTATGGGCCGTGTCACTAATGTATTCTAAAGTTATTGAGTCTAAGATGGAAAAGTGACTTAGAGTCTAAATATGTATTATGACTTATGTTTTATATATATATATATATATATATGATGTGATGTTTCTAGCATATGATGTGCTATGAAAAGTTTTAAATTTTCCACTAAATTTACTATGCGAATGCAATGAACGATATGAGAGGCTTGTCTTAGACCTCCGAGAGGTCGACGACGCCGGTTACAATCCAAGATTGTACCCTATATTCTAGGGTATGCTTTTGGGTTGTGACAAACTTTGTATCAGAGCATAAGGTTTATGTAGTGGTTTTAGGTTCTAAAAGTCTCATATTGCCACGTCTAGTAGAATCTCGTAGCATTGGTGGTGAGTCGCGACACATCAAATGGTACGAGAGGCTATAGGACGATAGAGTTTCCCTTCTTCATCAATCTCATATCGTGCCATAGAACTTAATTCTATAAGATCTCTCTCTTATGTTTTCTTGTCCGGTGGCCTTTTAGATATGGTTGCTTGGATGAGATTGCTCTATGCTTGAGGAAGAAAAGGTGAGTTTAAAATGCTTATCTTTGTTTTGTGGTTTGAATCAGTATGTGTGAAGGTGACACTTGTCCTTATTTGATGATGTATATACTAACTAGGGCGACTTGAAGGGTTAACTAGACTTAGGTAGGGGTATGGGACTCTACCTACGTCTTGCACTAGTTTGCCTTGATGGAGACCTTAGGAGGTTAATATTATGTATGTGTATGATATAATCATGTAAATAGCCTAGTGTGCTAAATAATTGGAGTTATCCATGCATGAAGGTTATTGATGAGTGGAGTATGGTGCTAATTGTAGTTCTTGTTGGGTTACTTGGTTTAGTGAAGTTATGGAGTTTTACTTGATCATTGCACATTTTAACTCTATGGGAATCACTATTGGTTATCTTACCTTACTATGTATGAAATATCTCTTATCTGATGATGTGATGCCAATTATGGCAATATATGAAGTCTTTGTGAAATAGCAAGTGATGTCGAATGATGTATGTCATGATATAGTTGAAGCATGCTAGAAGTTATAGTGGTTAAAGTGAATCCTCTCAAATTGTTGTATTCCTATATGGTTTGGTATGGTGGTAGCCAAATATTAGGATTTGAACTTGGATTGTTTCATAACTACCTATGGAGGTATGCTATCCTATGAATGTATGTGATTAAAGGTGTGCATTGTTTTTCCTTTGTATATAAGTGGTACTTGATGAGTTGCTAGTATAAATTGGAGTCTTTTGTAGAGACTTGAGTTGTAAATATAGTATGCATGCTTATGAAGAATGAGTTGTAAAGCTTTGTATCTTATATTTCCATGCTTGTGCCATCAAATGTCTAAATGTTGCACTTTTGGGTAATTGGAAGCATGCTCGCTCTAAAGACTAGACAACTTATTGTATCATGTTTGGAGAACCTACTAAATTTTCATTTGATTGGATGTTGTTGAAATATGTGTAGAATTTATGAATATGAACATGATAAGGAATGTGGAAAAGAATATTTGCTATTTAGATTGAAGGATGAGAATCTTATGACATGATGAGTTGTAGAGTTATTTCTAAACTTCTTGTTGTGTTATGAACTTCCTTGTTGTTTTCCGCTAATGATGTATGACCTTAGTGTCTATTGCATTGAAGGAAGACCTTATGTGAATTGAATAGTATGATCAAAAAAATTGATGGTTGAGGATGATTTGCCTAAAATGATAAGATTTAGAAAGCCTTAGTGTTGCTAAATTGAATTAATGAAAATTCCCTCTAAAGTAGAAATCACTTTAAGTGATGAATATGAAGGTTTTGTATTTGAAATCCTCTATATGTTGGGTTAAGTTTCTCTTAATTGGGTTTACCCTAAGTGGGGGATGGTGTTTGAGTAGTGATATTGTAGAAAATGTCTACATTGTTCTTCTATTCTTACTTGAATTGGAAAATATGAATTCTTAGTATGCTTGTTCATGAAGATAGTCTTGCATAAAGTGTGAATTGCATGATCTTTATATGATTGGTATGAACTGATTGACATCATTTTAGAGACATGGTGAATTTTCCCAAAGAGCATGAAAGAAATTTTTGATAAAATCCATGTTTTCTCTTGTTGACTTGCATTTTAATGTGCTAAATGTGAAGTTGACTTCATGAGCTAAGATAAAGAACTTGGTGATAGTCACTTATAGGTTAAATTGTTTAGCCTTGTAATGAGAGTTGAGTCTCTTCTACAATGAAAAATTTAGTGATTTGATAATTTGTAATGCAAAGTTTTAGGCTCATTCTTGAATGGTGAAAGCATGTTTAGCTAAGTGTTCATGTGTATGCCTATAATTTGTGTTATTTTTCTAAAATGTGGACTGTAAGGGTGAGTAGTATGTTAGAAAAAGAAATTTGTGAATGACTTCCTATTTTGTTGTGATATACTTGGTGTGACTTCCCATTTAGACTTCACTAGGAAGAAAAATATATGCATGTCTTGGCTGGAAAGTTGAGATTTCTCATTTTAAAAGAAATTCACCTTGTGCTTTGCTAAGGTGTGAACTCATGATACATGTAATGTGTTGAGGAGAAAGATATTCCTCCATGTGCACCACTAAGCATGGTATGGTTGAGTATGACCTTCATGGTACTAGGTCTAACTAATGAAGATCTTTGTGATTTAACTAACTCAAGCTTATATACATTGAAGTATGAGTGCCTAATTAACTTTGAGTATGAGTTATGATCTGCCTATGAGTAGGTTTTCAAGGTTTTTCTTGTAATGAATTAAGGCGTAATGGTCTTGTTATGATTAGGATAAGGATGTTCTCCCATGAACATGAAAAAGAACTTTTGTGTTTGATGTATTAAAGAGTGAGTGAGTAATGGTTTTGCTTGCTTGTGTGCATCGAGTGCTGAAATGATTTGATGATATATTAAATGTTATTAACTGCTCTTATGTGCATTGAAGTCCTTGAAGTGATTAAAGAGTCCTAAGTGTCATTCGAGGACGAATGTTCCCAAGTGGGGGACATTGTATGACCTCGAAAATGAGATAAGGTGTATAGAGCCTAACATGTTTGTCTTAATGTTATAAGGTCCTAAAATACCTTATTATGTTATATATAGGCATTGTGCAAAGTTTGAAGTGATTTGGAAGTCGAACGTCAAGGGACGTCCAAGACGTTGGACGAATAGTCGCTTATGTGCCTCATGTGTGTATGCATGCCTAAATTGTATGAACTGAGTCTAATGAGTCTTGAAATTGTTTATAATGATGTTTAATATTATTTTATGAAGTTTCGTAAAGTTTGGAGGTCAAACGCCCAAGAACGTCCAAGGCGTTCGAAAGATAGCCACTGAGACGTTCATCGTATGTCATGTTGGGGTCAAGGCTGTTTGGAAAGTCTTGTAGGTGTTTGTTTTGGATGAAATTTATGTGGAAGGTCTATAACATGTTAAGGTTTTTAATCGCATTGGAAACGTCCGGGTAAGACTTCTAAAGGGCCCCACAAGAGGCCCCAAATGAAGGACCCCAAAGCTGCCTAGACACTGCCTGGGAAGTGTCCGTTGACGGACCCAATGACGGATCGTTGGGCCACCAACGGACCTTCGAGCAGGTCTAGTCAAAGGGGGTTTGCCTTGGGCAGGTATTGAGCCAAGATTTTGGCTAAGTCATGGATGACGGAGGGCATGACTCCCCGTCATGTCCATGATGCCACGTCACTGCCTTCGTCGCAGGTGCATGCAGGTTGGAAGCCTGCGTGCTGTCACTAAAAGGGGTGAATGGGAAATTCACCCCACATCCTAACCTGACTATAATAGGTTTATTTAATTAATTTAAGTATATATAAGTCTTCTAAAATGTGATCAACTCATTCACAAATCATCTCACATGTTTAAAGCCTTTCCCCTCCAAAAATATTCTCTCTAGAACCTCCATGGTTTTTGAAGCTCAACAGCTTGTAGATTGGATTCTCATGGGTTTTTCATCAAGTTTTATAGGTCTTCATGAAGATTAAGGTATGGTGATCTTCATTTCTAGTTATCTTTTCATCTAGAGAGCCATTCTCAATGTTTTTGAAAGAAATCTCATGATCAAGTTTCCAATCTTCCAATCTAGCCATGGGTTCTTTCTCAAAATGTTTTTAATGATTAAATCATGATGAATTGAAGTTAATACAGTGATTTCACTCCAATTGCATGATGAACCCATGTTCTTTCCAAAATTTGTTTAGCTCTTGCATGGGCTTTGTGATCTTGACTTGTTATCGATCGAATTATGATTTCCTTACGTTGAAGTTATTGTATATACTGTTATTTACATGAATTGATGTTGAATGATCCATTAGGATCAATGTATGAAAATTTGAGCATGTTTAGCCTAGTTTCTATAGTTCACTGTAACATTGGCGTTCTTATGATCTAAAGTGAATTTCGATTAAGTTGTGGTTCTTATAGCTACTGTTTTAGGTTAATACCATGGTTGAATTGTTGATATAAATCATGTATGACTAAAGTAGAGAAGTCTTGGTTTGAATTAATCTAGGTTCTTCTTGTCTATGAAGTTGTAACTTGTGATCTTGACGTTAGGTTAGTCGCTATAAGAATTGATTATGGTTAATGTCCATAGCTGCTGCCTATAATGAAATATGAGGATTAATTATATGTAATTAATACAATATGGGTACATTCATGATAGGTTGAATATGATTAATCTATGTAAACTTATGTTCCATGAACTCCCTATATGAAGTATGCTTGTATCGACCTTAATGGCAAATTGTAGTAGTGTCTCATCTAGATTATGATTTCATTAGCTACTGCCTTAGGGTGATATGATTCATGAAATATTACCTATAATCAATATGAATGAAATTGATTAACGATCTATGTTCTTCTACTTTCCTAGTATATGATGTATATGTTATGGTATAATCTCATAGCGACTTGTACATGGTTTCTTATGTGTTTAAAGTACGTTTAGCAACTGCCATATATGTGACTTATTGATTAATAAGGTGTATTGATCAATGATGATCAAAGGGTGAGAAATTGGTAAGAATGCTTAATTTCTTTACTCTTCTACTTCTCTATTCCTTATAGTCATGTTGATGAAGCCTTATATGGCATTGTGTGGTATGGTCCACTTATGGTGGCGGTGTTTACTTTATTATCATTATATATGTGTTGACCATGGCCTTGAAGGCATATTGATAAACTTATGAACATGTGCTTAAGATGATACTATGAGAAGATTATGCTTACTTTCCTGTTCTAGTTGTGGATTAGGTTGTGTGGCTATTTCATTAGCATGTGTATAACCATGTTAGGGTAAAGTATAGGTGCTGCCATTAATGTGTTAAGATGGTTAATAACCCCTTACCTATGTACCCCTTGTATGAAAGAGTGAATAGCTAAAGTTAGGAGTCTTGATTACATTGTATATATTGTCTTGTCTCCTATGCTATTATGTGTTGTGTGCTATGTACTTGGAAGTGTAATGTGGTCTAAGAGGGTGGTTGACTTAAGAAGTCATTGATAGCCATTATGTGATCATTTTGGTCAATGTACACAGACTCTCACTTACATGAATATTACAAGTACTATAAGTCATAGTGTCTAAATGAAAGGTAGTTCTCATATTCACTAGTGTATACTACTATGCATGTTAAGGTGATGTTTATGAATGTATGATTTGTATTACTAGGATGAATTGATAGGTGTATTAGTATGGGCAAGGGTATGGGACCTTTTCTATGCATTGCACATGTGTATCTTGATAGGATAGTTCCTAGGTTTGGTTCTTATGCATATGAAGGATGATTATATGAACATGTTATGAATATGATATAATGAAGTATGAATGCGTATAGTGTCTTAGTAGGTTTATATAAAAGTATTGCTCATATAGTTATGCCTATAGACTTATGCATTGATATATGAATATGTGTGACCTTATGTATTATATGAAAGGTTTGCTCACATCTAAATATACACTCACACACATGGATGATCTAGTTAGGGAGAGGGGCCTTGTTAGGGGTGCCCAAGAATACTCCAAATCTAGATAGGTGCTTGAATATGCTATAAGCATATGAATGATGAATATCCTAAGCTTATGTTTTTATAAACAAACATAATAAAGTCTTTTCAATAAAGGGAACTTAGCCTAGCACCGAGTGAACTTGTAGATGAGGGAGTGACACTTTGCAACATAGGAGAGGTAGGGTTCACTACGGTCCTCATGTGAGGGGTGACACTTTCTTACATAAGAAAGGTAGGGTTCATTACGGTCCTCACGGGGTGGATAGCCTCATGACCCAACATAGGGTGTAGAGTTGATATTTCCATGAATTCCCCAAGTTCCGTAAACTATGTTGCCACCATAGGATACTGGCTATTGGATTTACACCTAGATAGCTATGTCATGTTCGGTTCTACTTTGGCCGGTAGATCCACCTTCCATCGGTGTAAGGTTTTATGACACCGGATTCCATGATTAGCACCCATGGTCTATGTCAGTTAAGGTTATCGTTTCCCTAAAGGTAAAATGGACAATGGAAGTAATTGAATAGGATCCTAACTAGGAGGACTTAAGGTAAGTTACTTAGGATAGGTGGAAGTAATGAACCCATCTAGACATTGCACAAGTGACTCCTTAGGAAGTCTTAGGAAGGTACCTTAATAGATATGATTATGTATGTGTCCTTTATGTATGATATTGTAGTCTTGTTTGACTATGATTATATTGTACTATACTTATATAATGTTATGTGTTGTCTTGTGTAGATGCTTTGTATGGTATTCTCTTATGTTCCTAAGGTGATACATTGCACCAAGTATCCTTAAAGGATTACTTGGAAGATTAATGAATTAAAAGAAAGAGTTAAAGGTTAAGGAGAGTGAGTTCACTGTAAAGTGACCGCAAATGGGGATTAAATTCTATATGTGCTTTTCTATGATGTTTGGCCTTTGATTGTGTTTCTATGAAGTATGTGAATGATATAAATGCTATTGATAAAGGTTTTATGATGATTTACTCAAAATGGCATGAAGTATGATTTCAAAGAAAATGTCCCTTTTAAATGCATGTTTTTGCATGGTTGCCATACTTAGTACATTCTTGTGCTAATCCCATTCTTCTTTACTATTTACACAAAGTGTAGGTAATGGAATGCTTAAAGGAGATCTATGATTGAGGAGCTTGATAGGTGATTTCCCAAGCTCAAGGAAAGGAATCCTTAAGTTCAAGGAGGTCCTACTAATGTCTTTAATGTAAAGTCTTTAAATATTGTATAGTTATGTAAGGTGTCGTATGGGCCGTGTCCCTAATGTATTCTAAAGTTATTGAGTCTAAGATGGCAAAGAGACTTAGAGTCTAAATATGTATTATGACTTATGTTTTATATATATATATATGATGTGATGTTTCTAGCATATGATGTGCTATGAAAAGTTTTAAATTTTCCGCTAAATTTACTATGCCAATGCAATGAACGATATGAGAGGCTTGTATTAGACCTCCGAGAGGTCGACGACGCTGGTTACAATCCAAGATTGTACCCTATCTTCTAGGGTATGCTTTTGGGTTGTGACATCAAACTTCGCCTTCTTCTTTGTTAAAGCTGTCAATGGAGCAACAATAACGGAAAAGCCCTCAACAAACCTACGATAGTAACCATCCAAACCCAAGAAAATCTGGATATCTGTAGGAGTGAGGGGTCTTGGCTAGTTCTTTACTGACTCAATCTTTTTGGATCAACCTCTACACCCTTGTCGGACACAACATGACCAAGCAAGGTCACTGATCTCAGCCAAAACTCGCATTTGCTGAATTTTGCGTACAGCTGATGTTCCCTGAGTACTTGCAATGTCATTCTCAAATGTTGTTCATGATCTTCTCTGGTCTTAGAGTATATTAGGATGTCATCTATGAATACTATGACAAAAGAATCGAGGTATTCACGGAAGACCCTATTCATAAGGTCCATAAACGCGGCTGGTGCGTTAGTGAGACCAAATTACATGACAAGAAACTCGTACTGACCATACCTAGTATGGAAGACAGTCTTAGGAATGTCCTCTTG
The DNA here is from genome assembly GCA_016801875.1 of Solanum sitiens. NCBI lineage: Eukaryota > Viridiplantae > Streptophyta > Magnoliopsida > Solanales > Solanaceae > Solanum > Solanum sitiens. The sequence continues at coordinate 4,700,634 of JABWTJ010000014.1, read as the reverse complement.
TCTCACTCTAAGCTGGTGATACCCTAATGGGAGATCTATTTTAGAAAAGAAACTTGAACCTTGGAAAAGATTAAATAGATAATTAATTCTGGGAAGAGGGTATTTTTTCTTCATAGTGACTTTGTTGAGTTGCCGATAATCGATACACATTCTAAGGGTTCCATCCTTTTTCTTAACGATCAACACTGGAGCACCCCATGGGGATATGCTCGGCTGGATGAAGCCCTTATCAAATAGATCTTTTAACTGCAACTTCAACTCTTTGAGTTCAACTGGAGCCATTCCATAGGGAGAAATGGAAATTGGTTTGGTGTTGGGATCTAAGTCAACACCAAAGTAAATTTCGCGTTCAGGAGGGATTCCTGGTAAATCCTAGACATCTTGAAACTCATTCACTATGGACACAGAGTCTATGGAAGGAACTTCATGTTCTAAATCATTGACTATGACTAAGTGGTACAAATATCCCTTAGATAACATCTTTTTGGCTTTAAGATGGGAAACTATTTGGCCTGTTGGATTTGAACTACGCCCTTCCCATTCTAGCTCTAACTCATTAGGAAACTGAAACCTTACTACCCTGTTTCGACAGTCTATAGTAGCATAGCATTTATGGAGCCAATCCTACAGAAATTTATATCAAAGTCATCAAGCATGGTTAATTCTATTAGGTTAGCGTAGGTAACTCTATCAAGAACAGTTATTGGAAAATCTCTATATACTCTTTCAGCTCTAATGCTTTCCTAATGGGAGTACTAATTGTAAAAGGTTCATGCAAGATCTCAGGAAGCAAGTCAAATTTACTAGCTACTAAAGGAGTAACAAAATACGAGGTGGATCCTTGATCTAACAATGCATACATAGGAAAAGAAAAGACATGCAAGGTACCAGTGACCACATCAGCTGACTTCTCCTGCTCCTCTTTACCTTTCAAAGCATAGAACCTGTTCCTCTTGGGAGGCTCGACTGTAGTAGTAGGATTAGGTCGAGGCTTAGTATATGTATTGTCCTGATTCTTCACATATGGGCAGTCCCTGATCATATTCCCACTCTTGCCACACCCATAGCAGGCATTAGAACCTACCATGCACTCACCTCCATGAAAACGGCCACACTTACCACCCGACTTTCTGTTACGCTGGGCATTTCTATCATTGCCCTTCTTGGGCCAAACTTGCCCCCTATTTAGTGTTCCTGAAAGGAGTAGGATTACCTGAGTGTTGGTACCCCTTTTTTAACTTGGGCCTGTCCTGGACTCCAAACGAACTCCTACTAGTGCTAGAACCAGCCTAATCCGAAGGCCTAAGATTCTTTCCTTCTCAGCCTCTCTTCCTCTGACGACTCTCCTCCACCTGTTGTGCATGTACCATCAACCTAGCAAGGTCCATGTTATCATGCAACATGGCTTCCCGACATTCCTCCTCCATATCCTCCGATACACCAGTCACAAACCTGCTCATCTCATCCCTGCTACAGGACACAAGGGAAGAATCATATTTGGAAAGTTTAACAAACTTCAAGGAGTATTGCTTGACTGACATACCTCCCTGACGTAGGTTGATGAACTCCTCAACCTTAGCCTCTCCCTGCTCTCTGGGAAAGAACCTCTCAAGGGATGTAGTATTGAGAATGTCCTAAGTGATGGGGACTTCTCCTGGTGCTCGACCATCTACCCACATCTTGTACCATATCTTAGCCACATCCTTGAGCAGGTATGCAGCCAACTCAGCCTTCTCCTCTTCATTAAAACCCATAGCATAGAGAATCTTGTGGACCTCGTCTACAAACTCCTAGTGACCTCATTGGTTCAGGACCCGAAGTAGACTGAAGGATTCATCCTGGTGAAATCTCTCACTCTGATAGCCATGGTGCTAGCATATGGGTTCTCCCTAGGAGCACCCTCTCTTGTGTCCTGGGTTGTGATAGCCTGTGCCTGAGCAGTGATGGCTTGGGCCATCTGAACCAGTGCTTCTCTCACTTCTCCATCCGTCAACGCAGCTGGGTTGACAGGCACTTGCACTTCAGCAGCTGGGGCTTGAGGAGGAGCTTTGTTTCCCCCAGCAGCTGCTTCTCCAACTCTCCTGCCTGCATTTTTTCTTGTGTTCATTTTTCTACACGCATACACAAGAAGGAAGTTAGATGCTGAATGACACAAAATGTCAAAACTCTACACAGTACGTAAAGTGTAGAAGAAGGGAAGATTCTTAACATCACTAAGTCTCTAAGTCATGGTTGTGGTGCACTTCACAACCATAAGCTAGAAACTACGCAACGTTGTTGTTTTGGGACTTAGTTCCTAGGTAATTTAACCTCATTCTCTGATACAAAGTGTGTCACACCCGGGTCCTAGACTCTAGATGAAACTGGCGTCGTTAACCTCTCAGAGGTCGCAGACAAGCCTCTTCTTAGCTTTCATCACAATCATACAGTTAAATTTAGCGGAAATTTAGGATATTCTTTTAAGACTTCCATTGGGATCTTTCTGCAATGACTAAGAATGACTTACATCATTACTTAGTCTAACCTCACCCTTTTGTCATCCTATCCGAACACCTGTCATCTTCCTAGTTCTTTCTTTCTTTCTTTATTTCTTTCTTAAAGAAATCTTTAGCATTTAACCGACATAGATAAGGTGAGCTAACATGAAATCCAGTGTCTTCCCAACACTAAAAAGAGGTGGTTCACGGGCCAAAGTGAAACCGAGTACTTCCTAGCTTTCTTAGGTGGATGCACTAGCTAGTAACCTATGCTAGCGACATTGTTCAAAGACTAGGAGAATTTGGAGACCCTTATCCACCTTGGTTGTAGTCTTATCTTATGAGTCTTACAAGTGTTTGCACAAGCTCATTACTAGTCTATCGGTGCTTAGCTCAATTTATTATACTTTACAACTTTTAGAGTTGACTCATACACTATGGAAGCTTTATTCTAGTATGAGTTATGCTTAGCTCAATGGATGACTTGTCATCCCTTTCTATACTTGATGAATGTGAACTTAAATCTTACATTATCATCATGGTGTTAATGAGACTTGTCTCACGATTTCTAACACCCTCTTATGTGAGTATCTTTAATATAATTGCTTAGGTTCAAGTGAGACTTGTCTTACTTCCTTTAACACCTCATTCTAGGTCAATTTCATAAATCATAATCTTTTAGTTATTTATTACTCACCTTATCTTGTTCAATGTTATTTGGCAGTCTTGTACCATTCTTTATGAAAGTTATAAGGACTTATTCAATGTGTACTATGTTCACAAGTTCATTTAGATAGGGTATGTTGGGACTTTTCCTAATCATTGGCATACCCTAGGTTATGAGTTCATTGAGTTACATCTTGTCAAGTCAATCTTTAACATGTATTTGGCCTTAACAAGAAACATCATAATTTACATTGGCCATATAAGATTGGTAGTAATTAGTCGTTGGCCAATTCTATTACATATTTTGGAAATAATATTGCTGGCCAATTTATTGGCATAAACCAAACTTTCACTAAACACTTGTCATAATATTATCACTAGCCAAGCCAATTAACTTCATTTATATACTATAGTAATCTCATCATTTTAATGTAGCCAACTTTTAACATTTGATTAGCTTATAAGAACAATTCAGTGCTTAGTTGGCCAAGCCATAAAGTTGATTTGGCATTGAAATATTAACTAGCTTTGATTCTCATTCTTATTTCTTTTTGGAAATATTGAATTCCAAACACTTACAAACATACTACTGTAAACACACACAGTAATCGAAACCTTTATTCCTTTCAACAGTAAACTGAATTTCATAAACGACTTATAACAATTTTATCTTCTCGAACACAATAAGGCATTACAACATTTCTTATCTCATGTAAATGATACTCTAATCATACAGATCTAACCTATAGGTCTCATTCGACATTATCAAATCACAGAAACCTACACATAATGATAAGTTAGCACCACATGCCAACAATATGCTCGAGATTTGCTTTATACATACTACTAGAATCAGAAATAGGGAGAACTGGGGAGATGAACATTTGACAATTTCATTGGGAACAACCCTAGTTTCGGTTTTATTGAATTCAAAATTTTTGAAAAGCCTCATGGGGAAAGGAATCCAAGAGAGAAACCCATACCTTACTGTAGAATTTAATCTACGTAGTACTTTGCACGAAAATCTTGAAGAATTGCCTTGTAATCTCCTAAGGAGAACCGAGAGTATTTTTCTATTTTTCCTAGGTTTGCTCACTATTTTTCAGTCGTGAGTTTCTACTGGATAAACGTGAGTCTTAGTCTGAGGAACTGAATACTGACTAATTCAACTTAGGCTAATTAACTTAATTAAATAAATCAATTAGCTAATTACCAAAAGGCCCCTCCTAAATTGACTAAAAATAGGAGAGCATTTGACTTAGCCAAATTTTGAAAATATGCTAAGGGTCTCGGGTTTGACCATGAATTTAAATTAATTAATTAAGTGACCTAGGGTAATTACTACAGTACCCCTAAGTCACTAGGACCATAATCAAACCCTTTGGACCGTCCTAGGTTAGGTACTAGGATGTTTCTTTAGTTAGATACTCGGCTAGTGTCACCCGGTTAGGTATTAGGATTTCGGTCACACTAGTTAGTTCATTTTAGTTAGTCCTAGGTTAGTTATCTAGTTAGGTAAGTTAGTTAGAGCCTAGGATTGGCTAGGAAGCTCGGCCCCATGTGGCTTGACCCGACGTGTGCCGGCCCCCTAACCTCCCTAACCGAATCGGTTGGGCTTGGTCGCTTGGTCTCTCGGCCGGTATCACATGTGCTTTCACATGTGTTACAGTGCACTTTCCTAACCGTGCACTCGGTATTTGCACTTGGAAAGTTCACTTCTTGTCCCAAGGATCCTCACTATGTCCTTGGGCACTGCTTAATCTACATCATCATTTTAAATGATCATGTACTATGGTACCTAGGCTTGACACTTGGATGCCTCGTACCTAATGTGTGTAAGCAAAGAAATTAAAAATTTTAGCTTAGGTTCTTCATTTTAGGTACAATTCCTTACAAGCTTGGATTGGAGCATTTGAACATCAAAGTGTATTTTAAGTTACTTGTTAATACATAGGAATTGGCTAACACCCTTAAGCCAATGTTCTCTAACATGCCCAATATTACTCAATATTGGGCATTGGGATGCCCATGTACCCCAATACATAGTCTTAAAACCTAATAGACTCTTCACTAGACAAGTACATTTTCTGGAATGGTACACATAACTTATTACTTTGCATGCAAAACATTAGGGAAGAATTGTTATATCTAGGATTATGGTGTTATGAACCTATGGGGAACACTTACACCCTAGTTTCTCTCACAACTTGATAAACACCAATAATTCACTCTAGTTACTTGTTTGATTTCACAAAATTACAACAATTTTTTTCACACCCCCCCCCCCTTTTAATTATTAGTTTTCGGAAAGGACTTGACTAAATAGAAGTAATCGTACATTGAAGTTAAGTCTAAACCATTTTCCTCGTGGTATCGACCCCAACCTAAGTTGGGTTCTTTACTTGATACGACCGCTTATACTTCTATAGGGAAGTGTAGTTTGAGCGTATCAAATGTTGGCTCCGCTGCCGGGGAAAGTGGATTTTAGATTAACTTTAATATTAATTGCTGAATTTTAGTCAACAACTTCCTAATTTTTCTTTTTTCTTTTTTTTTTGTTTGTCTCAGGTCTAGCTCTAATGTATGCCAAGTACAAGGATCCGAGGAGAACCAATCGTACCATTCGATCCTAAAATTAACCGGACACTCAGCAGAATTAATGATAAACAGAATCCCGCAAATCTAGATGATGGGATCAACCGTCAACTTCCTCCGCCGGTTGATGATCACAACCATATGATTGTGAAGAACCCTGGTGATGGTTCTTTGAGGAGGCAACCTCCCGTCCCACGCCCTCAAGACTTCTATAGGGGCAACATTAACATCACTGACACTGATAGGCCTCTTGTCCTACCTCCTCCACCTCAGGGTCACACGTTCGTGCAAACTAGTAGCTTGATGCTGATGCTCACCGACAGAGGTTTGTTTTCAGGGCTACCATATGAGGATCCACATGCTCACATCGCCAAACTGAGATCGGTGTGTAAGAGTTGTTTAGGGAGGCCAGACTTGGACATGGAGATCATCGGGTTAAGGGTGTTCCCTCTCTCATTAACGGGAGAGGCCATAATAGGGTTCACTGAGTTGCCCTATATATCGATCTATACTTGGGACTAGTTGAGGGATGTGTTCCTAGCACGGTACTACCTGGTGTCTAAAACGCTAAACCACAAAGATAGAGTGAACAAATATGTGGCATTGCCTAGGGAGTCGGTGAGTAGCTCTTGGGATAGATTCACCTCATTCGTAAGAAGTGTCCCAAACCACCACATTGATGATGAGTCATTGAAAGAGTACTTCTATCGGGGGCAAGATGATAATAATAAGGCAGTGCTTGATACTATTGCTGGTGGTTCTTATGGTGAGTGCACATATGCAGAGATCGTATAGAAGTTAAAGAAAATGTCTCGCAACAATAAGGCTTGGAGCACTAGGATGTCGGACACACAACCCGGCCACAGATGAGATTCGTGAAGAGATGGCTCAAATGAGAGCTGAGCTCGGGTTGGTATTGCAACATGTCACTGAGGGTGAAGAAAAAGTAAATGCGGTGAATTATTTGACTAAACCACCACCGCCAACGGATGACTACTACTATGAAGAGGATTTTTATGCAGTGAATGAGCAGACGGGGGGTTTCTGACCGTACACCAAAGGATCTAATAAGGAGAATTAGCGCCAAGGTCAAAGAAATCAATGTTGGAACTATGGGAATTACAACATAGAAGTCCATTATGTTCAAGATGGAAACTACAACCGCGACAACAATTTCAACCGGGGTAACTATGGTAACAGAAACGATCAAAGTGGGCCCTTGTTCTACCTTAAAATCAGAAAGTTTCTCCTAGGGATGGTGGAGGTAGTATCAAGAGTTGAAGATATGTTGCAAAAGATGAGGAGGAGGTTTGACGCTAGTGATGAGCATGCCAACGAGTTAAGAGGTGATTTGGCTAATATCGAGAAAAAGGTGGATGCACATGCAGTCTCGATCAAGAATCTTGAGTTGCTGATGGCCCAATTGTCTTCTACTGTGAACCCACGTCAAATGGGCCCTCTTCCTAGCTATACCATTCAAAATCCAAAAAATGATGGTCATTGTATGGCAGTCACTACTCGAGGGGGTAAGCAAACTATTGATCCACCTATGCCGTCTGTAGTAGAAGAGGAGGTGAGAAAAGATGATGAGGTAGTGGAAGCTAGTGGTGAGTTGGTAGACAAAGCAGTGAAAGAATCAGAGGTATCTCAAAAAGTGATCCCCATTCCTAGACCACCACCACCATTCCCTCAGATATTGGTGAAGAAGACTGAGGATGGGAAATACCGGCATTTTATCACTATGTTGAAATAGCTTTCCATTCATGTCCCTTTGATAGAAGCTCTAGAACAAATACCCGATTATGCCAAGTTTATGAAAGATATGGTTACAAAGAAGATATCGGTAAGTTTTGAGGATGATGATTGAATGCAACATTGTAGTGCTATTTTTACAAGGTGTCTTGTGCAAAAGAAAGAAGTTTTGGGCGCTTTCACTATTCCATCTACCATCGGTTTGTTACACTTTGCTAAAGCACTATGTCATCTCGGTGCAAGCATAAATCTCATGCCTTTCTCCATTTATAAGAAATTGGGTTTGGGTGACCCAAAGCCCATTGCGATGCAGTTACTGGTGGCCGATAGAACAGTAAAGAGGCCTATTGGGATACTCCATGATGTGTTAGTGAAGGTGGATTCATTTATATTTCCACCCGATTTGGTGATTCTTGATGGTGAGGTGGATTTTGAGGTGCCTATTATATTCTGGAGGCCATTCCTTGCTACTGGTCGCGCCTTGGTTGATATGGAGAAACGATAGATGAAGTTTTGGTTAAATAATGAAGAAGCAACCTTTAACATTTGTAGGTCCATGAAGCAGAGTGGTTAGCTCCAAATGGTATCTGCTATATCAGACAAGGTTGAGAGCACATCTGAGGTGCAAATTGAAGAGCGCCTTGGTGTTGAGGCACTAGCGGCAGTGTTCATAAATTTTGAGAGTGATGGTATTGAAGAGTATGAGTCTTTGGTTGCGGCACTTTAACACGGTGAATATCGGTTCAAACCAAAGAAATTGGAGTTAGGTATGAAGCATCGCGAGTCTCCACCCGCGAAACCATCTATTGAAAAGGCTCCAAAATTAGAGCTTAAGGCTCTACCACCTCATCTAAGGTATGTATTCTTGGGAAGAGATGAAACTTTGCAGGTAATTATTGCGTTGGATTTGAATGTGCAGCAAGTAGAGTGTTTGGTCGAAGTTTTGAAGAGGTTCAAACGAGACATTGGTTGGACCATTGCGGACATTATTGGGATCCCTCTCGGTATTTGTTCACACAAAATCCAACTCACGCCCGATCACAAACCAAGTATTGAGCACCATATACGTTTGAATCCACCTATGCAAGAGGTAGTGAAGAAGGAGATTATTAAATGGTTGAATGCCGGAGTCATATACCCTATCGTAGATAGTAGTTAGGTATGCCTTGTTCAGTTTGTGCCCAAAAAGGGGGGAATGAAAGTAGTTCCTAATAAGAAGAATGAGATTATCCCAATGAGCCGATGACCTGATGGAGAGTTTCTATGATTACCGGAAGTTGAATGCATGGACTGAGAAGGACCATTTTCCTATGCCCTTCATGGATTAGATGTTAGATACACTCGCAGGAAAAGGATGGTATTGTTTTCTTGATGGCTATTCGGGTTGTAATCAAATCTCTATTGCACTGGAGGATCAAGAGAAAACCACCTTTACTTTCCCTTATGGGACATTCGCATTCAAGAGGATGCCTTTTGGGTTGTCCAATGCACTGACTACTTTTCACAGATGTATGATGTCTATATTCTCCGATATGGTGGAGGACACTATTGAGGTTGTTATGGATGACTTTTCAAGTTGTTGGCGACTCTTTTGATCGTTGTTTGAGTGACTTGGCCAAAGTTATAAAAAGATGTGAAGATTGCAACCTTGTGCTAAATTGGGAAAAATGTCACTTCATGGTGAAAGAAGGTATTGTATTGGGTCATCGCATCTCAGAGAAGGGGGTAGATGTTGATCGAGCAAAAGTTTAGGTTATAGAGAGACTTCCTCCTCCCATCTCTCTCAAAGGTGTGAGAAGTTTTCTGGGACATGCGGGCTTCTACCGGAGGTTTATTAAGGATTTCTCAAAAATTGTACATCCTCTATGCAAGTTAATTGAGAAGGAATGTAAATTCTATTTTGATGAATCATGTCTGAAGGCGTTTGGAGAGTTGAAGAAGAAGTTAGTGTCTGCGCCCATAATTATTTCCCCAGATTGGAGCAAACCATTTAAGGTAATATGTGACGCTAGTGGGGTTGCTCTTGGTGTGGTATTGGGACAAAAAAGGAAAAAAATCCTTCACCCCATTTATTATGCAAGTAAGTCCCTAAATGAAGCTCAAAAGAACTATACTGTGACTGAACAAGAGCTCCTTGTTGTGGTATTTGCTTTCAAAAAATTTTGCTCCTATTTGTTTGGCATGAAAGTCATAGTGCATACTGATGACTCCGCTTTGAGGTATTTGATTGCAAAGAAGGATGCGAAACCGAGGTTGATTAGATGGGTGCTACTATTGCAAAAGTTTGATTTTTAGGTGAAAGACAGAAAAGGGACCGAAAATCAAGTTGCCGATCACTTGTCTAAATTGTAGGATGAAGTTATGCGAGAGTTGGGTGTAAAGGCTGAAATTGATGATACCTTCCCTGATGAGCATGTATTGACCGCTTCTCATGACTTGATTCCATTGTTCACCGATTTTGCGAATTATCTGGCTAGTGATATAATCCCATCAGACTTGTACTTTCATCAAAGGAAGAAGTTCATGCATGATGTGAAAAAGTTCTTTTGGGATGAACCTTACTTATACAGTAGCTATGCCGATTGGTTTATTCGCCGATGTGTGCCGAAAGTCAAAATGCTAAGTGTTTTGGAGGCATACCACTCATCACCTGTGGGTGGGCATTATAGTGGTATCCGGACTTCCCACAAGATTTCGCAATGTGGGTACTATTGGCCAAACATTCACCAAGATGCTCATGAGTTCGCCAAGTCTTGTGATAGGTGTCAGAGAGATGGAGGAATTTCGAAGAGGCAAGAGCTCCCCTTGAATCCCATTCTATTGATTGAGTTTTTTGATGTGTGGGGCATTGATTTTATGGGCCAGTTTATGAGTTCTCATGGGATGAATTATATTCTTGTGGCGGTGGATTATGTGTCAAAATGGGTGGAAGCCATAGCATTTGCCAACAATGAAGGGAAGAGTGTCACCGCGTTCTTGAAAAAGAACATCTTCTCCAAATTTGGCACACCTAGGGACATTATTAGTGATTGGGGACCTCACTTTTGCAACAAGTTGCTCAAAGGGTTATTGGAGAAATATGGGGTTCGCCACAATGTGGCCACTCCTTACCATCCACAGACTAGTGGGAAGGTTGAGGTGTCCAAAAGAGAAATAAAGCAGATCCTGTCGAAAACGATGAATGCTAATAGAACGAATTGATCAAGGAGGCTTGATGATGCTCTTTGGGCCTACCTAACTGCATACAAGACCCCCATAGGTATGTCTCCATACCAACTAGTATATGGTAAGGATTTTTCACTTGCCAGTCGAGGTAGAGCACAAGGCTATGTGGGCGATAAAAAAACTAAAGTTGGATTTGAATGAAGCAGTGGGACAGAGACTTAACGGGTTGAATGAGCTTGATGAGTTTTGCCTATAAGCATATGAAAGTTCATCTATCTACAAAGAGAAGATGAAGAAGTACCATGATTAAAAGATTGATAAGCAAGAATTTGCGGTTGGGGATTTGGTGCTTCTATTCAACTCTAGGCTACGCTTATTTTCGAGCAAACTCAATTCCAAGTGGACCGGGACATTCCTTATTACTAAGATATTTTCTCATGGAGCGGTTGAGTTGGAGAAAAAAGAGGGTGCAAGGTTCACCGTAAATGGGCAAAGAATCAAGATCTACCTGGGGCATGTGGAGAGTGTTCATGAAGTGGTTGAGGCATATAAACTTGATGAAGTCTGAGTAATCAAGGATCCTGCATCGTCCCGCGACGTTAAATCAAGTGCTTCTTGATAGGCAACCCAAGGTGTATCCTCTAGCCACCAATAGATTTTTTCTTTTCTTTTTAGGAATATTAGCATTCTCTTGTTTAGTTTTTGTTTTATTCACAGTCATATGTTATTTTTTTAAGTGTGTTGGCTAGAGAGTAGTTTAGGGTCCGTGTACCAAAAGTGTCCAGAAAATACAGAAAAAGAATGGCTTAATGGGTGCTCAATGTGCAGGGACCAAACCACAAGAATTCTGCAGAGATTGGTCTGGTGCACAGATCTACAGACCAACCGATGGGCCGTCGTTCAATCGATAGACCGCTGATGGTGTCTGTAGATCCCAGGTATGTCTTAAGATTTTTGTGTAAGTCTGAGTACAATCGACGGTCATGTCGACGGTCCGTCGACTGACTTACAGACTGTCGACGGGGTATCGTCAGTTCACAAAAAGAAGTGACCCGACCCGACCCGCCCGGCTATATAAAAAATAACTATTCAGTTATTCTCCCACATCTTTTGAAATCCCCTTCCAACTGTTTCCCTCTCGTTATTCCCTTACTTCCCTATTAACTCCCACAATAACTTCCTTCCATTTTCATAAAAATCTCAAACCTCCATAACTCCCAGAAATCCAAAAACCCTAACCATCCCAGTATCTCCCCCAACTCCATTATTTCTCCGGTCGGTGTTCGAAGGCGGCACGTAGGTTGGTTTTTGCAAGATCACCCACTCATTCACTCCACTACAGTTTACAGGTATTTGATTTCCCTCTTCTTAATGAATTCTCGTTCATTTGCTTGTGGAAAAAAATAAATTGTAAGTGAGTCATGACTTAGGGACAAATTTGCATGTTACACTTGTTAAAATTGGGTTCTATGTCCCTTAGAATGATAGAAAGTGAATGGGTTGGGGGTGGAATCTTTGTAAATTCAATATATTTGTGGTTTTCAGACTTAGAGCATGATAGTCTCGTAGTATCCATGATCTAAATTTGCCAAATCGAAGCCCTAAGAATGACGAATTAGTCATTCTTCAAAAATCAAAACCCCAAAATCCATTAAGAATTCCCAAAGACTCCATTGAAGTCCAAACTCAAGGAAGAGCTTGGTGTGACATTTTGACTATAGATTCTTCATCAAAGTGAAGAATTAGCTTCATTGACGTATGGAATTTGATCCTTGAAACTCGTTTCATCAAGGAGCCCAACTTTCAAAGAGGTTTTCTAAAGTTTTCAAAAGATGAATTTACCTTTCTTCATGATCTACCATGGGTTCTTGCATTAATCGTTTTCAAACGTCTATTGTGGATTAAAGGATGGTAAAGGATGGTCTCTTCATGTCTTATCTATGGAAGTCTTGAGATGACTCTAGTTAGGGAAGATGTTTGGTGTTATAGACATGATCTAAGCCTTAGGTAGTCTTAAGGACTATTTAGGTAATCTTGAAGAGGTCAATCATGGACGTTATCTTTTGATTTACTTAAGTAGGTCTTTTTATACCCTTAGGAAGGAGCGTGTCCTATCATCTATGTGTTCGTGTGTGTAGTGAGAATGATTCTATCCTAGGGAGTCTATTGGATCTCTTGAGTGTGTGTTAAAGGGATTGTATGAGCGTTTGCTTCACAACTCACTCAAGTGACACTTAGAATTCACCTTTGGTAGAAGAATCCTACATTTGTGTTTTTTATTCTTGTAACTGTGTATGTGACTCATTATAGGTAATCTTGAGGGTCGTTTAGGCACATCTAGAGAGGGTGTATGGGCTGTCTCTCTTTGTGTGACTTAAGTGAATCTTAGGATAACTTTTAGTGAGGGAATTACATGCTAGGAAGCGTTAAAAGGGAAGACAAGAGAATTCACTATAACAGTGAAGAACTTCAATATATAGTGGATTGAACTCATTCTAATGTCAGTTCTAAAATGTTATTTTTTGGTTAAATGTTATCTTATGTGTTTATAAGTTGATAAATGTTGTTCTTACGATTATAATATGATTTCCAAATGAAAAGATGCATATTTTCGATAAATGTGGGTTTTCATGTTATTTATTCATAAGCCATACATAGTACATGTGGTTGTACTAATTCCATGCTTTATTTCTATCTATATAGTTCTTTGTAGGTCAAGAGCTTTGGGAAGAAGAGTTGGACAAAGAGATCGTTCAAGAAGAGTTGAAGTATGTCCTCAGTTGACTCGAGGGCGTATATGCCATTTTATGTTTCTTTTATGAAGTTTGTAATAGACTATATAGTAGTATGTTTTAAATTCGTATGGGCGGTGTCTCAAGTATTATCATGTCTTAAGATGATAAATCGAGAATTAGTGTTTTCCTATTTCTACATATATGAAAGAGTTTAAGACTTCTACATTGTTGTATGAAAAGTTTTAATTCCGCACTACTTTTCATTATGCATATGCGATAAACTATATGATAGGCTTGTATGAGACCTCCGAGAGGTCGAATACGCCGGTTGCAATCCAAGATTTCACACTAACTTCTAGGGTGTGGTTTTGAGTTGTGACATGGGCGTCGTATCAGAGCATAGGTTAATAAAAGTAGTCTTAGGTATTAAAAAGTCTCGAAACGTCATGTCTAGTAGAGTCTTGACCAGCGGTGTGAGTCGCGACACATCTATGGGCGAGACTATAAGGCGATATTGTTTCCCTTGATTTCTACTCCTATGTTTGTGCGGTAGAGTAATTTTATGAGTATTCTTCTAAAAGTGTTTCCTTGTTTTCTAGGAGAGGAATACTAGAAGAATGACCGCTAGAAGGACGGAAGAGGGAAGGGTTAATGAGGAAGCTCCTCCTCAAGTTGAGCAAGTTGAGCAAGTTGTTCAAGATGGGCAAGGTGTCCAAGGTGCTCAAGTGCCTCCTCAAGATGATCATGCCCCTAATGTGGGAGGAGGTGATGAAGTGCCGGAGTTGTCTAATAGGGTGATTGGAGAGGCTTTGCTTGCTTTAGCCCGAGCCGTAACGGCTCAATCTAACTTTAACATGGTGCCTAGGGTTAATTCTATGGATATCACTATGTCATCTAGGTTGAGAGACTTTGTGAGGTTGAATCCTCCAATCTTTCTTGTCTATAAGGTGAATAAAGATCCCCAAGAATTTCTTGATGGTGTGTACAAGGTGTTGAGTGCTATGGGGGTTTCATATAGGGAGAAGGCGGAGTTGGCTTCTTATCAATTGAGAGATTTGTCTCAAATTTGGTACACTCAATGGAAGGACAATAGGTTGGTGGAGTAGGGTCCTATTGAGTGGGAAGAATTCAAGGAAACTTTTCTTGGTAAGTACTTTCCCCGTGAGAGGAGGGAAGTGAAAGTAGAGGAGTTTATCAATCTAAAGAAAGTCAATATGAGGGTTGAGGAATACTCTTTGAAGTTCTCAACTTTGTCTAGGTATGCACCTTCCCTAGTGTCTAATCTAAGGGATGAAATGAGTCGCATTGTGACGGGTGTAGACAATTTAGTGAGGGAGGAATGTCGTACGGCTATGTTGCATGATGATATGGCATTGGCTAGACTCATGGTGTATGTACAATCAATTGAAGAGCCTGAACTAAGGATGATGTCAAGGAATTTGAAAAGGAGTGTTGCTAGTGACCAAGTGCAACCTAGGTTCAAAAAGAGGGCTCAAACTCAAGATGGACCTAGTGTTCCTAAGAAGAAGTTTGAGAAAGGAGGTGGTTCTAACAATGGCAAAACTACATATGCCACTGGTGGTAAGAAACATCTTGGTGAGTGTCTATTGAGTAGCGGTAGTTGATTTGGATGTGGAAAAGATGGGCACAAAGTGAGAGATTGTCCAAACATTGCTTCTAGGAAGAAGGGTAAGAAGGTTGAGCCTAGTGTTCCTAAGGAAGATGGTCCAACTAAGAGGCGTTTCTATGCACTCCGTACTAGAGGTGAGAAGCCGGATGAGAGTGATTATGATATTGGTAAGTCCTTGTTTCTTTTATTATAGTATGACTTCCTTCTAAGTGGGGGGAGTATGGTTAGAATTGTGCTAGAAGTTGTTACATGTGCATGATGTTTAGGAGTTTGGTTGAAATTGAATTTCATTAACTTCTTGCATTGCGTGTTTTATTGAGTTACGAGCATGTTGTAAAAGGTGTTTATATGATGTTACCGTGCATATTATCATGTCTATATCATGAATTGCTTAAGATTGCATTTTTTTGAAAATTTTGCCAAAATTCACTGTAGCAATAGCAGTGTTCACTGTGTTATTTTTGAAAAACTGACTAATTGATTCTTTGGTCTAAAATTTTTGTTATGTGGTTAGAACTGATTTGTATGAGTATATTAATGAATATAAAATGAGTTTTTGCTATTTGGAATGAAGCATGTGAGTTTTGTAGGATAATGAGTTATATAATTGTACTCTAGTTTCTTGTTGTGTTGTGAATGTCTTGAACTTGTAAAATTGATGTTTATCCTTTATTATGAGTTATATGGTTTGATTATGTTTTGTTAATTTGATTCTCTAATCTTGGAAGTGTTCGGAGAGTGGCAAGTGTCATTCGAGGATGAATGTTGTCCAAGTGGGGGAGAATGTAAGACCCCGAAAATGACTTATGTTATCTAGAGAGTAACATGCTTGTCATGATGGTATAAGGTGTTAAATTAGTCTATAAAGTGTTGTTGAGGCAGTATCTAAAGTATTAGGTGCATTGGAAGTCAAACGTCAAGGGTCAACCAAGACGTTTGACGACTAAGTCACCTAAGTGTCTCATGTGAGGGCCTATGTGTTTATGTATACCTTATGAGTTTCTAGGGTGTTAAATCAGTCTAATAAGATGTGTATAGGTAGTGTGTCAAGTTTCGTGAAGTTTGGAGGTCAAACGCTCAAGAACGTCAATGACATTTGAAAATTGTGCCTAGGAGTGACCTTGTGTGTCTAAGCATGTTTCGTCGAGTTTTACGTGTTCATTTTGAGTGAAATTCAAGTGAGAGGTCAAAATATTGTATACATTCATGTTTGGGTTGGAAACGTCCGGGCAAACATCACCAAGGACCAACCAAGGGTCCTTGAGGAAGGACCCAAACTTAGTGTGAAGACTGTCCCAGGCAAGCCTCAAACGACGGAGGCATCGACGACTCGTGGGCCAATCGACGCCCCCTCAATGGGTGTCTTCGATGGAGACTTGGTCTTGGGTGAGGAGGGAACCTTGGCAAGTCTCTTACCCAACCAAAGGAAGGATAGGACGGTCCATTTGTGGAGAAACGGTCCATCGACTGCCTTCTGTCTGTGAAGCCATGTCACTGCGCAGGTCACTATTAAGTGAGGGGTGAAATGGGAATTTCACCCCACTTCAAAATAGAGACTTTGGCGCTTACTAAGGGATATATTCGGTATTTTAAAGGTGTTTATAAGTCATTAACACTTAGAAGATTTTATTCTTAAAAATCAAAACCCCAAAATCCCTTAAGAATTCCCAAAGACTCCTTTGAAGTCCAAAGTCATGGAAGAGGTTGGTGTGACGTTTTGAGTGGAGATTCTTCATCAAAGTGAAGAATTAGATTCATTGATGTATGACTTTTTATCCTTGAAACTCGTTTCATCTAGAGTTTTCAAAAGACGAATTGACATTTCTTGATGATCTACCATGGGTTCTTGCATTAATGGTTTTCAAGCGTCTATTATGGATTAGATTGATGTTGTATTAATGATTTTAACCTAAATTACCTATTAACCCAAGAAATTGATGAACCTAAGATTTTGACTAAATTTTGGGTTACTTGATATTGACTTAATGTTGATGAATTCATATGTAGTTTCTTATGGGCTTTGTATTGATGTAAGAATTGTATTCAATTGTTATCAAATTGGTATTGTATTGTTGAATCTATGTTGAATTGGTTTAGATTTCATTGATTTCTATAATTATGTGTTGAATTGGTGTTCATGTCCATGGGTAAGGGCCTTATGATGTTGGGTGATTTGGTATTGGCTTGAAGTGTTGATGATCAAGTGGTGGTACTCTTCCCTATTTATTCTTATTCAATGTTAATTATACTTCAATTATGTTATGATTGGTTTGGTCCACCTTTGGTGGCGGTGCTATGTGAATTGATGTGGCCTTGTCGGCATTATTTTCTAGTATATTGATGACCATGGCCTTGTCGGCACTACTTGAACTTATATGGCTATTTTTGTAGCTGATTTGATGATGTGTGATCATATCTACCTATATGTGAAAGCATGTGCTAGACTATTGATACTATTTAGTTAATCATGTTATGCTTTGACTATGTGTTAATTATGTAGTCTTAGAGTTGGATCCTGGTTGTTTCTAATTTGGCTATATGAGTCTAAAATGGTTAAGTTGATAATGTTAAGGTAATGAATAGGTTGACTAAATAAGGTTAAGGGTCATTACTAAGGGTCTAAAGAAAGACAGGCTATATGTGTTAAATGGAAGTATGTTGTGTCTTGTTTAGGTAGAATTGTGTCCCTTACTTGATGCTTATGTGAATATGTGATTTCTTCACTTAGGAACCTAAAGGGTCTTATTCTTGAATAAATGAATATAGGTGAGACCTTGAATGATGATTAAAGGGTCATTTATGTGGAACCTTTAACCAAGTGGTAAGGTTATGAATCGTGAAGTAGTAAGTCAAAATGGTATCCTTCACGTAATGAAAGATGGACTTAAGGTTGATTGTTTGGAACGGCATCATATCATACCTTAGGAAAGTCATGATGAGCTTCTTGTCGCCATAGTGAGATAGCCCTAATGGACCTTACTTTTGTAGGGTAAATGTAATTGGGTCATGAACATGATATGGGACCCATTTGTATGAACCTTGATGTAAATTGATCTATGAGAACTAAGGCTATAACCGAGTGAGTATGGTAAAGGGAAGTAGTTCTAGTTAAGCATGACACTAAAATAAAAAGCACGCCCTTCATATTCCTTAACCATGTGCCTACATGGGATCTCTATGTTCTACCATTGACAAGTAGAACACCTCATCGAAGTGGGATAGAACTTCGGATTCCATGCTTTGCTACCATGGTCTATGTTGGTTATTGCCTATTATCATCATATGGGATACCTAGTAGCATTAGAGAAGTTCTATGAAGTTTAGGATGTTTTATGGGATGCTACTTAGACATTGCACAATAGGTTTTGAAGATGTTAATAAGAGTCACTAGGTCTTGTCTAAGAACAACATTATTTGAATGTCCTCTATGTGATGTATGTCTCTTAAATGAACTAATGAACTAATGATTTAATGATATAAAGTATGTAAATGAGTAAGTATCTAATCTAAAGTGACTTAAGGATTCCTTAGTTAAAGTGTGAAGAGGGCATAAAGGATGATCTCTTCATGTCTTATCTATGAAAGTCTTGAGAATGACTCTAGTTATGGAAGATGTTTGGTGTTGTAGACATGATCTAAGCATTAGTTAGTCTTAAGGACTATTTAGGTAATCTTTAAGAGGTCAATCATGGACGTTATCTTCTTGATTTACTTAAGTAGGTCTTTTGATAACCTTAGGAAGGAGAGTGTCCTATCATCTGTGCGTTGGTGTGTTTAGTGAGAACGATTCTATCCTAGAGAGTCTATTGGGGCTCTTGAGTGTGTGTTTAAGGGATTGTATGGGCGGTTTCTTCACAACTCACTCAAGTGAGACTTAGAATTCTCCTTTGGTAGAAGAATCCTACATTTATGTTTATTATGCTTGTAAGTGTGTATGTGACTCATTATATAAAGAGGGTGTATGGGCGTTCCTTGTTTGTGTGATTTAAGTGAATCTTGGGATAACTTTTAGTGAGGGAATTACATGCTAGGAAGGGTTAAAAGGGAAGACAAGAGAATTCACTGTAAAAGTGAAGAACTTCACTGTACAGTGAATTGAACTCACTGTAATGTGAGTTCTAAAATGTGATTTTTTGGTTAAATGTTATCTTATGTGTTTCTAAGTTGATAAATGTTGTTCTTACGATTATAATATGATTTCCAAATGAAAAGATGCATATTTTCGATAAATGTCCGTTTTCATGATTTTTACGCATAAGCCATAGTTAGTACATGTGGTTGTACTAATTCCATTCTTTATTTCTATCTATATAGTTCTTGGTAGGTGAAGAGTTTTGGGAAGAACACTTGGACGCGGATATCGTTCAACAAGAGTTTAAGTATGTCCTCACTTGACTCGAGGGCCTATATATCATTTTATGTTTCTTTTATGAAGTTTGTAATAGACTATATAGTAGTATGTTTTAAATTCGTATGGGCCGTGTCCCAAGTATTATCGTGTCTTAAGATGATGAATCGAGACTTAGTGTTTTCCCATTTCTACATATATGAAAGAGTTTAAGACTTCTATATTGTTTTATGAAAAGTTTTAATTCCGCACTACTTTTCATTATATATATGCGATGAACGATATGATAGGCTTGTATGAGACCTCCGAAAGGTCGAATACGCTGGTTTCAATCAAAGATTGCACCCTAACGTTTAGGGTGTGGTTTTGGGTTGTGGCATGGGCGTCGTTTGGGACATAGCCTGGGGTGGTAAGCTCCCATCTCCAAGTCTCTGAACCCATCGAAGGAGGCCAGGATGGCCCGTAAGTGGACCTATGCCCCGTCGATGGGCAACCGTCGATTGGCCTGTGTTTCCTACGCAGGTCACTGTTAAGTGAAGGGTGAAAGTGTAATTTCACCCCCACTTCCAAATAGATGGTTTGGAGGTTCCTAAGGGGTATATTGGGTATTTTAAAGGTGTTTATAAGTCATTAACACTTAGAAGATTTCATTCTTCAAAAATCAAAATCCCAAAATCCCTTAAGATTTTCCAAAGACTCCATTGAAGTCCAAAATCAAGGAAGAGCTGTGATGTTTTGAGTGGAGATTCTTCATCAAAGTGAAGAATAATCTCCATTTAGGTATTGTTTTTGATCCTTGAAACTCGTTTCATCAAGGAGCCCAACTTCAAAGATGTTTTCTAAAGTTTTCAAAGATGAATTGTCCAATTTGATGATTCTACCATGGGTTCTTGCATTAAATGTTTTTAATCATTGAGTAGTGATTAAATTATTGTTATTTAGATGATTTTAACTCATTCTACCTATGAACTCATGTATTTTATGAACCCTAGCTTTTGCCTAATTTATGGGTTACTTGATATTAGTCTAGTGTTGATGAATTATGGTGTAGTTTCTTATGGGATTTCTATTGATATAAGAATTGTATTCAATTGATGTTTAATTTGTCTTAGATTGTTGACTCTATATTGAATTTGTTTAGATTTCATTGATTATTATAGTTAATGTATTGAATTTATGTTCATGGCCATGAGTAAGGGCCTTATGAGGTTGAATTGGATGATTTGGTATTGGCTTGAAGTGTTGAGGATGAAAAGGTGGTATGCTGCCCTATTTCTTCTTATTTAATGCTATTTTAGATTTCAATTAAGTTGTGATTGGTTTGGTCCACTTAAGGTGGCGGTGTTATGTGAATTGATGTGGCCTTGTCGGCGTTATTTTAAGTATATTGGTGATCATAGCCTTGTCGGCACAACTTGAAGTTATATGGCTATTTGTGTAGGTGATTTGGTTATGTATGATTATATCTACCTATATGTGAAAGTATGTGTTAATCTATTGATGATATTAGGTAATCATGTTATGCTATGGCTATGTGTGAAGTGTGTAGTCTTAGAGTTGTTACATGGTTGTTCCTAATTTGGTTATATGAGTCTATAATGGTTAAGTTTATCATGTTAAAGTAGTGAATAGGTTGACTAAATGATGTTAAGGGTCATACCTAGGTGTCTAAAAGATGATATGCTATATGTGAATAAAACGAAGCAATGTTGTGTCTTGTTTAGGTAGACTTGTGTCCCTTACTTGATGCTTATGTGAATATGTGATGTCTTGACTTAGGAACCTAAAGGGTCTTATTCTTGAATAAATGAATATAGGTGAGACCTTGAATGATGATTAAAGGGTCATTTATGTGGAACCTTGAACCAAGTGGTAAGGTTATGAATCGTGAAGTAGTAAGTCATAATGGTATCCTTCACGTAATGAATGATGGACTTAAGGTTGATTGGTTGGAACGGCATCATATCATACCTTAGGAAAGTCATGATGAGCTTCTTGTTGCCATAGTGAGATAGCCCTAATGGACCTTGCTTTTGTAGGGTAAATGTAATTGGGTCATGAACATGATATGGGACCCATTTGTATGAACCTTGATGTAAATTGATCTATGAGAACTAAGGCTATAACCGAGTGAGTATGGTAAATGAAAGTAGTTCTAGTTAAGCATGACACTAAAATACAAAGCACGCCCTTCATATTCCTTAACCATGTGCCTACATGGGATCTCTATGTTCTACCATTGACAAGTAGAATACCTCATCGAAGTGGGATATAACTTCGGAATCCATGCTTTGCTACCATGGTCTATGTTGGTTATTGCCTATTATCATCATATGGGATACCTATTAGCATTAGAGAAGTTCTATGAAGTTTAGGTGGTTTTATGGGATGCTACTTAGACATTGCACAATAGTCTTTGAAGATGTTAATAAGAGTCACTAGGTCTTGTCTAAGAACATTATTTGAATATCCTTTATGTGATGTATGTCTCTTAAATGAACTAATGAAATAATGATTTAATGATATAAAGTATGTAAATGAGTAAGTATCTAATCTAAAGTCACTTAAGGATTCCTTAGTTAAAGTGTGAAGAGGGCATAAAGGATGATCTCTTCATGTCTTATCTATGAAAGTCTTGAGAATGACTCTAGTTATGGAAGATGTTTGGTGTTGTAGACATGATCTAAGCCTTAGTTAGTCTTAAGGACTATTTAGGTAATCTTTAAGAGGTCAATCATGGACGTTATCTTCTTGATTTACTTAAGTAGGTCTTTTGATAACCTTAGGAAGGAGAGTGTCCTATCATCTGTGCGTTGTTGTGTTTAGTGAGAACGATTCTATCCTAGAGAGTCTATTGGGTCTCTTGAGTGTGTGTTTAAGGGATTGTATGGGCGGTTTCTTCACAACTCACTCAAGTGAGACTTAGAATTCACCTTTGGTAGAAGAATCCTACATTTATGTTTATTATGCTTGTAAGTGTGTATGTGACTCATTATAGGTAATCTTGAGGGTCGTTTAGGCACATATAAAGAGGGTGTATGGGCCTTCCTTCTTTGTGTGATTTAAGTGAATCTTGGGATAACTTTTAGTGAGGGAATTACATGCTAGGAAGTGTTAAAAGGAAAGACAAGAGAATTCACTGTAACAGTGAAAAACTTGAATTGAACTCACTGTATTGTGAATTCTAAAAACGTAATTTTTGGTTAAATGTTTTCTTATGTTATTATAAGTTGATAAATGTTGTTCTTATGATTATAATATGATTTCCAAATGAAAAGATGCATATTTTCAGTAAATGTCTGTTTTCATGATTTTTTTATGCATAACATGTGGTTGACTAATCCATGCTTTTATCTATATAGTGCTTGGTAGGTGAAGAGATTTTGGGAAGAAGACTTGGACTTAGAAGATCGTTCAAGAGAAGTTGAAGTATGTCCTCATTTGACTCAAGGGCATATATGTCTTTTATGTCTCTAATGAAGTTTTGTAATAGACTTATTAGTACTATGTTTTCTATATTCATATGGGTCGTGTCCCAAGTACTCTTTTGTCTAAGATGATGAGATTGAGACTTAGTACTTCCTATTATTTCTATATGAAAGTGTTTTAAAGACTATGATATTGTTTTATGAAAAGTTTTAGATTCTGCACTACTTTTCATTATGTATATGCAATGAATGATATGAGAGGCTTGTATGAGACCTCCGAGAGGTCGAGTACGCCGGTCGCAATCCAAGCTTGCACCTTAACTTCTAGGGTGTAGTCACGGGATGTAAAAAATCTTGGTATCAGAGCATAGGTTGGTGAAAGTAGTCTTAGAAATAAAAAAGTCTCATCAAGTCATGTCTATTAGAGTCTTGACCATCGGTGTGAGTCGCGACACATCTATGGGCGAGAGGCTATAGGACGATAGTGTTTCCCTTCTTTTCTAATCCTATGTCGTGCGGTAGAGTAGTGTTATGAGTATCCTTCTGTCACGCCTCAAAACCCATTAAGACGGACAGGCACCCGATGCCCTAAAGGCCCGAGAGAACCAACCTACAACCTGTTCTTACTGAGCATATACTATAACAATTGAGACAAGTTAACTTTGGATGCAGCGATACAAACCAACGTAAGTAGATCCAAAAGTTATATACAAGACTTGGCCGTTTAGGCCACAACTCCTTAAGACACAACTGAACCATGTACATACGTCTACAAAGCCTCTAAAAGATAGAAGACTAGAGTAGGTCGGGACAGACCCCGCCTTACCCTTAACTACGATACAATACCAAACGAATTTACCAAGGACTTAATAAAGCTCCGAATCAACTTGGAGCTCACCAAAAGTAGCAGAATTTCGAGTGCTCCTACTGAGGAGGTCTACTAGCTGGAGTACCTGAGCCTGCAGCATGAAATGCAGCGTCCCCAATACGGGACGTCAGTACGAAAAATGTACTGAATATGTAAGGCAAAAAGTATATGTAATACAAGGCACAAATGAAATCAAGTAGCAACATATGAGTGCATAGATTTAGGAGAGAAGACCACCTTTGCTTACTCTTGTGGAATCAAGTAAGCTACATTCTTTTCTTTACCTTCTTTGTATGTTATAATCTTTGTTGGGCATGTGATACAAGTGACCAGCTGATCAGTGGTAGAAGAGGATGACCCATGCTAGGCGTATTAACCCCTGGGATGCGGTCCTCATAATTACACAACTTGGGATCGGCCCATGCTAGGCTTTCGCCCCTGAGCTGCCACCCTTCTATACCAATAGGGATCGGCCCATGCTAGGCTTTCGCCCCTGAGCTGCCACCCTTAATTAAATAGATTTCTTCACTTAGATTCTTTAATCTTTGAGATTATTGTTAATCAGTTCATAACTCTTTTGAGATGTTATTTTGGATAATCGTAACATTTTGAGATGTTGATTTGGTGGTCATAATCATCTTGGAGACATGAAATTACGGAACAGTAGTGGAATACATGAAAACAATACTTTGAGGCAGTAACAATGACATAAGGAGCTATGAAACATCAACACCTTACTTTAAGACCTTAATGGCACAATTGACTTCAATTGGCTTAGGAGAAGGATTCATCAAACTTTCTTTTGCAAATACCATTTCTATAACAGCACAAGGGGAATTTACACAAGTATAGAGTAGTGAACATATAATGAAGTAGTTCCATGTACTTAGAATGGGGAAAGAAATATTGTTAGCTATTTGGATATAGTACGCTGCCACCATGCTTCCTTTTCTAGAAATAGAACTTATGAGAATCACTTCATTGATATTAATTGCAGGTGGCAGATTTCATGCCAAAAGGATATAGAATCGAATAGCCTTACATACCTTATATTTATGACCAATACCACTATCACGATTCAGCCTTCCTTATTGGGTGCTAATCTACAACATAAGTCATGATTAAGCTAACATCAGCAGCTAATCACAATAAGGTTCTCCAAAACAGTAGCTAAAAATATTTGATGGAAATCAGGCCCATACAACCCTTACATAAATGGTGAACCACCACACCCTTCCTCCACACATTAATACAACTTCATACATCATCTTCCAAGATACTCAAACTGCCCTCAACAACAATATTCATAAGGCAGCCACTATCAATCTCAAATCTTTCAGCATAATAGGAGAATATTGACTCAAAGATTTATCATCATCCATGAATTCTTGATAAATATATACAAACTTCTCCAATCCAAACATGATCAAAGAGAGGAAAACAAATGGGTTGAAGTCTTACCTTAATTCTGGAAATTTATCCTCTAAACTTGTACTTCAAGAATTCAAACTCTCCTTCAAACTTCTTACTTGAAAATGAGACAGCACTCAAGAATCCCTAAGGTGTTTTAGGGCTGCTTATTGAAGCCAAGAGAGACCAAGAAAGAACTTAGGAAATCTGAAATTTTTTGCAAGTTCAAAATGGAGAATAAGACTTGATCCTTATCCTTTGAAAAAGGAGGTGTTATGGCCGACACTCTTGACCAATTTTGGGCCATATAATGTCAAGTAGGTGCCCCACCTGCTTGTCCTTTTAACTTGGGCCCTTTTGGACTTAATATTATTGGACCTTGGCTGTCCATTTTTCCTTTGTTCTTTTAATCAGCTTGGGACAGATTAGTGCAAGTAGGTGGTACACACTTGGCCCAATAACATGGTAAAACAAATCTTAGGAGGTCATGTACTTACTTAGTTTCACTTGGGCTTTATCCATAATGGCCAATTGGCAGATTTGGCTGTTGGGCCTTCTTT
>JABWTJ010000014.1:2857500-2870000 GCA_016801875.1 Solanum sitiens | reverse complement strand
ACAAAGAGTCCTATATTTTCAAGGAATGATATATTATGGTCTAGTTATTGCTGATACAGAGAATAACAGCACGTTAATCATGAGTAGTGATGTTCATCAATAACTGGGCAATTTGGTCTAGTGGTATGATTCATGCTTTGGGTGCAAGAGGTCCCAAATTCAATTTTCTGAGTGCCCTGTTTTATTTCATCAGATACATAATCAATTATTCCTTGCTTATTTTACACTACTATTTGTTATCCAATATAAAATTAAACTAATAAAAAACTATAATTACAATTAACAAAAGAAATGTACATCATATCATATATTTATATAAAAGAGAATCCTAGGCCCACCTACGTGGCGCCATCACAAGCAAGAATTTCCTTTTAAATTTATTTATTTCCAAAACTAACCTTCCTCTTTCATGAAAAGATGTGACTTTTATGAAAAATTGTGACTTTAATGAAGAGTTGCGAGTTTTATCAAAAGTTGTGCCAAAACTAGCCCTCCTCTTTCATGAAAAGATGTGACTTTTATGAAAAATTGCGATTTTTATCAAAGGTTGTTACTTTTCTGGAAAATTGCGACTTTAATGAAGAGTTGCGACTTTTATGAAAAGTTTTGACTTTTATGAAAAGTTGCGACTTTATGAAAAGTTGTGACTTTTATAAAAGGTTGTGAACTTTCCGAAGGGTTGCAACTTTTCCAAATAGTTGTATCCTTTCTGATAAGGCACAATAAACATTTGTTCACACTACCCTTTGTTGTCTATAAATAGAGGGATTTCCTCTCATTTTAAAACAACCAAAATTGTGATCTTCTTCTTCTACTTCCGCAAAATTAAATATTCGTGTACTTTGCTAACGTAATTCTTTAAGCATCTGGTATTAAAAGGAAATAATTTTTTTAAGGGGACAATGTGCATTCAGTGGACTCAATTTTTCCTTTCTATTTCATTCTATTTTTACATATACTGGTGTATTTTTCTTATACTCATTAATTTATGCTTATGATATTAACTGTTGTTTATGTTTCTGCAATGTTATTGTCTCCGGTTATATTGAACATATACACATATAGTACGTATATTCACTGTGCAAAAAGTAATTATGGTACTCAGTTCCAAGAATTCATATTTTGATATTCTATATCAAATTCTATAACTTAAAAGTACTATATATAAGCTTACATATTATCTATATTTACATAGATATGAAATTTCTCACTTATCAATTGAAGAAAATCATTATGCAAGTTCAAAAGTTATAATTTCTTTCATATTCAAGCTTAAATTGTTATTTTTTGAATATGTTAACAATTTTTTGAATTTTCTCCTAAGACATATAATCACAATTCTATAATCTATGCAACTTAAATGTTTATTTTTATTACGAAATGCCTTTGTATATATTCTTATTTTCTTATTTATTTTCCTTTTAATGTTGATTAAAGAACCAATGATTCATTATTTGATGAATAATTCATTCATTAGAGGTTCTTGAGTTATGTGATAATGACAAATAATCAAATTCATGTTGGAATATTATAAATAGTTTTTTAAGAACCTATTTTCCCATTTTTTTTCAATGCATGGATATTAGTAAAAAAATTATTTGCAAGATCAATGCAATCATTGTTTATGACCGCGCGAAGCGCGGACAAATTACCTAGTTAAATATATATATATATATATATATATATATATATATTTTGGAGGGCCAAAGACTTTCATCTTTTCAATTATAGAAAAGAATAATTAGTTTTATACAAGACATATTAAAAGGAAGAAAAGTTGCAATATTTTTAGTGATATCGTGAATAAAAGTTGGTAGCTTTAACCCTTTTGGCTAATCCATATTTTACCCATAGTTAACCTGTATTTTTATGGGTTAAATATGAGTATCAACCCATGTTTTATCCATATAAAAAATCACTCACCCATCCCATTAAAATATGGTCAGGTTACAGAAATGGGCTTATTTTGCCGGCACTATGCAGAGGTAAGAGAGTATTTATCTAAAACAATTCCTACCCAATGCTCTATTTAATGCATTACAGTTCTACAGGTTCAGAAATAATATAAATGCGGTAGGTTTGAGCAACATATGACTTTACATATGGCTAACAGATCTAGAGGGGCTCAGTGTGAGTAGATTGAATTAGAAATAAGATCAGAAACCAACTATGATATTAAAATATACAAAGAAGGGTGAATGGTGGAGTTTACGTATTCTTTGGTTTACATTTGTTTTTATCCTTTTCTTACTTCAAATGCAAAGCTACAGGAAAAGGTCTGTGAATATCTGACAAAACTTATGTAAGGATGTATTTTTAATTTCAGAGAGTTAATTCCTATGACTAGCATATATCAGTACACTCAGCATCTATTCAAGTTATACTAGGAATTTCATGGCCAAATAAAAATCTATGAAATAAACGTTTTGATGATACAAAATTACAAACCAATACTGAACCTCTTCTTACGGTTATGACCGCTCAGAGATCAACAGGCTTTTAATGACTGTCATGATGTAAAGTAAACAATAAACAAGTTAGAGATGGAACCTAAAGAAGGTATATTACATAGCGGAGAAAATAAATTCAACGACAGGGCATTTGGTCTAGTGGTATGAGTCTCGCTTAGGGTGTGAGAGGTCCCGAGTTCAATTCTCGAAATGCCCCAAGTTTTCGGAACTTAACATTTTAACAAAACATTGTCATGCTCAGTTACATTATCTTGAGAAAAAGTTCAGAGCACTAATTATTAATTAATAGTAAGACAAAAAACCACAACTATTTTGTTAAGAACACTTTAACAAATTACACCGAAACTCAAATTAGTAAGATTCGGCCAAGCAAGCTTACCACTTAGCAGATCTGCAAGTCAAAAATACAACACAGTGATCTCAGATACTGTGTTGATAGCAGTGTTATCAAAGGCACACTTTAAGCTTGCTTAAGCCTAAAGCGAGGCTCAAAATGTGTTGAGCGCTTCGCCTCACTTTATGTGCGCTTCACTGCCGTCATCAAGGTTCTAAGACAAACTTTTCCTTGTAAATGAGCGTCTTATGAAGAAGTGACACTAAACAATTGATATTTCACTTTATCATAAAAAAAATTCAATTTCTTTGGTCACATATTTGTCATTCATGTTTATAATTATTAGACTTGGACTAAACATACACATTTGTATTTTTTCTCCCTTTGCGCCTTTTTTCTTTAAAGCTCATGCTTTATTTGCGCTTTGCACTTAAACCCCCCACAAACCTTAGAGCTTTTTTGCGCTTTTCGCCTTTGATAACACTGGTTGATAGATCAGCACAAGGAGCATCTCAACTATGATAAGTGAATGTTTTGAAGGCTTATTGCTTTACAATTTACCTTGGTTTATTTGACAGAGCAGGAAAATTGAGAAGTAACAACAAGCATATGGTTTCGTCATTGCAGTTTTGCTTTTTGTTTCAATAAATTAAAAGCAAGAAAGCTAAG
This sequence comes from Solanum sitiens, assembly GCA_016801875.1. Lineage (NCBI taxonomy): Eukaryota > Viridiplantae > Streptophyta > Magnoliopsida > Solanales > Solanaceae > Solanum > Solanum sitiens. The sequence goes on along the minus strand of JABWTJ010000014.1, from coordinate 2,866,526 downwards.
AAGTGACAATTAGCTAATATATTGTACTTCAGCAAAGATTCATCAACAATGTTCAGGGATGTCAACAAGGATAGCAAAAATTATTGATCAATGGCAAGTGTTACCAGAAACCAACCATTTTTTTAGTGGTACAATGCTGATTAAGGCAAGAGCTATTTGATTTTCTTTCTCTAATTAGGAGGAAGATTGCTATCTCCAACCAATGAATCATTTAATGTTTACTTGAGCAATGAAGCATGAACATAACAAGGTTCATGTTGTTTTGAGACAAAAACTTAAAACACAATGAGCAGTAGTCTAGAACACAAACAAGAAGAACACCCTAGATCAATTAAGAATGTATCTAAACTAATCAGAAAATACGACAACACAAGCCCGGGCCTCGTTATCATTCCTAAACTTGGTATCCTCCACTTAAGATGTGACTTCCAACACAAATTATGAAGCATAAAACTTCTCCATTTAAAAGTTCCTAGTGACATGTCCAAAAGGATTGAGTATGTTAAAAAGGAATGTAAAATTATGAACCACAAACAGTCAAAGGTGACAGCTATTTAGGAATCAGAAAAAAGTGAACAGCAGAGAAAAGGGTGCAAACGAGGAGGTCAAAACACTGTTTATCCACTAAATATTAGTATTCTGATGGGAGTCAGTATAAGTTCTCAAAGAAAATCCCAGTAAGGAAATACAGATCTACAGCTATAGAAATAAGAAGACGAAAGGTTACATATTTGCAATATGGCATTTACAGTCAAGCTATTGCTAATCGTTGAAAATAAACATTGATCATGAGTCAAAATGATATTCTTCAACAACTGGGCATTTGGTCTAGTGGTATGATTCTCGCTTTGGGTGCGAGAGGTCCCGATTTCGATTCTCAGAATGCCCCATCCTTTGTTTGATTCAACAAACATCTTATTTTTTCTTTTTAATTCTAAACTAGAATTACTTCAAAATCTGATACGCAAATGCATCCTTTCTTTTAAAAGAAAACATAACTTTTAAATCTGACTCCTCTTCATGAAACAAGTAAAGATAGTTTTATCAAAAAGAATTCCTACCCAGTGCGTTATCAGAATTAAACTTCTGAAGGTAGGAGAAATATAAATGTTGTATGTTTGAATTAAGCAGTTCAACAGGGGCTGACTGAAATTAGACTTATTAGTATCAGAGATCATATCCAAAACCAACTATGACAACAGAAATAACAACAAGAACTACTCTGTGGAATAAAGTCATCCTTTTTTCCTCTTTATTACTCTTAGCTTTTTCTCCTTTTTATTTTTTTAAATCTTGTGCTATAAAAATGCAAATCAACAAAAGTCAACAGACTGTTTGAGACCTAACTTATGTAAGGATGTATTTTCCATTCAGAGACAACTAATTCCAACAACTTGCATATGTTAAATTAGGAATGTCAGAGTAAACTGGCATATGCTCCTAATTTTGCAACTTAGCAGTGATATTTATGATTGAGTCAGTGCTGATATTTGGAAAAACACATTGATCATGAGTCAAAATGACACTCATAAACAACTGGGAATTCGGTCTGGGGGTATGATTCTCACTTTGGATGTGAGAGGTCCCCAGTTCGATTCTTCGCATACCCATTTTATAAATAGAACATTAAAGTCAATATATGATGAATCAAAACGCCTCTGTGCTTTATTTATTATCATTATTCTTTTAAAAAAGAGATTGAATACAAAACTAACCAAACTATTTGTTTTTTTAAATAGAAAAATTAACTTTACACATGACTTTCCCTTATGAAACAATGCAGATACAAGGTAAGGCATTATTCATACAAAAGAATACCTACTCAATGCTCTATTTAATATATTAAATTTCTACAGGTACTGAAGTACTATACATGTGGGAGGATTGAGCAAAAATGTAATTTGACATATTGTTAGCACCTAGCAGTTCTAGAGGTGCTCAGTGAAGTTGCCTGACTAGATAGTGTTAAAGATAAGATCAGCAGTCGACCACGATATTAAAATTTAAAAAAGTGATGAAATGGTGGAGTATGTTACCACTTCTTTTACTATTACCTCTTAATTTATTTCTTCTTTTTCTAACTTCAAATGAGGAACTCCAGGAAAATGGTCAGAGATTATCTAATGTAACATATGTAAAGATGTCTTTCATAATTCAAAGACAGATAATTTCTATAACTAGCATATATCAGTATAGTCAGCATTTTCAAGTTAGCTAGAAATTTTGTGGCCAAATAGCAATTACGAAATAAGTATATTGATGACACAAAGCAATACTGAACCTGTTGACAGTTATGACAACTCAGAGATCTAGAGAGTCATTAATTGACTTATCATGATGCAAAGAAAAGTTAAGCAAGCTAGATATTAACAAAAATGAATTATATAGTAAAGAAATTTTGTTCAACAGGGCATTTGGTCTAGTGGTATGATTCTCGCTTAGGGTGCGAGAGGTCCCGAGTTCAATTCTCGGAATGCCCCTTTCTTCAGAACTTGACCTTTTGACACGACACGTTGTCCGGCTCAGTATAACCATCAGTGAGCAAAACTTACGAGCACAATTTTAATTTTTTTTATGACAGTGTCATGCAGGTAACACGTAACTCTATTCACCAAGGTTTATGCAAATAGGAAGATATAGTCAATGTTTTTTGTCTCTACTGAGATTTGAACCCTAGTCTCCCATTATAGTCAGACTCTTCATCAACCGCTAGACCACACCTTTGGATGCAAGTTGAGAGCACTAATTGATAGTTAAAACTAAGAAACCACAACCAATTTGTTAAGAGTACTTTAAGAAAGTAGACGCCCAAGACTCAAATTAGTAAAACCTAAAAATGTTACTAATCTGAATCATATTTAATCAGCTATGCATCAAATACACAAAAGAAAGGATATAACGAATCAAAATTCAGGTGAATAATGTTTATGCATCAAAAATAGAAAGATGGTCGGAAACAGTTTTAATTCATAAACAACAATAAAAAAAAAAAGAACAGTTTTAATTCATAAACAGGAAAAGTCTTTCAGCTAAGAACTAAGAACACTGGAACTGTAGCTGGAGGAGAATTCTGAGAAAATCTGAAGGCTTCAAGTAGTAATTAAGGATGCTTGAGGCAGATTATGAAGAAAAATCCAGCCAGCATATCCACTGCTTGGTAAAAATGAATAGTGCAACTTTATCATTCACCCCATTGCAAGTCAAGAATGGAAGTGGAAATAAACAGCAACAAGTACAGTACCAAAACAAGCCAAAGTAGTATTTTGTTAGGAAAAAGGCAATAGAGTGAGATCAGGAGGAAAAAAAAGGGCAAATTGAAAATTACTTGTTGCCTTGATAGAGGTTTTTTGGGAGTTGAAGTTTTATAAGTGAAAACTTAAAAAAAAATTGAAAACTCTTCAAATCTGTTCAGCGCTCTCAAAGAGAGTCTAAATGTTCTTATGACAAGTTCTTTTTGGCAATGTTTTGGTTGTCTTTTAAACTTTTGTAGATTTGAATCCCTGGCTTTGTAAAATTATCTTTGAAGATTACCCCAAAAAGATTAACATATGTTTTCCAAACAACAGCAATCTAGAACTTCCAGCTATCATTAAGATTGTCTATGAGGGATCATAGACAGCTGGGCATTTGGTCTAGTGGTATGATTCTCGCTTTGGGTGCGAGAGGTCCCGAGTTCGATTCTCGGAATGCCCCTTCTTTTTCGGGTAACCATTTTTATCCTAAAATTCTGACACAATGACTTTTCCAAAGATAAGGTAGGATTCTTATTTAATAGTTTATAAAAGAAGCAAATTTGAGATTGATGTTTGGGAAACTGCAGAATGCTCATCAGGCATTTACGGTATTCGGACAGATAAAATCTTAGTCTTGTGTATAGAAGTCAATTAAGCTGGATAAATTTCATTATTTCAATAAATAACAAAAGGAGTAGGCAACTTTTACATGTAAACTGCAATATGTATTTTTAATCCGAACTGGCAATGCAGACAACCTAGATTAATTTTTCTTTGAATATACATGCTGTTCAACTTTCAGAGTTTTTTTCCCAATTTCCTGTTCAGAATGCTTTGTCATTGTAAGTCAACTAACTTTTCTGCCAAATTTCATTTTCAAGTATTTCACCATGTAAGATGGGATTCCTCTTACTCTCAAGCAATACTAGGAAAACACATTTGGATCTAAAAGCAAAAAATTATAATAAGAAAATATATGCCACTGCAGTTTTACAGTGGCTTTATATTACAGAAAGTAGGAAAAACTACATGATAGTGAGCAAATATATCTGTCCAACAGCATCAATTAATAGACAAGGTCCAGTTTTATGGATCAGAGAGCTAAAAAATGATAGCCGAAACTATCAATCAATGTCAGAAAAGTATTACCAAAAATCAAAGATTGTTCTAGTAGTATATTCTCAATTTGGCATAAGAGCTCAGGTTAATAGTATCACTTGACGAATTATTCATTCACTTTTACTTGGGTAATGAAGCATGAACATCACAAGGTTCATGTTTTCTGTGAGCTAACTTACTTATAATGAACTGCAGACTAATACACAAACAGAAATCCGAGACTAGATTAATGACGAAGGTATCTAGAATAAACTAGAAATCAGAGAAAACCAAAAGCAAAGCCAATATTTCCTCTTTATCATTCCTATAATTAGGTTTTCTACTTAAGTAGTGACTTCAACTCAAATTAATTTGCTAAAATATGATGCATTAATCATCTAATGCCAAAATCTTATTTCATCACTAATAACAATTCTGCGCTAGTCCCGACACGTCCAACTTCAGATATCCCAAGGGCTTCATATGATTAAAAAAATGATTTCTAAGAATTAGAGGACAGGCTGTGAAACCAGAAGCGTTGAGAACTCTTTCTACTAATAGTGACAGAGTAACACTGTCCTAATGAGAATAAACTGAATTCCTCGGAAAATCTTCAGATAAGCAAATGCAGGTCAAAGACGTCAAACAAAGAGTCCAATATTTTCAAGGAATGATATATGATGATCTAGTTATTGCTGATACAGAGAATAATAGCATGTGAATCATGAGTAATGACGTTCACAACTGGGCATTTGGTCTAGTGTTATGATTCATGCTTTGGGTGCAAGAGGTCCCAAATTCAATTTTCGGAATGCCCCGTTTTATTTCATCAAATAACATAACTAATCAATTATTCCTTGCATCTTTTAAAATAAAATTAACCTTCAAATCTGATAAATAAAAATGTATTTGTTCTTTATAAAAGGGTTGTAACACAATTGATCAATTATCCGTTGTTTCTTTTAATAGTAAATTTAATGTTACCGCCAACTCTCGCATATGAAGCTAGTGCAGAGGTAAGAGAGTGTTTATCTAAAACAATTCCTACCCAATGATCTATTTATTGCATTACATTTCTACAGGAATAGAATAATATAAATGTGGTAGGTTTGAGCAAACATGTGACTTTACATATGACTAACAGATCTAGAGGGGCTCAGTCTGAGTAGATAGTATTAGAAATAAGATCAGAAGCCAACTATGATATTAGAATATAAAAAGAAGGGTGAATGGGTGGAGTTTAAGTATCCTTTGGTTTACATTTGTTTTTATCCTTTTCTTACTTCAAATGCAAAGCTACAAGAAAAAGTCAATGAATATCTGACAAAACATATGTAAGGATGTATTTTTAATTTAGCTAATTCCAATTACTAGCATATATCAGCACAGTCAGCATCTATTTAAGTTATACTAGGAATTTCATGGCCAAATAAAAAACTATGAAACAAACATATTGATGATACAAAATTACAAACCAATACTGAACCACTTCTGACGGTTATGACCGCTCAGAGATCAACACACAATTAATGACTATCATGATGCAATGTAAACAATAAACAAGTTAGAGATGGAACCTAAAGCAATACATAGGGGAGAAATTAATTCAACAACAGGGCATTTGGTCTAGTGGTATGAGTCTCGCTTTGGGTGCGAGAAGTCCCGAGTTCGATTCTCGAAATGCCCCTTCTTTTTTTGGGCAACCAGTTTTAATCCTGAAACAATGACAGTAATAACTATTCCAAATATCAGGTAGGATTTTTACTTAATAGTTTGCAAAAACAATAATACCAGATTGATGTTTTGGATGTTGCAGAAAGCTCATCAGGCATTTACGGTATTTGGACAGCTAAAATCTTAGTGTTGTGTATACAATTCAATTTAACTGAATAAACTTCTCTATTTCATTAAAGAACAAAAAGGATAGGCAACTTTTTACATAAACTGCAATATGTATTTTTAATCCAAACTGAAAATGCAGACGACCTAGAGTCAACTTACAGAGCTTTTCTCCCGATTTTTTAGTTCAGAATGCTTTGTGATTGTAAGACAACAAATTTTCTGCTAAATTTCATTTTTAATATCTCACCATGTAAGATGAGGTTCCTCCTACTCTCAAATAATACTAGGTAAACTCATTCAGATATAAAAGCTAAAAGGTAATAAGCAAATAAAACATGAAGAGACTAATGAAGGCAAATATAAGTGGATCTAAAAGAACAAAAAAAATACAATATGATTCGGTCAAGCCAGCTGATTTGTGCTCACCTGCAACTTTACCAGATATGGAAGTCCAACATACAAATCCTAAGTGATCCCTAAGACATGAAGGAAGGAATTGATTAGCACAAGCTGCACCTCAACTATGACAAGTGAAAGTCTTGAAATACACAGTTTTGCATTTGTTTTCAATTTGAGAGAGCAAAAAGAAATTGAGAAGTGATAATCAGAAAATGTATGTCATTGCAGTTCTACATTTGTTTTCAATTAGAGAAAGTAGGTAAAACTAAGTGTCAGTTACCAATTTCAAAAAAAAAGTTAGCAAATACATTTTTCCTTCAGCATCGATTAATAGACAAGGTTCATTTTTATGGATCAGGGAGACAAAAAAATGATAACCGAAATCATCAATCAATGCAGGAAAGTGTTACCAAAAACCTAGGATTGCAATAGTAGTATGTTCTCTATTTGGCGTTAGAGCTCAGATCAATCGTATTAGTTGACAAATCATTTGTTCATTCTTACTTGAGTAATGAATCATGAACATCACAAGGTTCATGTTTTTCTGTGAGCTAACTTACTTATAAATGAGCTGCAGACTAAGACACAAACAAGAATAACAGACTAGATTAATGAAGAAGGTATCTAATAAACTAGATATCAAATAAAATAAACTAGATATCAGAGAAAACCAAAAGCAAAGCCAGCATTTTCCTCTATATCATTCCTAAAACTAGGTGTTCTACTTGAGTAGTGACTTCAACTCAAATTATGGGGCTAAAGTTTGATGCATTAATCATCTAATGCCAAAATCTTATGTCATCACCAATAATAGTTCTTCGCAAGTCACGACATGTCCAAATTCAGATATCCCAAGGAACTCATGTGATACAAAATGATTTCTAAGAATTAGAGGACAGGCTGCAAAAGAGGAAGAGTTAAGAACTCTCTCTACTTAAAGCGACAGTGTGACGATATCCTAATGAGATAAACTGAATTCCATAGAACATCTTCATATAAGCAAATGCAGATCCGACATCAAATAAAGAGTTTAAAGATTCTATGTTTTCAAGGAATGATATATTATGCTCTAGTTATTGCTGACACAGAGAATAACAGCACATTAATCATGAGTAATGACATTCATCAACAACTGGGCATTTGGACTAGTAGTATGATTCTAGCTTTGGGTGTGAGAGGTCCCGAATTCGATTCCCATAGTGCCCCATTTTATTTCATGGGAAACATAATGAATCATTTATTCCTTGTATTTTTTTATTTTTTTATTTTTTTTGAGAAAGGTAATTGTATAATGAACAAAGGAATACTCCAGAAGTATTCCAGTAATACTTATAGCCAAAACACAGGGAAGAGAAAACTACTGCTACATCACAAATTATCTAGAATACTAAGAATATCCTATTCTTCTTGAGGATATTCATGTTTACACCAAAAAAAAGAAAAGGACAAGACAATTCATCTTCAGTTTCTAGTGATTCTACAGTGAGCAGCTCTTAGTTTCAAAGCATCTCTAGTTCTTTTCCATCCATATAGTCCACCAAAGGCATGCTGGGACAATCTTCCATCTCTCCGTGTGTCCTGACCAATTTCCTTCTCTATTCCAACAAGCTAAAACTTCTTTGATGCTCCTTGGCATAGTCCAGCTTATGCCCCTTGAGTTAAAGTAAATCTGCCATAACTTCAGAGTCTCTCTACAATGTAGAAAGAGATGGTTTATCGTCTAAATCTCACATTGACAAAAAGAGCACCTACAACAAATTTGAAAACCTTTTTTCAGTAGATTGTCTTGGGTGAGGGTAACCTGTTTGGCTAGAAGCCAAGTAAAACATGCTACCTTGAAAGGTATCTTGACTTTCTAGATCATCATCCAAGGCCAACTACCACCATGTGAGTTTGATCTTTGTAACCTTCTGTAAGTTGAACCCACTGTAAATCTTCCTTTCTTGTCAGGATTCCAAAATAAACTGTCTACATTGGAATTTAGTTCTTTGTATATAGTCCAGCCACTCTGTTGATTTCCCAATCATTCAGATGTCTTCTAAACCTTAGGTCCCACCCTTGACTGTCTCTCATTTCGCTGATTGTGGATAACTTTTGAAGACTTAAAATGAACAAATCAGGGAACTTGTTCTTCAAAATTTCCTATCCCACTCACACATCTTCCCAAAACAGAGTATGTCTTACCCCTCTTTTCCTACCTTGATTTTGCATTTGTTGACAAAATTTATCCACTGGATTCTGATAGCCCTCCATACTTCAGTCTTATATGGTTGTGTCGGCAAGTTGGTAGTCCACTTATTGTCCATACCAAACCTGGTCTTAATTGTTTCCTTCCACAAAGCTTGTTTCTGTGATGCAAATCTCCAAATCCATTTCATTAGAAGGCTTTGATTCTGAAGTTTAAGATTTCTTATCCCCAAACCCCATACCTTTTTTCTGAGGATAACTTCATCC
>JABWTJ010000014.1:2687500-2852500 GCA_016801875.1 Solanum sitiens | reverse complement strand
ACATTAGTTCATGAAATAACGAAAATCAGGCAACTTTTAAAGACAAACTACAACATATATTTTTAATACAAACTGCCAATGCAGACAATTTTCTAGTTCTTTGTGTTATACACATAGTCCTCAATTATCAGAGCTTTCTATATATTCTGTTAGGTATGCGCTTTAGTTGTAAGTCAACTAAGACTTTCAGCTAATGTACATTTTTATTATCACATGTAAACTGACTTCTTCCTAATCTGAAAGAGAACATCTATGCGAAACCCATCTGCATCTAAAAGATAAGAATAATAAATCATGATTCAGAAAAGCATGCTATTTTGTGCTCACCTGCTAATTCACCACTTAGCTGATATGAAGGCCGAAAATACAACGCAGAACCCCCAGTATGTTAATAGATCAGCACAAGGAGCATCTCAACCATGATAAGTGAAAGTTTTAAGTGTTCTTGCTTTACACCTTTCCGTTGGTTTATTTGAAACAACAGGCAAATTGAGAAGTGTCTTAGCTAGTAATATATTTGTCCTTCAGAAAAGTTCCATAAACAAGGTTCATTTCATAGATCATGGATGTCAACAATGATAGATGAAGTTATTGATCAATGGCAGGTGTTACCAAAAAATCAAACATTTCTCTAGAGGTATGTTGTCTGTTTCAGGCAAGGGATCCTTGAATTCCTGCTCAAATCAGGAATAAGATTGCTATCCCTAGTTGATGAATCATTTAATTTCTCTCAACTTGAATTTCACAAGATTCATGCTGCTTTATGACCCAAGTTACATGCAAGGACCAGCAGAATAGAACACAGACAAGTAGAAACACACTAGATTAATCAAGAAGATATTCAAATAATCTGAAAATAAGATCAAACTAAACATAAAGCCCAATTTTTCCTTTTTACCATTCCTAACCTTGGGCATCTACACAAGTTGCGACACCGACACAAACTATGGAGCTAAAACATGAAGCATTAAGCCACCCCAAATACGGTTCCTAGTAGACATGCAGCGGAGGAGCCAAAGGATGTAAGGTGGTTCGTCCGCCGAAAATTTACATTGTATATAAAAGGCCAAAAACATATTAGTTATGTCTATATGGAAGATTTGTAATCCCTTGGCTTCTTCATGTGTTTACTTCTTTATATTTTGAATCTCTTTAGTGAAACTCCTGACTCTGCTATTGGTAATATATATGTCCCAAAAGATTTGAGTATGACAAAAATGGCTTGTAAAATGAAATGCACTGGAAACGATCAAAACTGACAGCTCTTTAGGTATTAGAGGAAAGCAGGCATAGAAGAAAGGCTGCAATAGAAGAAGAGTCTAAGACTCTCTGATTATCTACTACTCCCTCCGGTCCCAAATAATTGATGTTTACAAAACAAAGAAGGCGTTAAATAAAAATCCAAATTTTCCTTTGACACATTCCTAATTCAAGGTACAAATTTGATGACAATTATGTCAACCCAAGAAGAAAAGAAAATCATAATTAAGGGTATTTTAGTCAAAGTCTATTAATTTTTAGGAGTAAGTGAATTCATTAATCCATGTGCCCAAGCCTAAAACATCAATTATTTTTGGACCGGAGGAAGTAACATTATTCTAATGGGACTATGGGAGTCCAAAGAAGCCCTCAAACCCTTTACCAGTAAGCAAATGCAGATCAATATGTGTGAAATAAGAAGTTTAAAGATTCTTAATTTGCAACTAAGCAATGGCATTTGTGATTGAGTTATTGCTGACCATTGAGAAAACATATTGATCATGAGTCAAAATGACACTCATTAACAACTGCACACATGGTCTAGTTGTATGATTCTCGCTTTGGGTGCGAGAGGTCCCCATATCAATTTTGGAATGCCCCCTTCCTTTTTGATTAAATACACATCTCAAAATAATGTTAAGAAAAAAAATCTTAAATCTCACTCCCCCTTATGAATGACTCAATGAGTGCAGATGCAAGTTAAGACAGTTTTTATCTAAAAATAATTCCTACCGAATCTCTACTTAGTGCATTAAACTTCTAAATGTTGAAGCAAAGCAAATGATGTATGTTTGAACGAATCATACACCTTTTATATCCATGCAGTTCTAGAGGGATTAAGAGAAATCACTTTAATTGGAGATCTGATCCAAAGTCAACTATGACCCGTAAAAGAAACAGGGATAATCTGTGGAGTTGATTTATCCTTTTCTTTTGTTTATTACTCTTAACTTTTCCCCTTTCATTTCATTTATTTTAAGTTAAGGCAAATGCAAAATTTCAACAGAAGTGAACATACCCCTCGACACCTAACTAGTGCATATATTTTCAATTTAGAGACAACTAATTCCAACAATTTGCATATTTATTTTGGACAAGTAATCCTGCATCTCCTTATATTAACTAGGAATTTCATAGCCAAATAGAGAAGTATAAATAAGTAAATCGGCTACCACAGTAATGATAACACGGTGACCTAAAAATTGTTTAATGCATATAAAAATGATGCATAGAAAAAATAAGCAAAGAGAAACTAACAGGAAAGAGAACAAAACACAAAGATTGGGCATTTATGTTGCGGAGGTCCCAAGTTCAATTCTCGGAACGCCCCACTTTCCAGAACCTGATATTTTGAACATACAGATTTTCTTCCTCAATTACACAATCATGACATCAAGTTGGAAAAAAAAAAGTAAGACCCGTGTGAAGCTTTAGTTTTGTTACCGGCCAGAGCTCCTAGCCCTTTTGATTCTGTTTTATCTCAGTTAAACTCCAAACGTTAAGAGCACTAACTAATAAGGAAAACAATAGTAAAACCAATAACTGTCATAGCTTAACATTTGGTTTTATTTATTGAGCCTTGGATTGCTTCTTGGTTTTTCTGAATCTTTTTATCAAAATACAAAGTAAAAGCCAAAGCCTCAAATTAGTAAAACCAATGATTAGCTTTATTGAGAATCACATTCCATCAGTGGAACATGCAAGAAATTCACAAGAGAAAGGATAATCAGAATTTAGACAAACAAAGTTCATGCAACAAAATAGTATGGTATTGGAGATAGTTTTAGTTGATACAGAAAATTCAAAAAAAAAAATTGTCACAGATTAAGGCCTCTAGAAATAGTAGCTAGAGACTACTATGAGAAAATTCAAGGCTTTGACTAAGTAATTAGGGATTCTTGAGGTAGATGCTGAAGAAAAAGTCTTAAAACATTTGACCTAGTATCGATGTTAACAATGTGTGTGAACCAAAGTCCCTTTAAAAGATGAGGAATGCCCATCTCAACTTCGATGGAGTTATTTAAACGATAATCTTCACAACTTTCTTGATGCCGCTTCTCCCTAGGGCTAAAGAGAATTTAGTGAGTTTGACCAATTTGTTCTAAACTAATATCTCATTAATGATGACTGGGAGATATAAAGATTCTTGAACATGTCAGACTAGAACTTCAGCTACCAAGAGATGAAAAAGCTATGTGAAGTAAAAACAAGATAAGGCTGCTAATTGCTACTAAGAACCTAACAGAACTCTCAACATGTGGGTCAACATACCATTTGTGTAGGTCAAGGTTGAGAATTGGGGTTGCGGCCTACCTTGTCGGCCTAAGCCTTGTTATGAGAACTGACAGTTTCCAACTCTCTATGAGGAGCTCTGTCCCTAATTCAATTAAAAATCACCCCTCCTCCCCCACCCCCCACCCCACCTTTTTTTCCTCCAAAGCCCCTTGCTCCAAAAGAGTTTTGTATTTCTAATCAGACAAAGCATAGGGTAAAGATGAGACCGAATGGAGATCCAGTAAATAGGTATGAACTAGTGGCGTGATTCTCAAGTAGGGTGCAATAGGTCACAAGTTTATATCCCGGTGTGGCCTATGAGTCAATTCAATCACAGATCACCTAGTCCTAACATTTTGAGCTATATATATATCTTCGGTTTATGACCGAGGGAAGGGTTAATACCCTCAACAGAAGGAAATTATACTACTCAATGGCACATTTACTCTATTTATAATCAAAAGTTTTAGCACCCTCAACAGAGTAATTAGAATACAATTGTCTGTGTCAATCAGTTGTAAGTTTTGAATCAAGACTCAGAAAGCAACATCAAATAGTACCACATAAAATCAGGATTAAGCTATAGAGCAATGGAAAAGATTGGTTCACCAGTAATTCTTTTAATCAAAGTACAAAATAAACACTGCCCAACCTTCAAATTAGCATAATTGAGAATCAAAATTCATCAGTAAAACAAGCAATTGAAACTATAACCAAAATTAGGACAAATAAAGTTCATGCAACAAAAAATGTATGAAATTGGAGACGGTTAAAAGTCCGTCCGGTACAACACAAAATAGATTTTGCCTTGGTAACCCTATAGAAATTCATAGCTTGATGAGTACTGAAGAAAAATCCCAAGGCTTCTAGAAACTTTTGTTCTAGTTTGCGTAGAGTATACATCTAGATACTGAATCAATGAATAATCAAAAAATCAGTTGCCAGTTATGATTCATACTCACTTACTCAGTAACTACAATCCAATAATACAGAGATGGAACCTAGCAGAGGCAAAAAAAAAAAAAAGCCTTATGATTTCTTCATACAAAACGCAATTAAGGATGACAAATAGAAGCGAGTTCATCATACACAATACTTCGGCAACTATGTAGTAATAGATGAGACTTGAGAACTGACAGCACTAACCGGAAAACTCAATTGCCGGCCATTTCCCTGATCAGAGAATGTTAGTTGCAGAGAATAGAATTTTTGAGTATTTAATTAATTCTTCCATCGGAATGCGGGCGAATGTGCGCATGCTTCCATAGAGTATTATTTTTTCTTTACATTTTTAATAAGGGAAAACGAAAAGGACAGAACGAGAAAAAATAAAAAATTGCGTCTGCCGGGAGTCGAACCCGGGTCTATTGCTTGGAAGGCAATTATCCTAACCGTTGGACTACAAACGCTCTTGCTTAGGACACCTAGATTGATATATTATGTCCAAAGATGGGCATGCTATGGTATATACCAAATTACCATATCATACTATATCGAAAACATTAATGCGGTTTTGATATCATGGTATTAGGTATGAATAGTTACATAAATAACATATATATTATTTAAATACTAACAAATATGCAACCTATACTTGTCCGTTTGCATTGACTTATTTTAGGTATTTTTCAGCCAAAATAGTTTTAAAGCAGTTTTGAAGTATTTGGGTAAAGTTAAAAGTGTTTATAAATTCTTATTTTAAAGCCAAAATAACAAAAAATAAGTCAAAAGTCATAAGTTAGAAATCCTAACTTAAAGCTTTTGGCTTATAAGTCATAAGTCAAAAGTCAATCCAAACGGGCCCTAGTATAATCTAAATGTTTAGAAGAAGAAATTTTGACTACAATATTTTAATTAAAATATAATAGATTAACAAAATGAGTTGTTTGTACTTAATTTTGGATACATATTTCTACATGTGTAATGTGTTAGTATGATACAATTGATGAGGCTTTTATTTTTCTAATTATCAAAGTCATAATACTCTATTATATGAGTATACATTAGTCGAAATTGAACAAACTATTATTAATGATTTATCATACCGCAAAATACCGAAATCAAACTTTAAAATACAAAATCATACCAAACTAAATTGGTATGATAATGATATAATGTTTTAAAAATCAAATATCGAAATTACGATATCAAAACTTTTAAAATATTGTACCATACTATACAATACACACTCCTAATCATGACTTTCTAACTATTTGTATAGTTCAACCCAAACAATTAGTTAACAAAAGACTGATTTCCTTTTTCGTATCATATCATTAATATAAATAACTTTGTATGTATTGGCAAAGCACAGCGTTGATTAGAATTCAGCAACTTCAACTTTAATTAAAAGAACAAAGAAATTGGTGGACAAAAAGAAACATTTAACTTCTCAAGCCCCTTCGGAGTCACTTTCTAGAATGGTCACCCAAATTTAGAGAATTACCTTGAAATATAATTTATGTTTCATTTAGGATTAAAATATCACTCACTTATCACTAGTTTTCTCCAAATATACTTGACACTTTAAAAATCTTACTCTCTCCTAGTTGGCAAGACATGTCGCTAAAATTCTTTTTATAATAGACTAATTTGATTCATTAGTGATTAGACTCATATATATATAAGTTTATTAAGAATAATTCTTTATACTTATGAATCTTTTATTATAATTAAACTTTTTATTTTTTTATGTTATGTTAGGTCTTTAAAACGTATTATAATATCATCAATTTTGAATACTTATAAACATATACATTAAAAAAAAAAATCAATATACAAATTTCTCATGAATTCTCACTTGTATCAATCAATCATAAATTTCATAATGAATCAATAATATTTAATGTCAATTAACTATTACAATAAAACCAATGGTGTATTATGAAATTAATGCTTATAATATTTTTTTCTTGAAAAAATAGAAAGTGACTAATATTTATATTAGAAAATAAAATTTTAATCTTTATTTATCAGAATATTAATCTCATATATTATGTATATTATTGATTAAAATAGTCAATTCAATCAATTATTACTTGTATTTCATGAATTTGGGATGAGATAAGAATATATATTGGTGCTTAATTGTATTGTAAGTTATAATATGATATAATATAATATAATATAATATAGCAATAAAAAATAAAGATAAAAAATAAATTAAAAAAAGAAGTTAAATAATAATTTTTTCTTTCTTACCAACTTTTTTTGTCAACCTTACAAATTTATTTGAATACTTTATGAAAAAATTGCTTAAAATTTTCAAATAATTTACTAAGGGATTTTGAAAATTATCAAGTAATAACTGCACACGGAGTTTTTCTCATTGGATTTTGTTTGTAAAAAAATTATAAAGGAATTAGTTTTTTAATTTTTTTTTAATAATCTTCATGATATAATTTATATATTTGTTTTGTAGAAACATAGTTTGATGAATTAAATAGGTCTATTATTTTTTAAAATGATGACTTAATAACATGACATATCAACTAGAATAGAAGGAGACTTTTGAGATATTTATTATTTATTTTTTTGGATAAAAAATAGTAATAATATTATTAACTTCCTATTTTTTTCAAGAAAAAAATATTGTAAGCATGAATTTCATTATACATAATTAATCTTACTGTAATAGTTAATTGACAATTAATATTATTAATTCATTATAAAATGTATAATTAATTGATGTAAGTTAATATTCATGAGTGATCTACATATTGATATTTTTTTGAACGTTTGTTTATAAGTATTCAAAATTAATAAAATTATTGTACGTTTTAAAAACCTATAATTCATAACATAAAAAATAAAAATTTTAAGTATAATAAAAGATTCTTATGTATGAAAATTTATTCATAACAAACTATATATATATATATATATATTCAAAAAATAATATGATCATTATTTTAGTTAAATGGGTTTAATGAATCAAATTTATCGATTATTAAAGGGAAAAGGGTCAAAAATGCCCTTCAACTATGTGAAAGGAACAAAAATGCTCTCTGTTTATAGTTTTGCTCAAAAATGTCCTTGCCGTCAATATTTTGGTTCAAAAATATCCTTAAACTACGCGAAAGGAATAAAAATGTCCCCTGTTTGTTGTTTGGTCCAAAAATGCTCATACCATAAATACTTTAGTCCAAAAATGTCCTTATTGTTATTTAATGGGTGAAAAAAATTCATTTTTCCAAATAAATATATTATTAATATCTTTTTGACATTTTTTTCAATTAATTTTTTAAAAAAAAATTAGCAAATGTTTATCTTACTTTAATTCAGAAAAAATTAAAAATTGAAAATATTTTTTTATTTTATCATCAATATTTTTTTATCGTTATATAAATATAAATTAATGATAGATATACTATGATCTTATATATGACATATATTATCTATCGAAAGGGTACATCAAATTATTTTATTTTAATTGATAAAATGAGATTACGAAGAAGAAGAAAAATTTCCTACATTTTTATTTGTTAAAGTGATTTTAGAAGAAAGAAAACAAGAATGATGTTCCTTAATAATATTTTAATTAGGAAGAAGATGTGCTTATAAAGAAAAAAAAATATATTTATTCGGTAAAGGGGCATTTTTGACCAATTTTGTAACTATAGGGGCATTTATGGACCAAAGTATTGACTACAAGGGCATTTTTAAGCCATAGTATTGACGGTTAGGGCTGTTGACACCCAATTTTGACCTCCACATTGTATATTAATCATCGAGCTTCTTCCATTTCAAACGATTTAAAATAATTATTTTTTATGAAATTTTGAAAAATATAGTTTTCACGTTATTTTAAATAAGTTGTATGATTTTTTTTATATAATATAAAATTTTAATATAATTATGTCATTTTATGAATATTCGATCATCTTAAAAAGTTTTTTTTCTTTAGTTAAATATTTTATTAATTAGTTTAGTTTAAATTATGATTTTAATTCTGAATTATCTAGTTTATAATTAAGTTGATTGTTTTATGGCAAAGGACATAAATCACATACTTTTAAGGCAAAATTACCATTTGTCCCTTATAAGTTTAAAATTACAAAAATCCCTCAAATCGATACAATAATATAAGCGCAGATACATTAATCTGATACGCTAGATACATTAATCCTAAAGTAAGATATATTATATTTTATACATGATACACTAGTCTGATATATATTTTCATACATGATACACTAATCTGATGCGTGAGATACATTAATCTGATGCGCGAGATACATTAATTTGATGCGTGGATACAATAATTTGATGCGCTGATACATTAATCTGATGTGTGAAAATGAGGGATTTTGAGAATTTGTAAAACTAATAGGGTATAATGGTAATACGAGAACTTAAAGGTGAGATTTCTGTCATTTATCCTTATTTTATTTCGTTAAAATTAAGAAACTCCTTAATTAATTTATAAACAATTTTGGGACCATGTTTTGGGCCTTATTTCCAATTTTCAGAGGCGCAATTCAAATTCCCTCAATTTCCATAAGCCCAAGAAACTCATTCTTTCAGCAATACAAACACCCAACCCAATTCTCCTAAAATATTTCAGCAACAGCAACAATACAACAACATACACATACCAACCCGACCCAGACCCCTGTACGCGTCTTCTTCTTCTTAGACACAAACCCAGAAATCTAGCGAAAAATCTCAACTACCCGGTAGATCCATAACCAAGTGGCCTAGACGGTCACTTCATCGCCCCAGTCTCTCCCTTTTTAGGTATTTTTGAATATCTTCCACGGTTGCCTTGAAAAAGGCAAAAGAATTCAAATTTCAAATTAAAAAACTCACCGGATTTCCCCCCTAGATCGTCCATCTTTTCCCTATAAATAGTTATCTACCTTCATGGTTAGGGGACGGTTTTGGAAGTGTAATAGTATTCTGTAACTGGAGTTTCTGGGTTTACTGTTTTGGAACTCGGATTTTTGTCAAAATTTCTCGTGTGGTAGTCGAATAGCTCATTCAAGCTCGTCGTCTCAGTTCGATGCCCTGAAAAAGGTCCGTATCCATCTCCTTATCATTTTGCTATTTTTGAATTTAAGAATGTGATTTATTCGGTGGATTCTCGTCATGCCTCTGTTTTGTTTCAATATTTTAGTCTTTGTTTTCCCATGATTATTATTAACTAAGAATCAATATACAAGGCTAATATGAACTCTGAATACTTTGAAAGTTAAAAAATGGTTGGTTTGTTAACACACGAAATATGTGACTAACTTTGTTAATGGTTTAACTTTTCTGTTTTGAGGCTTGTTAAAATCTGCTCTACTCGTCCTTACTTCGTAATCTATATGAGAACTTAAAACTGAGTTAAGAACTTTAAAACGGCAACTACGAATTCATATAAGTTCAAGTCCGCCAAAAGATTTGCGAAGGTCCAATAATTTCGTGGCTGTTCTAAAAACAAAAAAATTGTTTTCTAGCTTTCCTGAAAGCTTAGTTTATTTCACACTCTTCTTAATTCTCAGTTGCTTGATTTGAAATATGAGTATACAATTGAATCTAAATGGATATTTGTTATTTGAATTTAAAAATGCATCTGAATGTTTGTTGGTTCCTTGTTATTGATATGCTTATAAATACGCGTGAGCTCTAAAATAACTAAAGGTTGTCGAATGGATTTGCGCTGATAAAAGAATGTTTATTTATTTGAAAGTTCTGCAAACTTATTTTCCCTCATTTCCCCTGGTTTCTTTGATGAAGAATGTTTTTTTATGTTCACTTTAGTCATACCAAATGTGAATTTTCCTTAAAGAAAAAATGTATTCTATGGTTTTGCCATCGAGAACTTGAATACGAATGATTTTGTTTGAAGATCAGATATTCATGTGAAGTTAGTTCCGTCCAATCTATTGCTCATTCAGTATTTCTATATGATGAAGAACTTTCAGTTTTTTTCTGTTTCGTTAAATATATTTGAAGGATATGTTTATTTTTATGTTTTTTTGTTTGGATAAAAAATATTGTGCATATAAGGTGTGCATATACTAAAATTTAAAGTTATGACTGCAGATGCACTACTGTAGCTTTCTTCAATATTTTACTTATACAAAGCATATAAGTTTTCTTTAAAAAAAAGTTTATTTGTACATATGACGTGTATAAAGTTGGAAAGATAATGGTATAATTTTCATTTCAATCTCTAACAAGTAATTTCATTATAGCTTAAAATGTGTTGGACTTGAGTACATGTTTGGTGGTTTGCTTGCTTTAAGTTCGGTCGGTGAATTTGTCCATTGTACCTAGTCTAAAATTTTCCTTATTTCGCGTTCAAGATTGTATCTTTGTGGTGTGATCTTACTTGGGTTTATACTTAATTTAGTCGATATGGTTTAAACTTGAATGGTCTTGCTAACTTCTTTACTTTCTCTTTATTTGCATGAACACTTGGGGAGCAAAAATGGAGTCTTGATTCGGGACTCTACCAATTATCGAGTCTCATAGACTCAACATTATCCTCATACCCGCACATGGAGTTTTTTCTACATCTTAAACTACTAGAAATTGCAAGCAAATCAAGTGGTCCTATCTTGGAGTCATTTATGGCTACTTACATGTTACATTATTTACTTACGTGTTCCTCTTTACATGTTATAATTATTTGTGTGATTTAGATATTTTTAGTTTGGATTCATAATAGCTAAGTTAATATAGATGTTTTGGTTTGGGTACCTTCTAGTTAGAAACAATCTTTATTAGTCATTTGATAATCTTTTTTTAAATAAATAAATAAATAAATAAAGACACTTCTTTTTGCACCACTTTAAACTCACTAGATTTATTAAGTCTTGTTCAAACTTGACAACATCTTTCAAAAAAAATATTTTGTTCTAAACTCTAATTTTTCAACTTTCCCTAAAGGAATCACCTTGTTAGTCAATGAGCAAATGTCTATTTTTAATTACCCTCTTTAGCTATGGATTTGTCTAAAATTACTCTTTTCTTTAAAATCTTTTTCATTCTAATACAATTGTAAAAAAAAGCTTTAAAATAAATAATATTTTCCAAATCTTTCTTTTAAAATTAATTAACCTAAGTTTGGCCGGTTAGCCGTTTTAATACGGATCTTAAAGGATGCCTAACACCTTCCCTTTAGGATTAATTGAATCCTTACCTTAGAATCTCTAATTGGTTAGAAGATCTTAAAATAAAGTCAATTAGAAAATTAGGTGCCCTAACTCACCCTTGTAATAGTTAGGTGGCGACTTCTTAAGTTAAGTTAATTTAGAAATCGTCAATATGTTGTACACTAACTTGACCTCGGTTAAGATAAGGTATAATAGAAATGACGACTCTGCTAGGGATATAATAGGTTATAACCATAACAGATTTTGGTTAATTATTAAAGTATTAAGCACATGTTTACTTGCTTGCTTTATTTTACATGTCTAATGCTTTATTTTTCATGCCTATGTGATATAAACAGTTTATTTGTTATTGTTTATCTAAATTGTTTATTTGTTACTCCTTTATATAAATTGTATATTTGTTACTGTTTTATAAACTATCATTTTGTTCATACTTCCTCCAATTCTGGAAAATTCACACAATCACACGTACACGCGAGGTGTGTTTTGCGCACCCGCAAATTTCTTTCAAAATCCCAAAAGTTAGGAGAGTTGGCATATGTGCGAGGTGTTCGGATCTTTTTTCGTGTGATCACGTAGCCTTCTCACTCGAGTTGTCCACTCGAGAACCTTGTGTCTAGTAAACCCACTCTTAGTCAACTAACGTAGAGCGAAACCAAATCTCTTTAAGCGCATTGAACTAAGATGACCCAACACCCAAGGCATGTTGAGCTCATTAGAGAGACCACCTTGAGTCCAAAATGACCCATGGTCTAAACGGACGACCATACTTGTGTGTTTAAATTTGAAGGATGTATACGTCGTTTGGCAAACCATTATCTCTTGGGGTAGAGATCCTCATTCAATTTATTCATAAATCTCGTATAAATTTGAGTTTTGGGGAAATAGAATGTTTCATAAACGATATACACATCCTCCAAACGTTAGGCCTACCTTTTGGCTCAAAAGGTCACATGTATGTTAGGAGGCGTTATATATTGTTTGTATGTTAAATGTTACAAATTTTGTTTAATTCGTGCTTGTTTTACCTATGTGCTTATATACATATGTTTTTCTTTAAACATAATTGGTCCATTATTCCATTCCAAAGTCTTAGAACGTCATTTAACATATAAATTCAATTTTCAAGCCTTTCAAATACTCTTTGGCTCCATTCTCGAAATACGTTCAAAATCACTCAAGTTCTGGGTTCAATAGAGCTTTAAATTTTTTATTAGGTCATCATTCAAATTCACGTTGAACTCGCTATTCTTGAAAATTATTTTTCACTCCTACCTAGCCGGTGTTACTGAAATTTCGTCAGTCTCATGTCAATTTTGGAACGTCTTTATTCTCAAAAGGGATTTTCAATTGAACCTTCCAAAAGGTCAACATTTGAATCTTTACTTAAATCATATAGCTCGCTTTGTTCAAATCCCTTTCTTTCATTAAAGCTTTAGTTCACGAAATGATTAATTTTTTTCCCTCTCCATTTGATCACTTTCTAGAGTCTCTCCCTCCTCGAATTTTGGACTAATTTGTTTTAAGTAAAACAAATATCATTTGTTTTATATGTTACTTTGGTTGATTATTATGACTTATGGACTAACTCTCTTATTTTTTGAGTTGTTTTAAAAAGGAGAGACTGATTTGCGTTGGTAATCAAACTTTCTTGCTACACCAAAGTACCCGCTGGCAGAACATCCATATTTTACACGATCTAAGGTTAAGAAAATTTCTACGGACTCTTCATTACTTACTTGGACTACTAAGAGGACTCGTTCAAAAATGGATTCCAATGTCAACACAGTTGCTTCGTCTGAAATGATCTCCACTTCATCTGTTGCGGCCAATCCTAGCGCCTCCAAAGCAACAGAATCATCCATGGAAGTCATTGCTCGTCTAGAGCGATAAATTGGTGAACTGAATCTCCTGGTAACACAATACCAAGCTTCGTTTCAGAACTTACCACCTGATACTCACAAAAAAGGGTTTATGCCACCTTCGTTTCCGACTTCGAGTGATTTTAATCAAGGAGATCATTTCACTACCTTTCAGCATACTCAAAGTGCTTCGCTCACTCATTCAACTCAGGCTACTACCCATGTGTACACATTTTCACCTCCAAAAGCTCTAACGGTAACACATCATGCTCCACCTATGTGCACTTATGTCACTGCTCCACCTGTTATTAAGGCTCAGGAGTTTATCCGCCAAGATGTTAATCACTATGTTGAAATTGAAAATGATGCAAAGTCAATTGACACTAAAATGATTAGTAGGAAAATGAAAAGATTAGAGGATGCTTTGAGAGGTCTTCGTGGGTTCGATAGTAGCCAAAGTGTGAGATATAAAGAGTTGTGCACATTTCCTGAGGTTGAGATTCCACCTGGTTACAAGATTCCAAAGTTTGAAAAGTTAGAGGATCAAGAAATCCTTTTTTCCATTTGAAAATTTACTGTGAAAAGTTGATTGGCGTGGGAAGCAACGAAGGGATAAGAATCAAGTTATTTAATCAAAGTCTGACTGGTAAAGCCTTGGAGTGGTACTCTAAGCAAGATGTGATCAAATGGCGTATTTGGGATGATCTGGCGAACGCTTTTGTGGATCACTACAAGTTTTATGTTGAGATCGCTCCTGATAGAATCTTTATTACCAAGCTAAAATCCAAGTCGACTGAATGCTTTCGAGAATATGTCATTCGTTGGAGGGAAAAATCTGATAGGGTGCACCCACCTATGGAGGAATCAGAAAACCTACTTCATTCAAGCTCAAGACTCAGAATACTATGAGTGTATGGTGACCATGGGTGGAAAGCCATTCGCTGAAGTTATCAAGGCTGGATAAATGATTGAAGACGGTCTCAAGACATGCATGATAGCAAGTCACACCTCATCTCAGTTTGATAATAGGAGGTATCAAACTGGTTCCTTTGGAAAGAAAAAGGAGAAAGAAGTCATGATGTTAACGACTCGGGGAGCTACCTCATACAACTGTCAACTACCTCCAGGCTATTCTAATTCACAATACTATATTCGCAACAATCAATCTACATTTTGTTCTCAACGACAAATGCAAAATCCTCAAAACAATGCACCTCTTCCTAATTTTGAGAAAAAGCCTTCGAGGGTCTTCACTCCATTGTTGGAGACAAGGACTCAATTTTTTGAGAGACTGAAAGAGGTTGGGATACTTTATCAAGTGGAAGCCAAGACTTTGAATACTTCAGCCGAGTGGTATGACTCAAATAAGCGTTGTGCTTATCAGTCAAGAGTTGTTGGACATGACACCGAGAAGTGTATGATTCTCAAACACAAAATTCAAGATCTGATTGACAGCGAGGTGGTAAAACTTGCTCAAGCCCCACCGAATATGAATACCAATCCACTACCCAAGCATAATGAGTAGTTGTTGGCATAACTAGTTGCAAAGAAGAAGCAAGTTTCCTCGAAGTCGCACTTTTGGCATCTTTTAGTCTTGCATTTGGAGTTTGTTGCTTTATTTCCCTGTAATCGTACTTTTACCACTTTATTTTCTTTGTAATCGTTTTGTAAACGGCTTTAATCTGTAATGAACTAAGTCTGACCTGAATTCTACGTAGGCGGCTTATGTCGGCTTCGATCACCTCTTTATCCCTTTTTAATGTTTTCTTATACTTGGAACTACGTTTGACCTGATTCCTACTTAACGGGATACGTAGGCACCACCTTGACTCGGTCAGATTCTCCGTTAGTTTTTCATCTCTTTTACAATGAAACTGGGGTAGAATTTGAAAAGTCTCAAAATTCTTTAGAAAAGGATTTTCCCGACAAGCCAGAATCAAGGACCACTTCAAAGTTGCAACTGGGGCAGAATTTTTGAGATTCACTCAAAAATTCAACTAGAAACTAAAAAAGTTCAAAAGCTATATTATGTATTAAACCGGGCAGAGTTTGTTGAGGATAGTCTTCAAAAAGTCCATCAAGCGACATTTCGAGACCAGACAAGCTTGTAATCTAGAAGACAAAGGAGCATCAGGATGACAAGGCAAAGCCAACATGAATAAGTCTCTCAAAACTAAGAATTTTTCTTTGGATGCAGGAACTACAAAGTTGCAAGGCATCATTAGACCCACAACAGCCTCATCATAATTCAGATTATCTCTACTCTTACTCATTTGCTAAAAATTTCCTTTCGCTTTATTGTGACTTACACATTCTCAATTTTACAGATGGAATAGTTTATCATAATGGCGAAGACTATAAGACGTTATCCAGACCAATATAAGCTGAAAAACTTCATCCTTAGCTTATCTTTTTTCATATCATTTACTTAAATAATTTTATTTTGTTACTAACTCACGACTGAGTTTTGCAGGTATCATTATCGGAATTGAAGGCAAACTTTCAAAATATCTTCTGAAGTTTTGAATGATCAAATCAAATATTCACCAGAAGCCAAAAATTTCAAAATTTCATTATAAAGGATTCCCGACACTGAGGATCCAGTACAACAAGCTTACTCTTATCCTCTACTTTTACGTTGACGAGTTCTGCCCTCCGTTATTTCTAATCTCTTGTCTTTTCTCTGACAAATTCTTTTGTTCTTTTAAAGATTTCGTTAAGTTTCAGGTTCGAACTATGTCAGACCTAATTTCTTATTCCAGCAAGATACGTAGGCAATCCTATATAAGGATTCGGTCCTACTGTTTCAAACTACAGACTTCAGAAGAAACTGGGGCATGTTTTTTAATCAGTCATTTTTGTTTCTTGAAAATTATTTCAGTTAAAGTACCTTTGGACTGAAAACAGTGGCAACTTTTTGAAATAGATTACAGTTCTTTAAATCTTCGTCCAATTTCAAGTTTGAGATATTCTGCTTCAAGAAAATTCTCTCTTTAATAAGAGATTCTAGACTAAAAGTCGGGACTCGCTTTATGTGACATCCCTAATCAGCCATTAGTGCCTCCTTTCAACATTATAAGTTCTTAAAGCATTCTTCCAGAATCCCGCATTCTCTATTGCTAACAAATCGTCATGACGCGTTCAAGAGTGTTGACATTTATTAATGTTTGTGTTTCGATCTAACAAATTTTCTATGAGCGCAGGGATGACAAAGTTTTGATGAGAACCAGAGATGTTACCGGCTTCACAAACTGCCAAAAGCTAATCATATGTTATAACTTTATTCTCTGCTTTTGAGATTTGTTCTTTATCAGGATATATTATTATTGGAGGGTCACTTCCTTCAACGTGACATGTTATAATTATTGGAGAGTCACTTCCTTCAACGTGACACGTTAAATTATTATTGGAGCGTCACTTCCTTCAATGTGACACGTTAAATTATTATTGGAGCGTCACTTCCTTCAACGTGACATGTTATATTATTAGAGCGTCACTTCCTTCAACGTGATATATTATACTACTGAAGCGTCACTTCCTTCAACGTGACATATTATATTATTGGAGCGTCACTTCCTTCAACGTGACATATTATACTATTAGACCGTCACTTCCTTCAACGTGACATATTATATTATTGGACCATCACTTCCTTCAACGTGACATATTATATAATTAAAGCATCACTTTCTTCAACGTGACACATTATATTATGTGGAACCGTCATTTCCCTCAAAGTGATGCGTTATTATTACATTTGGACATTATCTCCTTTAAATATAAGGTTATATCATATTGGGAAGTCACCTCCCTAAAAAGTGATGGATTATGTTATTGAATCATCGCCTCGTCCAAATTGACAAATCACTTTGGATCACCATTTCTGTCAAGAGAAATACACTTGAAATTGGATCGTCCTCTCCTTCAGTATGACATGTTAAACTTGATTTGCACAAATTATATTTTTACTCATATTACATTTTCTACTGACAATTTCTCCAGATTTTGTAACACAAAGTGGACTTTGTCAAAATAGGACGCAACATAACGTGGAATTTGATCTTAGCAGCGAACTGGGACGTAGTCCAAAGAGGAATATCAAACTCTTAAGACGCGAGTTGAGGAGTGACTTCCACCACAATCATACCACACCCCTATCCAAAGTCATGTGGGTTTTTCTTTCAAGTTATCCATTTCGGTTTCGCATCCAGAAAACTTCAACTCTCACCGGAGGCAACTTTTCAATCTGAGTGACATTGCACCAAGAGCTTTGGAAATTATTCCCATGTAAGTTCTTAATTATGGGTGTGAAGTGCACCACATTCATGGCTAAGGTTGCAAGCCTCTTTTTCATACTCGATTTATCTGTCACTCTTTCCAACCCAAAGGTTATCATACATACTAGATTTCCTTTATTACCGATCGAGTTGAACTACAAACAGTCTGATTTATAAAGTTTAAGGATATGTAGGCGAGCTCAATGTTGACAACTCGGCTGTATTTCAACGTCCTCTTATAAATCTTATTCTCAAGCATTTTGATCTCTTCATAATTTAATATCAGAATAGCTTTCAGATTCTTTCATAATCGTGCGTCAAATCAAGCGGATCGAACTACAAGTGGCCTGAATTCTCATATAGCCTGAGATAATGTAGGAAATCCAACTCCAGGTTCGGCCATAATTCCTAAAGTCCTTACCAAAATCCTTTCCTTAAAAAATGAAGATGTTGTCGGTCAAAATTGGATTCGTCAATTTCATGTGCCTCGAATTTCTTTCATCAATCCAAGTCAAACGAGGGGCAGTTGTTGACACCCAATTTTTGACCTCCACATTGTATATTAATCATCGAGCTCCTTCCATTTCAAACGATTTAAAATATTTTTTTATGATTTTTTGAAAAATATTATTTTCAAGTTATTTTAAATAAGTTGTATCATTTTTTTATATAATTATTTAATAATATATGTGTTTTAATATAATAATGTCATTTTATGAATATTCAAAATCATCTCAAAAAGTTTGATTTTTTTAGTTAAATATTTTATTAATTAATTTAGTTTAAATTATGATTTTAGTTCTGAATTATCTAGTTTATAATCAAGTTGATTGTTTTATTTCGTTAAGATTAAGAAATTCCTTAATTAATTTATAAATAATTTTTGAACCTTATTTCCAATTTCCAGTGGCCCAATTCAAATTCCCTCAATTTCCATAAGCCCAAGAAGCCCATTCTTTCAGCAATACAAACACCCAACCCAATTCTCCTAAAATATTTCAGCAGCAACAACAATACAACAGCAACATGCACATACCGACCCGACCCAGACCCATGTACGCATCTTCTTCTTCTTCCAGACACAAACCCAGAAATCTAGCGAAAAATCTCAACTACCCGGCAGACCCATAACCTAGTGGCCTAGACGGTCACTTCATCGCCCCAGTCTCCCCCTGTTTAGGAATTTTTGAATATCTTTCACGGTTGCCTTGAAAAAGGCAAAAGAATACGAATTTCATATTAAAAAACCCACCGGATTCCCCCCCAAATCGCCCATATTTTCCCTATAAATAGTTATCTACCTTCAGTGGTTAGGGGACGGTTTTGGAAGTGTAATAGTATTCTGTAACTGGAGTTTTTGGGTTTACTGTTTTGGAACTCGGATTTTCGCCGGAATACTTTGTGTGGTAGTCCAATAGCCCATTCAAGCTTGTCGTCTCAGTTCGTTGCCCTGAAAAAGTTTCTTATTCATCTCCTTTTCATTTTGCTATTTTTGAATTTAAGAATGTGATTTATTCGGTGGATTCTCGTCATGCCTCTGTTTTGTTTCAATATTTTAGTCTTTGTTTTCCCATGATTATTATTAACTAAGAATCAATTACAAGGCTAATATGAATTATGAATACTTGAAAGTTACAAAATGGTTGGTTTGTTAACTCACGAAATATGTGACTAACTTTGTTAATGGTATAACTTTTCTGTTTTAAGGCTTGTTAAAATCTGTTCTACTCGTCCTTACTTCCTCATTTGTATGAGAACTTAAAATTGAGTTATGAACTTTAAAACGGCAACTACGGATTCATATAAGTTAAGACCTGTCAAAAGATTTGCAGAGGTCCAATAATTTCGTGGCTGCTCTAAAAACAAAAAAATTATTTTCTAGATTTCCTAAAAGCTTAGTTTATTTCACTCTTCTTAATTCTCAGTTGCTTGATTTGAAATATGAGTATATAGCTGAATC
Source organism: Solanum sitiens (assembly GCA_016801875.1). Taxonomy (NCBI): domain Eukaryota; kingdom Viridiplantae; phylum Streptophyta; class Magnoliopsida; order Solanales; family Solanaceae; genus Solanum; species Solanum sitiens. The sequence goes on along the minus strand of JABWTJ010000014.1, from coordinate 2,832,759 downwards.
TAAATGGATATTTGTGCCATGAGTTTTGATATAGTATTATTATTGAAAAATTATTTATTCGTTTATTTAATTTAATAAAGTGTTACATCAAATAGATCAAATTTCATATATGTGTCCTTAACTTATACATTAGATGATTTGGTGTATAGAGTTTAAGCTTATACACAGAAGATTAAATCACCGGTTCTTATAAGTTAAAAGTTATAGTTCACAATCATAGATGGAAATCTGGACAAAACCATCAGAAAGATTGTAGCACGAAATTAAATATAATTTATCTTGATTATGAGAATGGTATAGTTCTAACTTCTCATGCTAGTGCATTTGGTATGTATTGAATGGGATCGAGCATAGATAGATATTTTATACTGACTGATAAAAATATATCCTCTAAACTGTTAAATGTACTTATATTCTTAATCTTGATATAACGATTATGATCTATATATATTAATTATTGTTTTGATTTATTAACAGGTGAGATTCTGAGATGATTCATTGTGCCTGGTAGATTGGATGATAATAATATATATTGGTGAAATAATTAGTTAGTTGATGGAATCCATGTCTCAGTATAGAGATTGACGATACACCTTTTATGAGAAGCTTATAAGTTTTATTGTGTAAACCCGACCGGTAGATTTATGAATCTGACACATAAAATAATTTAAGTATTGCTCTAAAGGAAGTTAATCATTGAATTAAATTCGTCAGTAATTTATAATTTATTGATTAGTATCGGTAATCTTAACATGGGGAATTACATAAGTATTTAATGGTGAATTTCAAAATAAATAGAGGAGTGCAATTACGAATTTTTAGTGGAATGATTTGTAATTTATTATGCTAAGAATAGTTCAATTAATTATTTAGAATTATTTCCATAATAGGAAACCTCAATATAAAAGTTATGCGGTCCCTCCAGTGCCTAATTTAACTAGAACTCAAAATCCTATTTTCTAGTAGAAGAAAGAAAATATTTTCTTCCAAGAAGAAATGTGTGTTAGAGTTTATCTTGAAGAAAAGGATTTACACTTTCTTCTCCTCTTTGGACTAAGAAGACATCTCTATAAATAGGGATACTTCTAACCTAGAGATTAAATTCAGTATTCTATACAATACTTGCCCACCAAGTATTGAAAGAGTTCAATTGTTAATTGGGATCACTGTAGAAAATTGTAGAGTTGGAGTTGGATTTACTATAAGATATCTGCACACGCTTTCAGAGTTAATCCTAAGTTAATTTTCAGCATACTTTGTATGTGATGCGTATTTGTCCTTGTTGTTTATATTAATGCAAGATGTATGATTTTGGAGTGCTTCCGTTGTGTATGCTATTTTCTACAATTTACATCAAGAGCCATACTTTTGCATCTTTATAGATAACCTAAAATATGCGTATGTGCAAATTATCCGAGATCATATTGTTTTACAAAGAGAATTGACGGTGACTTATAGGGCCGAGAAACAATGTTGTATACTATTTAAGTTTACCCACAATTCTTTAACTAGTAAGATTGAATTGCTAAAGAAAAAAAAATAACCCATGAGTTGTATTAAAACAATCAGTGGTGGGCGAATTTTTGGTTCTTTTCTGTTTTCGCGAATGACGGTATTGGACCAGTGAAAAAAAATTAAAAAAATTCATCATGGTGCTGCATGATTTTTTAATATAAATACATTCACATTAATTTTTTTTCAATAGTAGTTAAAGTTGAGTGGGTCTATTTTTGTTTATGTTGAAAGTGATGCACCTGTTTTTGAAATTCATATTATTATCAAAATAACTTTTGGTTCAAGTGAGTAATGAACCAAAGGTGCATGTTATTTTTTGAATTTTTGCTTCCTGCAGTGAATTGTACGTGTTAAATACATGTAATTGAATGGTATATTGAATGAATCGAACTAGTCATGTTTATTTTTTTCAATATTTACCAAGATTAAATAGTAATGAAGTATTGAATTTATCTGTCGGATGAATTTAATACAAGTCACTACGTACTTAATCGCTAGTTTGATAATTTGTATTAACTCTGCTAAACTGAGTAATATATGATTGGATCAATGTAACTAGAGAATTTTCACTTGAGTTAAACTAACAGTAGACTCTCCATTTGAGTTAGGTCTGTATAAGCTTATGGAGTGAATAATCGATCATTTTATATGTATATTGTATGAGTAATCCTCCAATCCCATCGATTGACTATTCCAGATGCATGAATGTATATGTATATGATGAGTTTGAATGTAAATATTCAATGTTATATGACTGTGTTATTGATCTATTGTAACTATTTCTTCAATCTCAGATTCAATATGTCTCCTTTTAATCCCATTAGTACTATTTTGGGTCAAACCAAACTAAAGGGTTCTAACTATGTTGACTAGAGGAGAAATCTCGACATCGTGTTAACTGCTGAAGAATATAAGTTTAGGTTTCATGAGAAATGTCCATTGAGACCAAATGAACAATCTAGTGATGAGGATAAGTTAGCTTATCAGAAATGGCGCAAAGCTGATGAGATGACGCGATATTACATTATGGCTTCAATGTCAAATGTGTTGCAACTTCAACATCAAGCTATGTTGTCTGCTTTTGAAATTCTGGAGAATCTCAAACAAATGTTTGGAGACCAGGATCGATCAGCTAAGCAGACTTCCATAAGAACTCTCATGAACACTAAGATGTTTGAATGCACTCCTGTAAGAGACCATGTTCTGAAGATGATAGGTCTTCTGAATGAACTAGAGGTCTTGGGGGCTGAAATTGACAATGACTCCCAAGTTGAAATGATATTGCAGTCTCTGCCCGACAGTTTTCAATATTTTTGCCTAAATTATAATATGAATAAGATGAGTCTATCTTTGGCACAATTGTTGAATGAGCTGCATGCGGCAGAGACTCTTGTCAAAAAACACGCACCATCAATTGCACTTAATGTTGAGAAAGGTTCTACTTCTAAACCGCAACGTGGACAGAAGAAGAAAAAGGCTCACAAAGCTAAGGTAATTGCACCTCCAACTGGGGGCGTGAAAAAGTCTAAGGGCAAGTGTTTTCATTGCAAGATGTCAGGCCATTGGAAAGCACATTGTCCAGATTTCTTGGCCAAGAAGAAAAACAAACCAGATAACTCACTTTCAGTTGTCGTTGAAACATTTTTAGCGGATGTTTCTACCACTTCATGGTGTGTAGATTCAGGAGCCACTGATCATATCTGCATATCTACAGTACTTTGCAGGGGTTTTAAGAAATGCGCAAGCTGATTAGAGGTGAAGTTAGTGTTTTTCAAGCGGATGGCTCAGCAGCTCCAGTTTTAGCATTAGGAAATATTACTTTTTCTTTTGATAGTGATAGAGTTTTAGTTTTAAAAGACGTTCTATATGCACCTGTTGTTAGAAGAAATTTATAAATTTATTTCAATTTTAAAGTTTTGAGAGATGGTTATGATGTTAGTTTTTCTGATAACGATTTTTTTTAGCTATAATAAACATCTTGTCTCTGCTGGTACATTGATTGATGGTCTTTTTATTATTAATGTCTCTCCAGAATTACAACAAACCGTAGAACTGAATAATATTAACCTTTCAAGTAAAAGAAAGCGTTTTTCTGGTTTTAATGAGACTTATCTATGACACTTGCGTCTATGTCATATAAATCTAGATAGAATTTCAAGGTTGGTTTGAGATGGACCTTTAGGCTCACTAAAAGTGGAGGCACTACCAACATGTGAATCTTGTTTAAAAGGAAAAATGACTAAGAGACCTTTTCCCCTCAAAAGGAAATAAAGTCAATGATAAACTAAAGTTAATTCATTCTGATTTGTGTGGCCCAATGAACATTGAAGCGAGAGCTGGGTATGAGTACTTCATGACTTTCATTGATGACTACTCAAAATATGAATATATTTATTTGTTGCGCCGTAAGTCTGAATGCTTTGAGAAATTCAAAGTGTTTAAGGCTGTAACGGAGAAACGACATGAAATATATATCAAATCATTGCGATCTGATCGTGGTGGTGAATACCTCTCTAATGAGTTCATTAGTTACTTATCAGAACAAGGAATTACATCTCAAATGTCTGCACCTATAACTCCACAACAAAATGGTGTAGAAGAAAAAAGAAACAGAACTCTTTTAGAAATGGTTAGATCAATGATGAGTTACTATGATTTGCCTTATTCGTTTTGGGGATATGCATTAGAAACTGCAAATTACATTCTGAACTTAGTTCCTTCTAAATATGTTCCTTTGACACCCAATGAACCATGGACTGGGCAAAAACCTAGTTTGAAACATGTTCGAGTTTGGGGATGTCCAGTACATGTGCTAAAAGGAAAGACAGAAAAATTGAAACCTAAAATAGAAGTCTGTGTTTTATTGGATACCCTAAAGGAACGAAAGGTGATCTATTTTATAATCCTAAAGAAAAAAAAGTCATTGTGACTACCAATGTAATGTCAAGTTTCTGGAAGTGGATTTTCTAACAAACCATATTCCTAGAAGTTAACTAGTTTTAAAGGAATTAAGCAAAGAGATAACAAATCAGTCTACTAAAAATAATGAAAACCAAATTCAAACCCCACATGTTAGAGTTAACATACCATTGCATTGTATTAGTGGGAGAAATGTTAATAAACATAAAATTCCACATGTACAAGATCTTGAAGATTCATTGCATTAAGATAGTGGGAGTAATAATGAGTAGATCATATTAGAGGAAGAAGTTATTGATACCTCTGCACCACAAGGTTCTGAAGATAACATGGACACTCAAGATCCTAGAAATTATGTGGTTCCACCACAAGATCATAATAATGCAAATCTCTCTGAACCTGCCCCTGCAACTGCAGTGTCTCATCGTAGTGGGAGAGTGATAATAAAACCACTTTGGTATGCACTCTTGGGAGAGTCTTTTGATAGAATCCCTAAAGAGTTGAATACCGAACTTGTGAATTATGATGAACCACTACAAAATAAAGATGCAGAAAAATGGATTGTTGCTATGAAATCAGAAATAGAGTCTATGTACTCTAATAAAGTTTAGGATCTTGTAGAACCACCTGTAGAAGAAGTCAGACCAATTGGATGCAAGTGGATCTATAATAAAAAGAGAGGAGTAAATGGAAAAGTGCAAACTTACAAAACTAGACTTGTTGCAAAAGGGTTTACTCAGAAAGAAGGGATCGACTATGAGGAAACTTTTTCTCTAGTAGTCATGCTTAAGTCTATTAGAATTCTCTTATCCATTGCTGCTCATTATCATTATAAAATTTGGCAAATGATGTCAAGACAACCTTCCTTAATGGAAGTCTTGATGAAAGCTTATTTATGGGAGAACCAGACGGTTTCATAGAAGAAAAAAAAGAACACATGTTGTGCAAGCTTAAAAGATCCATTTATGGATTAAAGCAAGCTTCTAGGGAATGAAACACTTGATTTGACAATTCATTCAAGTCTTTTGGTTTTGAGCAATGTCTTGATGAGTCTTGTGTGTACAAAAAGTGGAATGGGAATAAAGTGGTGTGTTTGAGATTATATGTAGATGATATCTTGCTCATAGAAAATAATGTGGGCTTGATGAATTCAGTTACGGAATGGTTGTCCACTAATTTTGATATGAAGGATTTTGGAGAAGCTCATCATATCCTTGGGATCAAGGTTCTACGTGATCGCAAGAAAAGGATGTTAGATTTATCTCAAGCTCTTTATATTGATAAAATTCTTACCAGGTTTTGCATGCATGATTCCAAGAAAGGTTTTCTTACTTTCAGTCATGGAGTTTCTCTATCTAAGGATCAATGTCCTAAGACAGATGAGGAAATAGAAATCATGAAGACAATTCCTTATGTGTCAGTGGTAGGAAGTCTCATGTATGCAATGTTGTGCACTAGACCTGATTTTTGTTTTGCCATAGGCATGGTTAACATATATTAGTCTAATCATGGAGGAGAACATTGGACAACAATTAAGCATATAATCAAGTACCTGAAAAGGACTAGGGATTACATGCTAGTCTATCATTCGAATGAGTTGGTGCCCATAGGATACACAGACTTAGATTTTCATGATATAGACGCTAGAAAGTCGACCTCAGTAAACTTGTTTACTTTGGGTGGTGGAGCCATTGTTTGGAGAAGCATCAAGCAAACCTAAGTTTCTGATTCTACCATGAAAGTCGATTATGTAGCATCCTCTGAGGCAGCTAAGGAGGCAGTGTGGATGAGAAACTTTCTGAAAGACTTGGCTGTTGTTCCTGCAATAGAAATTCTACAAATTCTACTGACAATGTTTTGTGATAATAGTGGAGTGGTTGCAAATTCAAAGGAACCACGAAGTCATAAAAAGGCAAAACACTTAAGTGAAAATACCATTTGATTCGAGACATAGTACACAAAGGGGATGTGATGGTGGCGAATATTGCATCAGAGAACAACCTGGCAGACCCTTTAACAAAAGCTTTACCGCAAAAGTCTTTTGATAGACATGCTGAAGGAATGGGTGTTAGAGTTGTAGTTGCATGGTTATAAGTCTAAGTGGAAGATTGTTGGGATATATTATTAATCATGCGTTTTGATATAATATTATTATTGAACAATTATTTATTCATTTATTCAATTCAATAAAGTGTTACATCAAATAGATCAATTGCCATATATGTGTCCTTAACTTATACAATAGATGATTTGGTGTATAGAGTTTCAGCTTATACACAGAAGATCAAATCATCGGTTCTTATAAGTTAAAAGTTATAGTTCACAATCATAGATGGAAATCTGGACAAAATCATCAGAAAGATTGTAGCACTAGATTAAATGTAATTTATCTTAATTATGAGAATGAAGTTCTAACTTCTCGTGCTAGTGCATTTGGTATGTATTGAACGGGACCGAGCAGAGATAGATGTTTTAGACTGACTGATAAAAACATATTCTCTAAACTGTTAAATGTACTTATATTCTTAATCTTGATATAACGATTATGATCTGTATATATTAATTATCGTTTTGATTTATTAAAAGGTGAGATTCTGAGATGGGTCAATATGCCTGGTAGATTGGATGACAATAATATATATTGGTGAAATAATTAGTTAGTTGATGGAATCCATGTCTTAGTATAAAGATTGATGATACACCTTTTATGAGAAGCTTATAAGTTTTCATGTGTAAACCCGGCCGGTAGATTTATGAATCTGGCACATGAAATAAGTTAAGTATTGCTTTAAAGGAAGTTAATCATTGAATTAAATTCGTCAGTAATTTAATTTATTGATTAGTATCGGTAATCTTAACATGGGGAATTACATAAGTGTTTAATGGTGAATTTCGAAATAAATAGAGGAGTGCAATTACGAATTTTTAGTGGAATGATTTGTAATTTATTATGGTAAGAACAATTCAAATTAATTATTTATAATTATTTCCATAATAAGAAGCCTCAGTAATAAATTATGTGGTTCCTCCAGTGCCCAATTTATCTAGAACTCAGAATCCTATTTTTCAGTAGAAGAAGAAAAAGTAGTGTGTATATTTCCTTCCAAGAAGAAACGCGTGTTAGAGTTTTTCTTGAAGAAAATGATTTACACTTTATTCTCCTCTTTTGACTAGGAAGCCATCTCTATAAATAGGGATACTTCTAGCCTAGAGAATGAATTCAATATTCTATACAATACTTGCCTACCCAAGTATTGAAATAGTTCAATTGTTAATTGTGATCACTGTAGAAGACTGTAGAGCTGGAGTTGGATTTACTACAAGATATCTGCACACGCTTCAAGAGGTAATCCTGAGTTAATTTTCAGCATACTTTGTATGTAATGCGTATTTGTAATTGTTGTTTATATTCATGCAAGATGTATGATTCTGGAATGCTACCATTGTGTATGCTATTTTCTAACAATTTGTTACTTGGATATAAGAAAATGCTGCTGAATGTTTGTTGGTTCCTTGTTATCGATATGCTTATAAATACGAGTGAGTTCTAAAATAACTAAAGGTTGTTGAATGGATTTGCGCTGATAAAAGAATGCTTATTTATTTGAAAGTTCTGCAAACTTATTTTCCCTTATTTCCCCTGATTTCTTTGATGAAGAATGTTTTTTTATGTTCGCCATACCGAATGTGAATTTTCCTTAAAGAAAAAATGTATTCTATGTTTTTGCCATCGAGAACTTGAATAGGAATGATTTTTTTTTAAAGATCAGGTATTCATGTGAAGTTAGTTCTGTCCAATCTATCAGCTCATCATTATTTCTATATGATGAAGAACTTTCAATTTTTTTGTGTTTCGTTAAATATATTTGAAGGATATGTTTATTTTTATGTTTTTTTTGTTTGGATAAAAATATTGTGCATATCAGGTGTACATATATTAAAATTTAAAGTTATGACTCCAGATGCACTACTATAGCTTTCCTCAATATTTTACTTATACAAAGCATGAGTTTTACCTTCTATGTATAAGTTTTCTTAAAGAAGTTTATTTGTACATATGACGTGTATAAAGTTGGAAAGATAATGGTATAATTTTCATTTCAATGTCTCACAAGTAGTTTCATTATAGCTTAAAATGTGTTAGGACTTGAGTACATGTTTTGTGGTTTGCTTGATTTAAGTTTGGTCGGTGAATTTGTCCATTGTACCTAGTCTAATATTTGCATATTTCCCGTTCAAGATTGTATCTTTGTGGTGTGATTTTACTTGGGTTTATACTTAATTTAGTCAATATGGTTTAAACTTGAATGGTCTTACTAACTTCTTTACTTTCTCTTTATTTGCATGAACACTTTGAGAGCAAAAATGGAGTCTTGATTCGGGACTCTACCAATTATCGAGTCTCATAGACTCAACATTATCCTCATACCCTCACAAGGAGTCTTTTCTACATCTTAAACTACTCGAAATTGCAAGCAAATCAATTGGTTCTATCTTGGAGTCACTTATGGCTACTTACATGTTGCATTATTTACTTACGTGTTCCTCTTTACTTGTTATATTTTTTTGTGTGATTTAGATATTTTTAGTTTGGATTCATAATAGCTAAGTTAATAGATGTTTTGGTTTGGGTACCTTCTAGTTAGAAACAACCTTTATTAGTCATTTGGCAACCTTTTTTTTTTTTAAAAATAAAATAAATTAAAACTTTTTTTGCACCACTTTAAACTCACTGGATTTATTAAGTCTTGTTCAAACTTGACAACGTCTTTCAATAAAAAAACTATTTTATTTTAAACTCTAATTTTTCAACTTTTCCTAAAAGGAATCACCTTGTTAGTCAATGAGCAAATGTCTATTTTTAATTATCCTTTTTAGCCATGGATTTGTCTAATCTAAGCAATTACTGTTTTTTTTTTAAAAAAAATTCATTCTAATACAATTGTAAAAAAGAGCTTTAAAATAAATAATGCTTTCCAAATCTTTCTTTTAAAATTAAGTAACCTAAGTTTGGCTGGTTAACCGTTTTAATACGGATCTTAAAGGATGCCTAACACCTTCCCTTTAGGATTAATTGAATCCTTACCTAAGAATCTCTAATTGGTTAGAAGATGTTAAAATGAAGTCAATTAAAAATTAGGTGCCCTAACTCACCCTTTTAATAGTTAGGTGGCGACTTCTTAAGTTAAGTTAATTTAGAAATCACCAATATGTAGTACACTAACTTGACCTCGGTTAAGATAAGGTATAACAGAAATGACGACTCTTAATTGTTGATCTTTGTACTGCCTGTTGAATGTGGTCTCTCATTTCTTTTATTTTTTTTATTTTTAAAGTAACCACTTGTTTTTGTATTCTTTTTGAATATCTCTTGGAACTATGTCTTCTCCCAATTATCCACGAGAACCATACGTTGTTATGACCATCCTCGACTGTTATCAGGGGTGGTTCAATAACCACTTGTTCTTGTATTCTTTTTGAATATCTCTTGGAACTATGTCTTCTCCCAATTATCCACGAGAACCATACATTGTTATGACCATCCCCAACTGTTGTCGGGGGCGGTTTTCCTACAAAAATATGATAAATATGTGAGAGCATGACCATTATGCAAAATAATAATAAAAAAAAATGAGTGCGAGCTCATAGTCAAATACTCCTCTGATTTATCGTTTTGACTTGATATTAATGTCTTGTGAAATACAAAGACTCGAATTTCGCTAGTCCTCTTGTCTCTTGAAACTTTGGATGAACAGTGATTTTCGAATTCTGACATAAATCAACTTTTCGCTTTAAAGAAGAACAACTCAAAAGGTAAGAGTGTTAGCTCTTGTTCATAATGGATAATGCAAAATATCACACAAATAATGAATTAAATACATAAGTATTGTTTTAATTAAAGACAAACTGAATTATCTCACATAACATACAAATAATTATTGCGCGTTCTATACAAATATGTGACCCTTTTATGCCAAGGGTAGGCCTATTGATCTGAAGTATGTATTACGTCATTTGACAATTTTTCATTGTCCTACAAAACACTTAGCACAATTTTATGAATAATTCAAATAAGATTACAAAATAAGGGAAAAAAGATACGAATAATTAGTTCCACGCATGGGAACAATAATAAACTAAACCTCTGTGGTAGGTATTTTCTCTTTAACTTATTGTTATCTCCAATTGACAACACCTTTGGATAAAATGGTAACTTGATCCTTCTTCGACTCGAATAAAATATTAAGCTCCTACCCCGAGTGACAATGATTTGTCAAATATCGTATACATCCTTCTAATTTAAACACATACACATGATTGTCTTTTATTGACCAATGGGCCAAATAGACACAAGATGGGCTTCTAATGGGCCTAACACGCCTTGGATGTTGGGTCGACTTAGTTTAAACTGCGCTAAAATTTGAGATTGGTTTAGCTCTACACTAGTTGAATAAGAGTGGTTTTTGAAATACCGGTAACCCAAATGGACAACTTAGGCTGGAACTCATGACAACCATTGAACGCATGACGAACTAATAAATTGCCGATCATTCTGAAAAAGGGTTGAGTATAAAAAAATTCGGTTACGGTTCCGCAAAACCGTCCTATAATATACTATACATACAATAGGAATATGCCATGAAATGCAATGATAATATACATACAATAAAATTAATATTGAATAAACAACAAATACAATATACAAATAATCAGCGAAATATAAAAAATACAAGTATAACACAATAAAAGAAAATTATCCTCAATTTGAAAAAATGAATTCATATTGGTTAGAACCTCTATTTTCCAAGCACAGTCGCCATTCTGTTTACATCCTTACTCTATTCAACTAGGGCTGAAACGTCGTGATGACTCGAAAAATAATCAATTAAAACAATTTTAAAGAATTCAAAGAATAAACGAATTTTAAAAGGAGTCGTCACCTAATTTTAGAAAAAAATAGGAAACCAATTAAATATCTACGAAACCCTAGATTCTAGGTAAGGGTTCAAATTATTTCGAATGGAAAGTATTAAGCACCCTTCGGAATCCACAAATGTAGGTCCCGACTGCATTAATTTTTTCAAATTGAGCAGGAAATAAAAATAATATACAAGTCTAATAACATGCAACATATACAAATAATAAAATAAAACAATAATAAAAAACGACTTAAGTTTACTTATCGCAATATAATATATACAATAATAAATAAAATTACAATTCGAATTTTATTCGAATAGCTTCGATGGAAAGCAGCTCGATGTACCTGCAAAGACACTTAGTAAAAGAGTTAGTACTAAATAAATATAAATAGAAATGAATTAACTCAAATAATAACTTTAAAAAAACACGTCTTATTAACATGGGAGACCTTGAAAATTGACGGTAATTTCTTTATCGACCAATTTAAACAAATAAAATGTATAAACTTAAACTAAATTTCCGTCTTTTACAATGTGAAGACCTCTAAAACCGACGAAAATTTTTTTCAATGACCAATTTTATCGTAGTATCTTTGTTCATTATTAGTGACATAAGTGTATAAATAAAAATAAAATGATGAAATAACAATATTAAAATATCAATAGCAACTCAAATGAAAATAGTAACAGAGAAACAAAACATCACAATAATGTAATATCAACAACAATAGTGCTGTGATGTAAACAATGCAATGACTCAAAAGTAGAAAGCAAGAAGCAGTGACAACGAGGTTATACTTGAGATAAAATAAATACATAAAAATGAACACATAATCATTATTCAACCATGACATATAGTTTAAATAATAATAATAATAATAATAATAATAATAATAATAATAATAATAATAATAATGTACCCGCAAAACCTTAAAGTAACAAAATAATAATAATAATAATAAAGAGAGAAGAAAACAATTAATAAGTAATAAGACAAGAACCTCAATAATTAATACCAGCACAAAAATAAACCAAATGCAAAATGCAACTTACAGAATCATTTACAGTGAAAAAAAAACTAATAAAATGTAGGAGTAAGGACGAATAAAAATAAAGAAAACTCAACCCAACACAACATATAAACTATATTAATAAAATGATAAATACATCTGGTCCTAGTAAAATAAATGAATCAAGTTTATCGGAGAAATTAGAAATCCGGTTGGATCTGGGAAATTTTAGTGTTCTTGTTGATGCACATGAGAACTTGTTTGTGGGTCTAGTTATTTCTTGTTTACCCACGAGCTCGTGGGAAAATGGAGATCTAAAGACCTGCAAAGCAAAGAAAACTCGTAGGGGGAAGGGGAGGGGCTGGCAGCGTTTGGCTCCGGTTCATCGGAGCTGCTGGAAAATGGAAAAACGAAAGGGGTTTTGGTCTGGCTTTTTGTGGGTTTTGTGGTGGGTCTGGAAAGGGAGGAAACGGGTGGTTGTTGGATTGACGGAGAATAAGGAGATGGAAAGAGTTGGGAGGGTCTTGGTGGCTAGTTCTTGATCGTTTGTCTGTTGTAGCTTGCAGCTCGCAGGCTTGTCGGAGATGGTGAAGGTGAAAAGGTCTGGTTTGGGGTGGGGGTTTTGGTCGGAAATGGGTAAGGTTTAGGCGGTTGGTGTTTGAGCTCTGTTTGTTGTCCAGAAAAGAGGGAGGGTGGGGGTCTATGTGGTTGTAGGTTGCTGGAAAAGTGAAGGGAAGGGGTTCGGCACTGGTGGTTTTAAATGGGTGTTTCGGTGGTGCGATGGTGGTGTGTTTTCGTGGTTGGAGCTGTTGTTCACGAGCTGCTGTTTGGTTTGATAAGAATGGTTGTTTGGTCGGAGAAAAATGGTCGAGGGAGTGGAATCAGTTGGGGTGGTCTGTTGGTGGCCGAAAAATGGGTACAGGGGTGTTTTAAGTGGATGTTTGAGTCATTTCCGATGACCGTTTCACCCGAAAAAAAAAAGAAAACTGATGGGGATTATGATGGTGTTGTTCTGTTCGCCTGAGCTTCGAGCTCATCGGAGTTGGAGTTATTCTCGACGTAGGTTGTTGTTATTTTGAACTATTAAATAAATAAACTCGAATTTTGAATATGTTAGGTTAAAATTGGGTGTCAACAATGTCAACTAGGATAGAGTGAGACTTTTGAAGTGTCAAGTATATTTTGAGAAAAATAGGGATAGTTGAATGATATTTTTATCCTAAATGAAGCATAATTGATATTTTAAGACAATTCTCTAAACTTGGGGTGTGTTTGGTATGGAGGAAAATGTTTTTCATGAAAATATTTTTCTATAAAATATTTTTCTAAAAAACAAGTAGATTTTGGACTTATTTTCTCATGTTTGGTTTGTGAGTAGAAAATATTTTTCGGAAATAATTTTTAGTATTTGATTTATGAATGAAAAATATTTTTGAGAGACATCTTTTATTTTTACTAGAGTAAAAAATAATTTATGAAATTGAAAATATTTTTTAAAATCAAAATTATTATTTTTTTGGAGTGGTGGTGGGGTGGGGTGGGGGTAATGGGTGGGGGTGGGGGAGGGGGAGGAGGTAGGAGTGAAAAAATAAAAATTTGAAATTGATAGTATTTTTAAAAAATAAAATTAATTTTTTTTGGGGGTTGGGGGCGGGTGGGGGGCTGGTAGGGGGATGGCCGAGGGGTTAGGAGTTTTAAAATAAAAATTTAAAGTTGAAAATATTTTAAAAAACAAAATTAATTTTTTGGGGGAGGGGGTGAGATTTGGGGGGAAGGGTGGTCAGGGATCGGGTGAAAAAATAAAATTTTAAAATTGAGAATATTTTTTTAAAATTGATGTTTCCCCCCCCCCCCCCCCCAAAAAAAAATGTAATTTGAAATTGGAGGAGAGTTTTGGAAAATGTGTTCCTTAATTTTTGAGGGGAAATCATTTTCCTTAATTTTGAGGAAAATGAGTTAATTTAGAAAATATTTTCCAAAACTTTTGTTCCAACCAAATATGAGAAAATTGGAAAACATTTTTCAGAAAATATTTTCTTTCATACCAAACATACTCTTGGTGACCAACTTGGCAATCAGGAAATGACCAATCAGATATCATTAAATTAATAAGTTTAACTTTTTATTATTCATATACACTTGATTGACAATTAAATATCGTCAAATCTATATGTTAATTTTTAGTTATTTATACAAATCGATCTATGATCAAATGTCATCAATACATTAATGTTTAATTATTCATTTGATGAACAATTAATTCCAATAGATTAATCTTAAATTATAACAAAAATCAATAAGTTTGTATTGAAGCATCATTGAGGGCATCATAGGTATTTTCTTTCTAGGACTAGGTTCCTATGAGTTTCCATTTATTTCCACAAACTCATGATTCTTTTTTATCATTAAAAATATAGGCTTGCATGCGTTCTTAAAATGACCATTTCGTCCACAATAAGTACACAATTAATCATCATGATTAGATACGTACTTACTATGAGAATTGTAGAATGCATAGATCTTTCTAAACTCGTGATCTTTACCTTGGTTTCGAATCATCTTATTGAGAGAAAATGTGACTTTCGAGGAGATTGTTCATTTGAGAGACTTTCCAAGTTCAACTTTAACTCTGATCAGGTCCTTCTTCAGTTCTTTGTTCCTTTCTAATGAATTAGTAAGATCCAACTTCACCTTTTTAAGATTGACTTCAAACTTGACTTGGATTTCACTTTCTGTTCATTTACCCTTAGGATCATCATGAGAAACTTCTTTCATCTTATTTTGAACAAGTTCATTTTCAGAAGTGAGGGACTTTATCCTTTCTTCTAACTTGAGAACTTTATTAGATACTGCATCATTACTTGCTTTAGTCTTATCAAGATTTTTACTCGGGTGCTTTTTGTCTTTGAAAACCCTTGATAAGCATATATCAAGACGTTTGCTAGAGATAGCAATTCTTTAAGTCTTCAAGTTTTTGTTGTACATCAAAAAAAATTACCTCATCTATGTCTTTATCCTCGAATTTGGCATGAGAGCAAATAGAGAGATAAAGCCTGAATGTCTCCTTCAATTGATGTATCTCTCGATCTTTATCATTTTTTGATTCACTATAGGTATCACCCTAAATTGCAAAAGCTTTTTTGACCATATTGTCTATGGTTTCTCTTGGTTGAAGTGGTTAAGAATTGAATTCCCTTCGTCTCACTTTGTCAAGACTATTCTTGATATAATCCTTGTTATCCTGATTATAATGGGGGTTGTCCTTGATGAACTGTCCAGGTTTTTTGCATTTGTGGCAATGGTTATTTCCTTTTAAATATTTGCTTGAGTTGTCTTTTTCTGGAAAACAACTATTTCTCCTCACCATTTTGTGAAAGTGTCTAGTGATGTACACCATTTCAGTATCATCCTCTCCGGAGTCTCTCTTTACGACCTTGAGTGTAACATCTTTCAGTATCATCCTCACTAGAGTCTCTCTTTACGACCTTGAGTGTCACATTTCTTTCTTTATTGAGTTTCTGTCTATGTTGGTCATGTTGTCTCTTGAAATCGTAGATCTTCAGGTTCTTATAGTTAGAGTCTGAAGATCTTTTGCTCCAGTGACAGTATTAACTTTGCTTACCCAGGAGACTAACATCACATTCAAAATCTTCCGCCCAAAAATATTTGTGTTAATAACCTTACAAAGACAATGAAGTTCATTTGTAATATAGGTGTACCTGGTGTGTATCTTTGGATGGACTCTCCATCCTTCATCTTAAACAACTCATATTGAGTTATAAGCATATAAATATTTGATTGATTAACTTAGTTTGTTCCTTCCGAAGTTGTTTGCAAGGCCTCTCAATTTTCCTTTAGAGTTTCATGGGTAGAGATTTTATTGTATACATTCAGGACCAATGTCACAAACTATGAGTTCTTAGCCTTGAAATTCTTCTCTATATGCTTCTTGTCTACATCAGAGTACTCTTTCCTCATTTTGGGAACTATTTATTATGCTTCATCTATGATGACAATCATTATTGGCACATAGGGACCATCACACATGACATCCCACAGCTAACACTCTTTAGTCATAATAAAAATATGCATTTTTATATTCCACCACCCATAGTATTGACTATTGAATCTAAGTGATCTGGTGGTAGATTGTCTCTTTTTGACATTTAGTGGAACATTCATTAGAGCAAGATCCTTCCTAGGTGTTAAACTTTTAGGAAGAACAAACTCTGATATCAATCGTTAGCTCGTATGAGCCCACCACGAGTTAATGGATCAAATCCTCGACTAAAGATAGATAAGAGTAGAAAAGAAAGTGTACACAACAGAAGGTAAAACAACTAATGATATTACGTAGAAACATCTTTGCTCATGAAAGGAAAAAACTATGACTCATCACATAAGAGTTCATGAATAACTTCACTAAACACGAGCCAAATTTCAAATTATAAACTCTTACAACCTAGGAATAAGCTCTTAATTCCTTTCATCTTGTAATAAGAGTCCGTTTGGATTGACTTAAAAAAGTAGCTTTTAAGTCAAAAATAAAAAGTCAACTAAAATGACTTCACTAACATTAGTAATGCTTGCATTAGTTATTTTTTACCTTGACAAATCTTATTTAAAGTTATTTTTGGCTTATTTTTTTTATATTTGCCAAACACTTCCAGAAGTCAAAAACTGACTTAAAAGTAGGTTTGACCGAGTATTACAAGACTCTAGTGTAACTCTAATACACTTCCACTACACTAATTAACTCTAAGGGGTTGTTTAGTAGAGTGTATAAGAATAATGCAAAATAGGGTGCATTAGTAATGCTTGCATTAGTTATGCAAGCATTGTTTCTTATACATTGTTTGGTTTGATGTATTAGAAATAACAAACCTTGTCTAATTTCTATTAAAAAAATATATGTTTACTCATATACCCTTCACACTTTATTTATTTGTACACTTCCTATGCAACAAAGTTCTTTGCTAAAACAACAAAGAAAATTCTTTGCTAAAACATCATTAATTCTTCTTCTTCTTCTTTTTTTCAAAAAGAATATTAAATAGTTGTACTATTGCATCAAACTATTTTTGTGAAAAGTTGGCATATAATTTTTTAAATCAAATTTATCGTCACAATAATAAAAAATTTGATTAAATTATATTGAAATTAGATAAAAAAATTTTAAAAATGATACGAGGTCTTAAAGCCTATTAAGACATCAAAAAAATAAAAGACACCGAAAAGCATATCAAAAAAAAACAAAAACTTATGACAACAAAGAAAATGAAAAGACTTTAAGGGTTGTTTTGTAATTATTTAATCTAATGCAAGTGTTGAAATGTTGTGTATTACTAATACCTAGAATTCCTTGGTATTAGTAATACACAATTAATACACAATAGAATGTATAACTACTGCTTGCATTAGTTATACATGGCATGAAAAAGTATACAAAACAAGGTACTACTAAAACACATACCTAATGCATGCATTATATTTACACTCAACGAAACGACCCCTAAATGATATAGACTTCAATAATACATCGCGGACGACTTGTTGAAGGAAGCCTGACGACTGATGAAACACGTCGATGGAACACATCGAAGGAACAGGTTAATCAAAGTAGGCTAACGAGTTAGAGTTAGAGTCATACTAGGATTAGACTACTAAATCCTAAGTTATGTAAGACTAAGCTACTGAATGTTATAGGAGTCGACTAGGATAAGGTATTTGACTTGTAATACAATACTACTCATATAATTATTTGTGTTGTAGTAGGAATCCTAGTATAACTAGAATAGGACTCTTCTCCTATATAAGGAGCTTGTAACTCAACATTATAATTATCAATACATCCTTGATTTCTCCATACCTTCGTGAGAATTCTACATGGTATCAAAGCAGGACCCATCTCATCCGATGTTGGGACCCCCAAAATTAAAATTGCCCATGCACTAGATACTAAGCACTGGGCGTGAGGTGGGGTGTTAAAGAATGACGAAAGTCACACATCGATGGTTAATTAGATGGGTGGACTCCTTTTGAGGCTTGGACAATCCTCCTTTCTTTGAGCTAGTTTTTGGGGTGTGAGTTAGGCCTAAGATCTAATTTTACATGGTATCAGAGCAATAAAGTTTTTCCACTCTTTAAAGTATTATATCAAAACCAAAAACAACTAAATTATCAAACCGCAATGACCCCTTCTACCAACACTCTTTCGACCTCTTCACTTCATCATCTTATTTTGTCCTGCTCCATTAAACTTAAGCCAACAAACTATCTTGCATGGAGGACATAAATGAATCAATTGATTCAAGCGAGATTAACCTACCTCATCACAGAACCACATAAAACGACATGTTCTACTGGACAAACTACTGAGAAAATTATAACAAGCGAGAAGGGTGCAGAAGACACCAACATTGTTAATGACTGGGAGGAGAAGGATGTGTTACGAAGAAGTTGGATTTCAGGCACCTTGACAAAAGAAAGCATGTACATGATGGTAGGTTACTCAATTGCCAAAGAGATGTGGGAATGCTTGGAAGAAGCATATCTTCAAGCAACTAAAGATAAGGATTTCCAGCTCAAGCAACAACTGCAAAGTGTGAAGCTAGGAACCAAAACAAAATCGACGAATACATTAAGGAATTCAAAGGCATATGTGATGGTCTTACAACCATTCACAAACCTGTAGATGAAGATAGAAAATTGATTAATTTTGCTAGAGGTCTAGGTCCTAAGTACAAGACTTTCAGGATTGTTATGCTAGGTAATGCACCATATCCTACTCTTAATCAGTTTGTTACTGCTCTTAGGGGTTTTAATACGAGGGAGGATGAAGAAGAAGTGCCTCAACAAAACCATAACATGGCATTCTCTGCCCAAAGAGGCAGGGGAAAAGGAAACTACTCTCAAAAAAGAGGAAACAATAACTTTAATTCAAGAGGAAGAGGCTTCAAGCCTGTTGGCCAAGGAACAGGTCCTTATAACAGCAGAAACGGATCAGGTCCTCAGAACAATCCTTCAAGTCGAAGTCATGAAAGGGACAATTCTGATGCGTGCCAAATTTGTGGTAGGAATAACCATACTGCTCTTAAGTGTTTTTACAGGTGGGACTACTCTTACCAATCCACAAATGAGCTACCACAAGCATTGACTGCTACAAATCTACAAAACACTACTGATGACACTTTGTATGTGGACTCAGGAGCAAGTATCCATATGACACATAACTAAGGTATCCTAACTGATCTTAAACACTACAATGGACCAGATAAAATAATTGTTAGGAATGGATCAAAGTTAAACATTACACATGTTAGGAACATATCTGGTACAGGTCTAAGTTAAAGAAAGTTCTTGTAGTTCCTAAGATTAATAAAAATTTACTCTCAGCTAGTAAGCTAGCAAAGGATAATTGTTGTACCTTTGAATTTGATGAAACTAACTTTGTTGTAAAGGACAAGAGTACAAGGACACTGTTGGCCAAAGGATATAAAAGGAATGAACTCTATGCTTTGAAAGATAACAATCTCTATGCCTTGATTGCTGCACACGACTGGAACACGTCAGACTACATGTGACATACTAGATTAGGACACCCTACTTTGAAGTCTTTAAAAGTTTTGAGTAGTAATAATTGCATCAATGTTAGTAGTTGGAATAAAATGTCAACCGTTTGTTCTAGTTGTCAGTTGGGAAAGAGTTGTAAACTACCTTTTGGTTTGAGAAATAAAATTGAGAAAGAACCCTTATTGAAAATTCATTGTGACTTATGGGGACCTGCTCCTATCGAATCTTCTCAACATATGATATATTATATCGTTTTTGTTGATGATCACAAAAGATACATGGATTTATCCACTGAAAAAGAAGTCTGAATTCTTTGTGCTCTTTTAAAATTTCAAAAAATAGTGGAAAAACAATTTTCTAAAAAGATTAAGATTTTTCAGTGTGATGGAGGTGGTGAGTTTATCCAATCAGACTTCATTAAGCATTTGGAAGATCATTTCATTGTGAGATATGTTTCATGTCCTAACACACCTGAACAAAATGGAGTTGCAGAGAGAAAACATAGGCATATTGTGGAGACTGACTTAACTTTACTACTTTATGCTAACCTATCTTTGTTTCTATGGGTTGAATCTTTCCTCACAACAGTATTTTTCATCAATAGATTGCCTTCATCAGTCCTAAAGATGGTGACTCCATTTGTTAAGTTGTATGGGGAACAACCTGATTACAACAACCTAAAAGTGTTTGGGTGTAGATGTTTTCCATATATTAAGGGTAACAATAAGTTCAATACAAAGACCTATCCTCGTGTGTTCATAGGGTACAACAGCTTACACAAAGGATATATATGCTATCATCCCTCTACAATGAGGGTTTACATATCCAGACATGTTCTATTTGATGAAAACACATTAACTTATGTGTCTCCAAATCAAAATAAGAAACTAACATTGATGTCTCACCTCACCTTGCTACTTTTGTTGAATCTTTCTCTAAACTGCAGGCACATGATAATTCTAATTCAGGGGAAGTACAAGCTGCTAGCCCACACATTAATAGTGAAAATGCTGCTACACCTCATGTACTTATTGATGATGAGAGTATTATTGACCTCTCAAGCGCAAGATTAGATGTTGATGAACAAGTTGAAGTTGATGATCCATACAATAGTATTAAAACTCCACCTGCAGATTTTGAATCTGCAGCAGTGAGGAACATGTTGCTCTTACAGGTCCAACCAACGATCATCATCAAACAACCACTTTGGTTGATGTACCAGATAACCATCAACCTGACAATGCTACACTCCAATCAACTACCTTGGTTGATGTACCAGTGGAGGTACTTCCTGCACCACAAGGACATATGATCACCAGGAACAAGGCGAAGGAACAACACTTATCACTTGTTGCTTGCAGCAACACATAAATTTTTAGAGAACCAAATACTACTAAGGAAGCACTAAAATCACCTCATTGGCTTGCAGCAATGCGGGAAGAAATTGATGCTTTACATACTAACAAGACATGGATTTTGGTGCCTAAGTCTCCTGGTATGAACTTGATTGGATCAAAATGGGTGTTCAAGACAAAATTAAAAGGTGATGGGACAATAGATAGATACAAGCCCAGACTTGTGGCAAGGGGATTTTCGCAGCTTGAAGGGATAGATTTTGAAGAAACATTTAGTCCTGTGGTTAAAGCTACAACTATTAGGGTGGTTCTATCTATTGTTGTCAGTTTAAAGTGGAATGTTAGACAACTAGATGTCAAAAATGTCTTTCTCCATGGCTTCTTAAAAGAGGATGTGTACATAAGTCAACCTCCTGGTTTTATTGATCCCCAATATCCTCAGTATGTATGTCTACTTAAAAAGGCACTGTATGGTCTTAAACAAGCCCCAAGAGCCTGGTTTGATAGGTTTAGCATGCATCTCTTACACCTTGGTTTCATTTGTAGTAGGGCTGACCCTTCCATATTTACTTTGCAAACTCACAAAGGCAAAATATTTCTCTTGCTATATGTGGATGATATTATTGTCACAGGAAGTAATACATCTCATGTCTCAGAGTTGGTTCTACAACTTGGGAAGGAGTTTGCTATGAAAGATCTTGACCCTTTACACTTCTTCTTAGGAATTGAGGTGAAGTATTTCGAAGGTGGAATTCACTTACATCAAAGCAAGTATGCTGCTGAGCCGTTGGCCAAGACAGAGATGACTTTGGCAAAGGTTGTATCCACTCCTTTGGCTTAAAAACATGATTTGCATGAAGCTGTGGGAAGTCTTGTAGATATGTCCTTTTACATAATGATAGTAGGAAGCCTTCAATATTTGACCCTCACAAGGCCTGATATCACTCATGCTGTGAATTTAGTAAGCCAATTTTATGCAAAGCCCAAACATTGAACATCTTCAAGGGGTAAAAAGAATTCTCAGGTACATCAAATGTACTCTACACTTTGGACTCAGAATTATTTCACAATCACCATGTAGGTTGTATGACTACTCAGATGCTGATTGGGGAGGTTGCACCACAACTAGGAGACCAACTACAGGCTATAGTATCTACCTAGGTGCTAATTTTATTTCTTGGACCTTCAAAAAACAGACCAAGGTAGCTCGATCTAGTGCTGAAGCTGAGTATAGAGCACTAGCCTCCCCTGCCGCAGAAATGACTTGGATTGTGTATCTTCTTCATGATCTTGGAGTGTTCCTTCGATCTGTTCCTACGTTGTATTTTGATAATATGAGTGTCTTGTACATGACAGTTAATCCAGTTATGCATGCTAGAACCAAACATGTTGAAATGGACTATCATTTTATTCGTGAGAAAGTGCCAAGGGGAAAACTTCTTTCTCAATTTGTGAAGTCTAAGGATCAGCTAGCTGATAGTCATACCAAAGCCTTAACAAAACAAGTTTTCTCTGGTTTTCGCAGAAAGTTAGGAGTTACAGTTTCTCCACGCACTAGCTTGAGGGAAAGTGTTGAAGGAAGCCTGACAACTGATGGAACACGTCGAAGGAATAGGTTCATCGAAGCAGGTTGACGAGATAGAGTTAGAGTCATACTAGGATTAGACTACTAAATACTAAGTTAAATACGACTAAGCTGCTGAATGTTATAAGAGTCGACTAGGATAAGGTATTTGACTTGTAATACAATACTACTCATGTAATTATTTGTGTAGTAGTAGGAATCCTAGTATAACTAAAGTAGGACTCTTCTCCTATATAAGTAGGTTGTAACTCAACATTATAATTATCAATACATCCTTGATTTCTTCATACTTTCGTGAGAATTCTACACGACTAACTCAAGCCATCAACTCAAATGTAAAAGAAAAGAGAAGAAATGATACCTACATAAATTAACTTCACTAAGACGAGTAGTTTACAATTTTAGTACAAGAAACAAGACTAAACAACAAGGAATAAACGAACAACTTCAGTTGATAAGAGCATGTCCTTTGTAGTTGAGATCTTCGTGATATGAGAGCTGAGAGAGCCTATGCTTTGAGACAAAAACAATGTTTTTTAATATTGCAAAAGCTACAGCTTTGATCTCTATCAAGTCTACTTATTAATGAGAGAAAGACAAACAAACATAACTTTAACGTCTTCTCTCTGGTTGAGGTGTCCTTCCTGCAACAAGCTTGCCCTGCCAAGCTATCACGAATTTGACTCCTCTCCAGTGATGAATCTTTATAGTTTCTCCATTACCTCTTTAATATTTTGACATGTGTCATACAAATAATCAAATGACTCAAATTTGTTTGGTTAACTAAATTTTTTTACCATAATTAATATTTCTCTTACTTCTTTTTGTGCTTAGAATTCTTTTTTCTCTGTCATAATTTATTTTTTCAAACTCTTTTTTGCAATAAATCAATAATAGATTTGTGGATTTTATTTTTAGTGTTGATATTTGAAACTTTAAATTTATTTTATTTTTAATCATGGATAATTAATAATTTTCCAACTGATGCCTCTCTCACAAAGTTTAATTGAAATTTCACCAGTAATGAAAAGAAAAGTTTATGAAAAAATATTTTCCTACCCATTTTTCGTGCCTTTTCATATCCTTTAGTTGGCTTTTGCAGAAACTCCAAATTAAAAAAGTTGATGTTACGAAGAAGATGCCAGAGTTTTGTGGATCGAACCAAACTTCAAAGAAGTAGTCTCATGGGTTAGATTTTTAAAATTTTATAACCCAAGTTCATCCTTTGAATTATGTTTTCTTTTATCACGGTGTAAAAATAATGAAAAGAAAAACGATTTGTTGTTAACAAAGCAAATTCTTTGATGATTGAGAAAAGGTTTGTTGCAGAATTAAGTGAGAAAGAAAGAGAGGAGAGAGGAGAGAGAAAGAGAAAGAGTAACAACCATAGTTAATGATATTTGACCATGGTTTAAAGACGGTTTATTTAAATAAATATGGACCATTAGATTTTAAAAGTGACAGATGTCATTTAATTAAATATGCACTGGACCAACTGGAGAGATTAGTTACTGGAGAGGAACCTCTTCCAGCTATCACACAGTGCAAATACGATACATTTTATAACTATGTTTTTTACCTTGCGAAAATGTTTTAAAGGTACCAGACCCCTTTATAAGATCTCTCAATAATCAAAATCAATTCTACAATATTATACTCCCCCTTCCGATTTATATGTCACCTTTCGAGTTTAGTCAAACAAGTCTATCTTTGATCGTATATTGTTTATAGATTTTTTAAATATTTTGAATTATTAATTATTGTGATTCATAGTATTTTTATTACGCAATTTATAAATATAAAAATTTTATTTCAAAAAAATTGAAAATTTCATGTGTAAATTTTCGATCAAACTTAAATTATTTAACTCTCAAAACATAAAATGTGTCATATAAATTGGGATAGAGAGAGTAACAACTTACATCAGGGTGAGTCCACGACATATATTGTTTGAGTTACAACCACAAACTCCATATTCACTATATAAGTCACGTTCAAGTAAAGAGTTCAAGGGTTTCTCATATGCCTAAAGGTTGGGAGGAAAAACTTGATACCACTAAATTCTACTTCAACAAGGTAACTAACCTTGTTTGGATGGTTGTTATCAGTTAGTTTAAATACAATGTTTGTTTTGATTATTATATTTTACTTTATTGTATCGTTTAATCCATCTTCAGGTAACGATGAAAAGAACAATTATATAGAACAATCGATTCGGTGTGATTGCATCGTTATCTTAATTTTTTTTTCTCATTTTATCTTATTTATTATTTAATAATTATATTTCATCTATTTGCCTACCTTTTCGTAGTCCCCATCCTACACTCTTAAGATGCATGAGAGTAGGGTTGTTCAAAAAACCGAACCGAAATTGATTACGTGAATCGAAAAAAAGTTATTGGTTTATCAATAATGAGTTATTGGCTTAACAATTTTGATAACAATTTTAATTTTTTTGTTATCAGGTTATCGATTCTTAACAGTTTGAGATTTTTTCTTAATGGATAAATCGATAACGCGATAGTAAATTAAATAATTATATTTATACCATTTTGATATAAAATCCTTGACTTAGAGTTTGATTTCCTATTTTTATTTTTGGTTGTTTCAAACTCTTGACTATTCTACAATATAAAAATATTTGCTTTTGAGCAAGATCTAACTTATGAACTCATGTGCATGGTTGATTCATTTGGTTTGTCATCTTGCTTTAACTGATTTTCAAGGATGTTTTTTTGTGTCAAATTTTAACAGTTAAACCTATGACCGAACCGATAAGATCAATAATCGTTAAACCAATATCTGGATTGTTCTATAACAGTTAAGTATATCTATAAACGGCTAACTAATAAACTAAATCAATAAACTTCAAAATTGAACCGAATCGACGGATACACAGCCTGAGAGAGGATCCTTTTGCCAAGGTGGAAAAGAGAAAAAGGAAATCTAATAGTGAGCCCTTTAACGATTTTTAAACCTCTGAGCTCCCGCTTTCCATGGCATCTCTTTCATTCATTATTTTCTTCCATAGCCATTCCCTTCTTTGGGGTCAAAGCTGACGCGTTTTCTTCAACAATTTTCTTTGAAATCATCTATTCAGTCAGCACAAGACCCCCAAAATCGGATTTATACATTGCTATCTGAAATTTTGTCATCCAATTTGCTTTATGTTATCCTTTATCTGAAATCTGAATGGTTTCTGAGAACCTTCTTTTATCTTTCTACAGCCTTATTATTACCCAAATTCGGTTTTTCTTAGTAACCTTGATAGTGGGTTGTTATCAATCTTTGTACATGAAAATCATGGCGACTTTGAAATCTGGGGTTCTTGTAAAGTTTATTGAAGATATGAAAATTGGGGGTAATGCGTCCGACTCCGAGGAAAATGGAAAAAACATATTGTTGCAAATTAGAAGCATTGTTCCTGTTCTTGAAGAAGGTGATCTTTGGCCTAACAGAGGATTTTACCTAAAAGTTTCAGATATTTCTCATGCAATGTATGTTTCTTTGCCTGAAGAGCAAAATGAGATGATTCTTGCAAACCAATTGAAATTGGGTCAATTCATTTATGTACAGAAATTGGAGGAAGCTCATCCTTTTCCGTTGATAAGAGGCGTAACGCCTCTACCTGGTAGGCGCCCGTGTGAGGGAGCCCCTCAAGATATTGATTCAGTTGCGAATGTAATGAACATTCTTCAGGCATCTAATCCTGATTGTATTGTTGAAAAAACTGTTATTTCTGAGAATAGGATTACTGAAATCCCATCGAATTCTGGAAAGTTGTCTAGCGGATTATCTGATCCTGATGGGTTGAAGAACAAAAATGATCATTTGGAAAGAAAATCTAAAGGCAAATTTCGGTTTCTGAGTGCTTCAAAAGTTCGTTCAGGCGAGAGGACGGTGGGCTTGGATTGCACTGCTAAAAGATCTGACAGTGAGAAGAGAAATTCTCATCTTTTTAGGGAACTACAAAAGAGAAAGAAAAGATCTTTTGATATGGATAGTGATACAGAAAGCATATTGTCATTGCTCTCATTTTCGTCTCAAAATTCAAAGAGAAGAAGTTGGAATGAGTCAGAGATTTTTGAAGTTAAAGAAATCTTCGATTCTTCAGTTGTCAAGCACGATAAGAGACCACCTCGTAGTCGCAGTCCAACTGTGAGTGCTCACTTACAAATTTGCTTTCCTTCATGTTAATTCCAATATTGCTGTGATAATTTGAAGTCTATATTTATCTATTATGGGGTTCTTACTCAAGGTTTGAACTATCAATGCATTTTCTAAACTGGGGAAAGTTTTAGCAAAAAAACTAGCATGGATTTGCTTGTAACTTGCTGGAGCTGAAATTTGGAAACCGGCTTATATCATAGCCCGGCTAAGGTTTCTGTACATATTTATGCAACTAAAATCTAAGTCAAATACAAATATGTAATAGTGATAAGTAAGCATGCTATGTTGATAGAGTCTTGGCATTTATACTATAAAATCGTAATTGGTGCATGTTTGTGTACGGTCTGCAGCTATTCGGAGTGAGTAGGGTCCAACATGGACTTCAGACAGATGCCTTTTGTTTACATAATCGTAGAATGTTACATCCTGTTTTCAATTCATACTATCACGTTTTCATGCTACAGATTGATTATATTGTTCCCAGTGACTATACTACTCTTTTCTGTTTATTAAGCATATTTTGGGCTAATTGTTTTGTTTAACTATTTTAGAATACCATATTTATTTGTGTTTTTTCCTTCAAGTTCATCCTTATTCACTTTATATAGACAGGTTTCATCAGTTCGTTCTGTAAGGTATGATAGCTCCGATGACAATTCAAGTTCAATAGCAAGAAGAAGAGAAGTTGGCTCTGCAAAGAAAATGAAGAGTTCCACTAAGGACAAAACTTCTTTCTCCAAAATAAATTGTGAGCAAGCCTCACATCCAATTGACCGCTTAGCTAATGACAGGCAAGGGGCAGAAACTGGTATATCCTGGGACTCACTGCCCTCAAGCTTGGTGAAGCTTGGAAAGGTGAGGAGTTCAAGCAAAAAGTTACTTTCATTGTAATACTTGCAGGAATAGTTGAGTGATTTATATTGGTACTGACCTTTGTGATTTTTCCTTGAACTTCAGGAGGTTGTAAAGCAAAGAGACACTGCTCTGATTGCAGCTACTGATGCTTTGCAAGAAGCATGTGCAGCTGAGAGGTTGCTCAATTCCTTGAGGTGCGCTTTCTGAGATACAAATCTTACTTTATTCAAGATGAGTTCGGGTGGACTAAGTAGAAAATTTCTTGATAATTCTCTCTTTTTTTCTTGCGTCTTCTTGTTTCAATCGGTTGACTGATAGTTTTTGTATGATATGAGGCCTCAAGGCTCTGTTGTGAACACTTCACATTGTTCTTGATTTTGTTTTGTCCCTATTGCTTATCATGTCCTGTATATAGGCCTGGGTTGTAATAATAGAAAGTAGGATCTTGAACTCTAGAAACTTTCTGGGTGAAGCTAAAAGAGGTAGTTACTAGTTTCAAGTTACATCTTGATACCGGCTTTACTTTTTCTATCAGTCGGGGGTTGTCTTTTAATGGTACATAGCACAATCTTCACAAGTAAGGAATCGTTACAATAATATTAGACATCCATGTCGAAATAAACTCTGTACGAGTCATAGACCAGCATCATTGGCAAGTGATGATCATCATTGAAGAACAGCGTCTAGATTGTTTCAAACTACACATCCTGCTTCAGTAGAGATTATCATGGTTGTTTTCGGTAGTAAGATCATGTAGTATAGTACCAGTTTCTAAACAGGAAAAGACACAAGGGTAGAGGTAGAGGTAGCCCCTGATAGAAACGAACTAACCGAGTGGAGTTCCTTGAAATGCCTTCATACCCAGAGACACAATATAGGGACTTTATTGGCAGTTGCCATGCCAGAGCTGAAACAATTTTAAAGCATATGACATAGTTGTGGTGAGAATCTCAGCATAAAATTAGCTGTCACTATCTAATATGGAAGAAATAAGTTTCTATTTTTGATAGTTAATCTTTCTGCTCATGAGCTGAAATATTTCTTAAGTGCATTCCCAGTAATCTACAGAAGCTACCAGTGGTTTGGGCTAGGTGCTTCCATGTTGGAGGTCTCAAGTTTGAAACTCCTTGCCAGCAAAAAAAGGGGTTTGCCTTCTGGGTCGAGCTCTTCGCACCGGTATTGCCTAGTGCGGGTTATCTCTCCTATGTGGTTCACGAGCTATTGCATAGGAGCGGAGGTTTTACCCTATGCGCACCCAAAGGGTAGAGGCTGCGGGTTTCCCTTGTCATCAAAATAAAAAATAAAAAATTACTAATACAATATATCTTCTTATTGTTTTTAGTGCAATTCCTGTGTTACTTTCTTTTCCTTTTCTCTGTTATTCCATTCTGATGGCCCATATATATTCCTTTCTCCAGCAAGTTCTCAGAGTTCCATTTAGCTGAACAAGATGATCTCCAGCCTCATGTTGATAAATTTTTTGATCTTCAAGATGACATGTCTCAGACACGATTAATATTGCAATCACTTACAAATATAAGTCCACTTAGAACTTCAGGAGAAGCTGATCATTCAACTTATAACACCAGTTCAGTTAAGGAAGCATTGACCATTGCAGTTCAGAGAAAGAAAAATTCATCTATATGGATAAAATCTGCTGTTGCTCTTGATCTTTCACCATGCTCCACCACTCTCAATCCAATCCATAACACTATGGCTGTCACGAATACACCGAAGAAGTCAAGCATATCAAATCGAAGTACCAAACCTAAAGGGTCATATATTATCAAATCACATAAGAACACTGACGAGATTCCCTTCTTATTGTCGTCTGACAAATATGAGCAACCTGAATGGACTAGGGGAAGCACAATGCCTACAGCCACTGTCCTAGCTTCTTCGTTGCAGAATGAGTGTAGAAAATTGTTTTTGGGACATGTAGAGAAGTACCTAGATGAAGTTGAAATAAAAGCCTCTTCAATGGCAGTAGATAGTCAAATAGCAGGAATGATGTATAAGGTGAAGAGAGTCAATGATTGGTTAGATGTGATAATCAACAAGGAAGCGGATGCTCGAAAGGATGGGAGCTTGGATGACTCAGAAATTGAAGTTTGTCAAAGGGTAAGGAACAAAATATATGGGATCTTACTGAAGCATGTTGAGAGAACTGCTATGTCTTTTGGAAGTAACAGTTGAATGCTGGGTGATATCAAAATTGAAAAATGTATATTGAAGCCACAAAATTTAGATACAAGTACAGTAATTGCTACGTATAAAACATGAGAGTGAAAATGTATACATGCATAGATCTTCTCTAAGAGATGATTTGTGCATCATTTTTCATTTTTTTCATTTCCACTCTCCTGAATACTTATATTTCTTAGTGTATCTTAACATTGTTGTTTGCACAGAGACATCTTGTAAATATAACTCCACGGAAATGTGCAATACAGATACCGATTGGTCCATGTTTATGAGCATTTCCGTCTTTGCTTTTCTGGGTTTAAACTTTAAAGTATATTTATATCGGAACAATTGAAACCGATCCCTGGACCATTTCTGCTGCAAACTTATGCTCATGGACTGGTATCAGCAAGAGATGGAAAGACCAGAACAAATTACAGATCATTTATGATTACAGATGATTTCTTTTTGATTTCCATAATTCAGTTTGTATGATTTACACCTCATGACAACCTAAGAAATTCTATAAAGTATAAACACTTAAAAACCAGCTCCTTCATCATGTTGAGATATTCAGTCAAAGATGAATGATTACTCACTCATGGATAAGATGATAATATAAGCAGTCGATAGGTTGAGTCTTTATTAGACATCATTACAAAATGACCATGATTCTCTATCTCCCTGTATGATAATGCTCTCGTCGATCAATTTACTAATGTACAATAAGACCACCATATGTCTTGTGAGCTTTTCAACATTATGATTTTGGAGTGCCTATCTTCAGATCTAGGCCAATGTCCATTCCGTTGTATGCAATGGGAGCATACATCCATAGGTCATCAGAGCTCAAAAGCTGTAGACACCCAAGCAAAAAATTTAGCCCCATATTAATTATAA
Source organism: Solanum sitiens (assembly GCA_016801875.1). Classification (NCBI taxonomy): domain Eukaryota; kingdom Viridiplantae; phylum Streptophyta; class Magnoliopsida; order Solanales; family Solanaceae; genus Solanum; species Solanum sitiens. Next base: position 2,801,771 of record JABWTJ010000014.1, on the reverse strand, counting down.
TCATCTCCTGAGAAGCAATGAACATAATGGTATCATTAGTTTTTAGATAGCCATGGCGTCATTTTGACTATTTTATATACTGCTTTCACTTTATCCTGCTCGTGTTGTTTTTCTCTCTGTACGTGAAAATGCAAGTCTGCGTTAAGTCTAAGAGAATCCCTAACTTAGAGTTGGTATGTTCAATGACTGAAATCCTAGTTTTTGAAAGAGATAATAAAGCTTACCTTGATTTGGAGTTGCAAAAATTTGACATACTGGACTGCCTCTTCAAGCATGGTGCTAATATCAACCTGTTGTCAAATGTGTTGACCTTTCAGGTTCAAATTCTCTAAGTAGATAACATGATCTTTGATGCTGTTTATTAAGTAACTGACTTCACTAATTACCTTGGTTCCATTAGGGACTAGACTCTGCAAAATCTTTAATCTTTGATTAATTTTCTCCCTTCTTTTCTGTAAAGAGGAAAGAAAATATTCTTTTGATGACATATACTAGATGATGGAGAAAACAAGCAAAAGTAGGCGATTAACACGCAATTAAATACCCTAGCATACAAGCTCTGGGAGTCAGTTGCTGAGCCTCTGCTCGCTCTAGATTTAGGTACATTAATAGATTCATCTTCTGAGCAGTAACTTATCGAGTTCTGCCTCTGAAGTGCAGCCTTGTTTTCCCCATCCATCTCACTAGTCTTCTTCAGATTTATGCTTCTCTTGTTCTTTGGGACCTATATAAGAAAAGCAAGATCAGATGAAAACATGAAATAACAGTTTACATGATAATACTCACATCCCCTTGCAGGTTGCACAATCTCTTTTTCTTATAGCTCTCTGGTGGACTATCCAATACTATAGCTGTGTTTTCACCAGACTCCATGCTATCATTGCTCACATCTTGGTTGAGGAAGTCATCCACCTCAATTGGATTGTAATTAGCAAGCACCTGAGAGTGTGAACTTGTGTTTTCACCTTCCACCATACCATTTTCCTTTGTTATTGAACTTTCATTTCTCGTCAAGATTGACCGAACATGACTCTGATAGTAGCTTTCATGACTCGGAAGGGAAAACTGAGAACTACTACAACCATTATAACTAGAAAAATACATATTGTCAATGTTATTAGGCTGCCAAAGCAACTGAGCCATGAAATCAGCCTCCTGATCAGTGGAATACATTCCACTACATTCATCTTCAAATACAGGCTCCATAATCTTATTATAACTAAGATCCTCTAGGGAAATGGAGTTCTTCTATGTTATTAACTGATCATAGAGAGCTCAATATGGTTGATGCATAGAGACACATATTTATACCAACACCAATGAAGACTTCCTTTATTCCAACTTGTAATTTAATTATACTTCAATCCCTCCGCATTTTAATTATTTTATATCAAAAAAGACATTTCAGTGCACAAAACATCTCATTTTCACGTAGGGTTCAGGTCAAGGGGTATGATGTAGACAATCAATCCTAATGCAAGCATTACTGACTGATTCTACGGCTAGAATCTATGATCTATAGGTCACATAGAGAAAATTTTAATTTATGTCACTTTTTTTAGATTTAATTTTGTTTAAAATATGATACAAATCTTATATTTCGTAATTCTTTAAGTTTAAATTTCTTATTTCACATATACTAATATGTTTAAAATTTTGCGTTCAATTAAATATTGTCATACAAAATGAAATGGAGAAGTATTGGTCACCTGTCCACAATATGGACCAAGTACAACTCAATTAAGAAGACTTGGTTTAACTAATTATGGACAAAAATGATGCAACCTTTGAGAGGCTTTAAAGTAACTCTATATATACATAACAACAATAATGAGACAATCATTGAGAAAAGGGTTAACTGTCATATGATACTATCAATTCTATTGAGCACTTAAATGAGAAAAAAAAAGTTGGAAATGAGATATAGATAATATGTAGAGAACGTGAGGGTCTTTTTCAATACATTAATAATAAAAGTGAAGCCAATGATTTAGTGATATCACTAGCCTATACATAGATCGTGGTGGTGAGTCTTACATTCTAAAACTATCTGGAAAAAGACATTATACCTTCCATGCTTATATTTTAACTCATGACTCTCTCTCACACACACATATATATGATGACTTCGTTCAATCATCCAGTAATCGTGCCATTTTATGTTGTGAACAAGTTGAATTCGTAAGGGTTTATGGGCTAGAATTGATGAACGAAATTGATTTAGTTAGGAGTACTGGATCGAGTGAAATGTTGGGGCATTTTATCGGCAAACAACTTAAATCCTACTAATTTAGGGTTTAATTACTTGCTTTTTCGTGAGTTTTTAATATTATAATTTCTTGCCATATTTCGGTTCTCATATATATATATATATATATATATATATATATATATATATATATATATATATATATATATATAATATTATGTGTATCAAAATATGGAAGGTAACTAAACACATCAATTTAGGAGCAAATCATAGATCCAAAAAAATTCAAAATTCTTCCCCTTTTTTTGAGCATTAGAAATCTTTTCACCGCTTCCTTCCTGAATTTCTTCTCAAAAAAAAAAAAAATCGAAAATTTCAATTTTTTTCTCGTTTTTTTCGTGCATCAGTGATATTGATCATAGACACATAATTTTAACTTAAATACATGCCGATGAAAAGTGATACCATCATGGTCAATTCTAAACTAACTAGAAAGTATTTTGGGTGATGAATGTGGCAGTGAAATTGTAACACCTCGCAAAGTAACTCTATTATGAGAATTAGAATCTTACATTGCAAGTATATAAGTTTGAATCGGGTAATGTTCTACTTGTACTTATGTTTAAGGTTCATATTTCATATGCGTGGGAAGTGTATGTGTAGGGTCATAAAAGACCTTTAGTAGTAAGTCGAGTTCAGAACTTTTCTACTGGCTAAGTTTTTAGCATTAGTTCATGCAAAGATCAACTTCAAACGCTTAACATATAGTTCATTGGCTAGGTAGACCACCTATCAAATTCTAACTCCACCAAATTCGCATCATTTCAAGTTCAGAGTAAAAAGTAATTACCATTTTAGCAAAGACTATCACAATAGAATTTTCCGAGTGTGAGAATTACAAACCTCATTTGAGGGTTGTAAATCGAAGTACGACCCGTAATGTCAACTCGTGACACAAACTTTTAAAAAAATCATTTTATGGTCTGATTCTTACGAACCCAATTACATGTCGTAAAATCATCTATGGCCATAATTTGGGCTCGTAAAATGAAGTCTTAAATTCTATTTTTAGGCCTGATTTTCAAAGATCTAATTACGGTTTGTAAAACCAATTACAGGACATAATTTGAGTCCGTTGAATGAACTTCAGAATATCCAAATTTCTGCCTCACTTACACGGATGAGATCTACAACCCGTAGATCAAATCACAGACCATAGATGATTTCGTGGAAGGTTTTCGACAACTTTTTAATTGAGGCTTATTTTGTATTTTTTCACCTTTTCTAAGTCTAATCCATGATATTACGCATATCCTAAACTAATTCTCACACTCAAGACTCAGTTCCTACACTTTTAACTCCCTCGAACTCAGAAATTAGTATAAACAAGACAGAAGCTAAGGTTTCGAGTCTTTCAACCCACTCAAAGTACAAAAGATAAAAAGTTGTATTGTTAAAGCATACATATCCTTCATTCAAATATTCCAGTTTCCTTTTCTAATAAATATATTTAGTGACATTTCAAAGTAAAGTAATGCCTAAAATTCAAGTTTATATGAAATGTGTTATCCTTAAGGACCGTACCTACACGCTTCAAGTTACAAAATTTCCATTAGTTGCAAAAAATTTGTCCAACAAAATGTCCATGTCCCCAGGTGTTTAATATAAGTTGGACAGATTAAAAGAAATAATTTCTTTTGGTTCAATCATAGAATACTTGGAATTAAATTAATCTCATTAAAGAGAAATGTAAGTTGACTTTATCATGTTGTATCTAAAAATAACAATAATAATTAAAGTTATTTAAGTCCCCAAAAAAACAAAGAACGTTACCACAAACAAAGGATTTAGCAAAAATTATTTAGCTGGCAATAATATGATTGTCGCAGTACTCTCTTCGTCCACTTTTATTTGTCATGTTATGCTTTTCGAAAGTCAATTTGACTAATTTTCAAAGTTAAACTAGATTACATTAATTCAATATCCTAAACAAAAAAATTAGATATTCAAAAACTACATGAAAAATAGTATAAATTACAATTTTTTGCATATCAATATGATGAAAAAATACATCTTAAATATTAGTCAATGTTCTTATAGTTTGACTCTTAAAATAGAAATCATGACAAACACTAGTGGACAGAGAAAGTATTATATTTAGCAACAATAATAAATATGATTTTTTATAATCAACACTTTATATAAATGTCTTTTAAGTCTTCAGTGACTCTAAATGTGATTGACATTAATTCAACTGCCACTAATTTTGTTGCAGCAATAACTATTGTCACTAAAAGGAAACGTTTTTGCTACTAAATATCTCAGATTAATAAGTAATTGATTTTTCTTTTTTAAAAGGTGACTCCTTCGATTGAGTACTCGAAATTAATATGAAAAAATTATGTCCTCATAGCGTGTCGATAATTTTTAGTCAATAATTTGAAGCAAAACAAATGAGTATTACTTAATATTTAAAATTGATCAAGAAGAAAAACTAAATAATGGTTGATCATGATTAGCACTATATATGTGATTTTTGTTTTAAATAAGTTTGGTCATGAGGTGGCCTCGTGTGGCAAATTTTAAATTTTCCAACCGTGCTATTATATTATGAAATTTTAAAGGCTTGCTATGTGAATTATTCTCTTAAGTATGTATTAGGGACAAATATGACTACTTTATTATATTTGTCTTCCCTCCTTGATGCAAGATTTTATCCCCCAACAACCAAACATGTATTAGCAGTACTACTTAATTATTTTTCATACTGATCCAATACATGTTACTCTTTTTATCTCCGGTGAATCATCCAAAAAACAATTATGATTTTTAAATATTTGAAATTATTAATTACTATGATTTATAGTAATTTGTACATGATTTTCAAATAATATAATTACAGTTTATGTTTAAATTTACGTGGCATAGATAAAATTTCATGAATCAATTAGATTTTTATATATATTTCAAATATTTAAGTTGTTAATTCTTGTGATTTATAGTTTTTTACATCATTTTAAAGTATATGTAATTACTTCTTCTGTTCAAATTTCTGTGACACCAATAAAATTTTGAGAGTGAATCGAAATTTTTATATGTCTTCTAATATTTAATATGTAAAATTATTAATTGTAGTAATTTTTAAGATTTTTTTACTCATATTTATTAGAAATAAAATATAATAAATTAATTAAAAAAAATACAAAAGTTACATAAATACCATCGACTAGATATAGACATGTCAATCATAGGCCCGTAGTCCAATTATTTTTGGGAAACTTACATAAATATACTATAATAAAAAAATATTTATCATTTATAGCAATAATATTTCTTTTTCACTTGATCAATTTTAATTCATTTATAATACAAGTTTAATTCATATTACAAAGAACAATTTTTTATTCACATATAATACTAATTTTAATGATAGATAATTCATTTATCACACATTTTAATACACTTATAATACAGTGTGTCAAATGTTTACCAAACAAACATAATATATTTTAAAAAACAATTATAATTCATATATAATTCATATATATTGCATATATAATTCACTTTTAATACATATTGCAGATTTAACATAATATTGCTATAAATGATAATAAATAAAAAGTATTGCTAAAATCAGTAATTATTTATCAAAATATACCAATTTATATAATTTTTCCATTATTTTATGAATTTGTTTAATATTCACATACGATCGTGGAACCACATAGAGGATATTTTAGATTAACAAAAAAAAAGTTCACATATGACATGTAAAAAAATCATCAGACTAATGTGATTTGAAAGGGCATTAATATTACTCCCTCCGTTTAAAAAAGAATGTTCCTATTTCCTTTTGAGTTTGTTTAAAAAAATGATCTCTTTTGTTTTTTGGCAACACTTTAACTTTAATTTTTCACGTGACATGTTTAAGACTACAAAATTAAAGGGCATTTTGGTACATTTGACATAACTTTAATTTAGAATCACAAAATTAAAAAATCTTCTTTCTTTTCTTAAACTCTGTTCCAAGTCAAACTAGGTCATTCTTATTTAAACGAAGGGAGTATTAATTTAATCCCTCCAATTTATCAGAGCTCTTTAAGGTTTCGTTAAAGCATTAGGTACTAGAAATTAAAGTAAAGAAAGAGTATTGAAAGAAAAATGAATGCCATGTTTTTTTAAAAAACTTGTCACTAAAATAATGTCTAAGTTCATTTGTCCAAATTCATTTTACAACAATAGTGTCTAGATCCATTTTCAAAGTAAATAATTTGTTTAGTATCATTCAAATGGGTCTTATTGTTATAAAGCTTTTTTTAAATAACCATAAGGACATTTTATTTTATTTTATTGTCATGGATCACAAAAATGCTAGCAAACAAGATATTGTTATTGATAATTTTTCGGAATGAGAGATGACCAAAACAAAGACGTGAAGGGGCATATAAACAGAGTTAGACAAATTGGTTGAAGATTTTAAGTCATAGAAAAAATGTTTTATTAGTAGTTCGTGATTGATATATTAATTGAAAAGTTATCGCAATTTTACAATGATTACAAATAGAATTAGAAGTATGAAAAGTTACTATTATGAATGAAGAATTCAACTATGGAGATTTAAAGATATGAATTAACAATCCATTAACATAGAGAAAGAACTGTAACAGTCATTCATCAAAAATGAATCTGAATTTACAAAATATCTATATTCAGATATATATATAGTGTGTACTACTATAACTATATGATCTAGTTAATATAACTTAACCACAGTTTACTCTAACTAATATTGTAACAGACTCTGTAACTAACTTTTCCAGATTCACTGTACATCTAACTAACTTTCAGTTTCTCATATTCATGACACCCCTCCTCAAGCTGATGGTTGAAATATGTTTTTCAATCCCAGCTTGGACATTAGATGCGAGTGTGAAGCTTTTCATAAACCTTTTGTAAGTAAATCTGTCAGCTGCTCTCTTGTAGATACATGAAGAGTCTTTATCATTCCTTTGAGTAGTTTTTCTCTAACAAAGTAACAATCAATGTCAAAGTGTTTAGTTCTCTCATAGAAGATAGAATTGGCTGCAATTTGTATTGCAGCTTTACTGTCACAAAATAGATCAGATGGTTGTTTGATCTTCACTCCTAGTTCACTGTATATGCCAATAAGCCAAGTAATCTCAGCCACAATTGATGCCATACTTTTGAATTCAACTTCGGCAGAACTTCTAGCTACAATCTCTTGTTTTTTTGATTTCCAGGAAACAAGAGCACCACCCAAATTTTATCAAGTATCCAGTAATAGATCTTCTTGTCTGCACACAGGTGCCCCAATCTGAGTCACAGTAAACTGTTAATAATTCTGAACTTTGAGAGGGCATGAACAGGCCTAATCCAGGTGTTGACTTGATATACTTGACTAATGTAAGTGCAACTCCCATATGAGATTCCTTTGGGGCATGCATATACTAGCTCAGAACTTGTACTGCAAAAGAAATATCACCCTGGTCATAGTTAGATACAATAGTCTCCTTACAAGTCTTTGATATCTGCCAACATCTGCCAGAGATTTATCTTTTGCTATAGTGTCTGTATCTTATATGTGTGAGTAGTCTCATATTTAGATCCATTGGTGTATGAACAGGTTTAGCACCACTTAATCCCATTTCTGAGATAAGCTCCAAAGCATATTTGCGCTCGTTCATGACATACCCCTCCTTGGTTCTGGCAAACTCAATTCTAAGAAAACACTTTAATTCTCCTAGATCCTTCATCTTAAATCTGAGTTGAAGGTCATTCCTGATTTTGACTATCAAGTCATTGCAGCTTCCGGTCACCAGGAGATCATCAACATACACAATAACCACTATCAAATCCTTACTCTCTCTTTTAGTAAATATAGAGTAGTCATAATGACATTGAACAAATCCCAGTTGAGTTAATGCCTCAGTCAGTTTAAGGTTACATTGTCTAGGTGCTTGCTTTAACCCATGTAGTGACTTGTGCAACTTCCAGACCTTGCTAGCTAAAACAGATCTCACTGTAACCATCTTGGCAACAGGGGAGAAAATTTTAGAGTAGTCCAAGCCTTCCTTCTGATAGAAACCTTTAGCAACTAATCTGGACTTGTATCTCTCAATAGCTACAGAGGCCAAATATTTCACTTTAAAAACCCACTTGCAGCCAATATGATGTTTGCCTGGAGGTAAGTCAGTAATACTACGAGTATAATTCTCCTCTAAAGCTGTGATTTTAGCCTGCATGGATTTCACCCAAAGGGGGTCAAGAGCAGCCTCATGTAAGGTTTTAGGCTCAGGGGTGCTGGAATAAGCAGCTAAGGATGCATCATAAGGAACAAATAAACACTGATAGCTGACATGATTGTATAAGGGATAAAGACAAGAGGTTTTAGGTTTGGTGGTAATATAGTCATGATGCCAAATGGGAGATTTAAAAGGTCAAAAGGATATTTTTAATGGTAAAGGAATAGTGGAATTTGCAGGACTTCGAGACACAAAGTGATCAAGAGATGGAGAAGTACAATTAGAAGGAACAATATCAGAACTAGGAGATAATCAGAAAAGGGAAAATGATTATCAACAGGAAATAGAGAAGAATGACATCCTTGCTCACCATGAACTCCTTAGTGTGTAATGAAAAATGTTTGTAGCCTTTCTGGAGAGTGGAATATCCAAGGAATACTATAGGAACAACTCTAGGAGCAAACTTGTCAACCTTCCTCACCTCAGTTGCAAAGGCCAAGCAGCCAAACACTCTAAGGTGTGTAAGAGAAGGAGACTGAAGGTGTCTTAACCTTGAGCATAAGGTGCCTTACCCTTGAGCACAGTAGAAGGTAATCTATTTATGAGATAGACACTAGTAAGGACACACTCACCCCAAAATCTAAGAGGCAAGCCAGATTGAAATCTGAGAGATTGAGCAATATCTAGTATATGTCTATGTTTTCTTTCAACAATACCATTTTGTTGAGGGGTGTATATGCAAGAACTTTGGTGCAACATACCTAAGGATTGGAGAAGTTCAGTGAATTGAGAATTAAAAAATTTACACCCATTATCAGTGCTAAGAATCTTGACTGAAGCACTAAAGACATTGCCAATCATGATCAAGAACCTCTTGAGTGCTACTATAACTTCAGACTTGGATATTAGTAAGAATAACCAGGTATATCTGGAATGATCATCTACCAAGGTTAAAAAATACCTCTTACCATCATGAGTAGGAGCTCTATACAGACCTCATACATCAACATGTAATGTGTGAAAACAACAAGAAGTAGTATTATTACTTAAATGAAAAAATAGTCTTGATTGCTTAGCCAACGGGCACACAAGGAATATCAGTAGAATCATGTAGATGTGTAAAACAACCTAACTTTCTAAGAGTAGTAAAAGTAACATGACCTAATATTTTATACCATACAGATAGACTTATTCTAGAAGGAATTAATGAAGATACAGAACAAGTCTTAGGAACTGGAGTAGATTGAATCTGGAGTGCCTGTAGTGGAGTTCTCTATGGATGTAACTGACAGACAGTGGTAAGAACATACATGTCATTCTCCAACCTGCCAATCCCCCTCACACTCCCATTGAAGAGGTCTTGAAAAATACAGAAGTCAGATAAAAGAGGACAGTGCAGTTTAGTTCCTTTGTGAGTTTAGACACAGACAACAACTTATAGTGAAACTCAGGAATATGGAGAACATTTGTGATCTCAATCCCTCCTAAAATCTGAGATGAACCAACGTGTTTGACTGTGGCAAGATTACTAGTATGCAAATAAACTCTTCCATCTTGAGATGCATATATTGGTTTATAATGTGTTAACATTTGTAGATTATGAACCATGTGCTTAGCACCAGAATCAATTATCCACTTAGCACTAGAAAATATACCTGTGGTTCTCACAGTGAAACCAGTGTCATTCTTTCCGTGACCAGAGTCTAGGAGTTGTAATATCTGCATGTACTGTTGGTGAGAGAAGTGAGGATGTGGCTGTGATTGTGGAGATGAATGAGATTGCTGAGATAAAGCTGCAGGTGGAACATTAGTCATAAAAGCATGTGACGCATTAGTATTAGAGTTACCACCACCTGGAGGAGCACCAGGGCTGTTAGTGGAACCTACAAAATTAGATGAACTAGGGGAAGGCATCCTCCTGCCCTTCCAGTCAGCAGGATTGCCATGGAGCTTATAACACTGAGCTCGTATATGACCCTTCTAGTCACAATACAAGTGACTATTAGAATTTTATTATTTCTGAAATTGGAACCACTAACACTAGATCCTGATCCTGCTCTACCAGAGCTTGATCCTCTTGTAGTAGATACTGAGAAGCTCTGGTGTGTCTTGTTTCTACTGAAGAAGGCTAACGCTTCATTCAAACTACCAGTTGGAGGAGAAACATCAACAATAGAGTTAGCCTTACAAAGTATCCTCTGATTCTCCTCAACAATTACTAGAGAGTAGGTTTTGTTAACACTAGGTGAAAGATTCATCATCTTGATCTGGATCCTGCACTGATTGTAAGATTCATTCAAACCTAAAAGAAACTGCATCAAGTGTTGGTACTCAAAATGCACTGCATAAGCCTGTGAAACAGTACATGCACAACTAGGTACAGGCATGAGTGAGTCAAATTCCATCCACAGCTCCTTAAGTCTCGAGTAGTAGATGGAAATAGATGACATTCCCTGAGATAGTGTTGCAATTTCCTTGTGGAGATAAAAAATATGAGATCCATCCACTTTATCAAACCTCTCCTTCAAATCAATCCACACTTGCTGAGCACTGCTAGAATAGACTATACCCTGAGAAGTTCACGACTAGCAGAGATCATGATCCATGATAAAACAATAGCATTACATTTTCCCCACAAAGCATGTAAGGGTAAGGAACTTATCTTCGCAACCGGTACCATCAACAAAGCCTATTTTCCCTTTACCTAGTAGACCTATCTTTATTGATCTACTCCACAGTAAGTTGAAGTGAAACTAGGGAGCTACCTGGAGTATCACTGGATTGCAAATACAATGGATGATGACAGTCACCTAACACCTCTCTTCCTACAGCTGTAGAGGCAGTAGAATCATAATTAAGACCTTACTGATCGCCATTGATGCAGATCTAAAAGCTTGTCGAAGAAAAGAAAATCGAACTCTTCTCGAATAATTCAGCTACTCTTGAAGCAGCTAACACTGTAAGTAGATGATCGAACTACTGAACCAATCAGTATCTCACTGATGGCTCTGATACCATGAAGAATTCAACTATGGAGATTCAAATATATGAATTAACAATCCATTAACATAGAGAAAGAACTGTAACTATCATTCATCAAAAATGAATCTAACTTTACAAAATATCTACATTCATATATATATATATATATATATATATATATATAGTGTATACTACTACAACTATATGATCTAGTTAATATAACTTAACCACAGTTTACTCTAACTAATATTGTAACAGACTCTGTAACTAACTTTTCCAGATTCACTGTACATCTAACTAACTTTCAGTTTCTCATATTCATGATAGTGAAAGACAATTTCGCAACAAAAATAGAAGTATGAAAAACAAGTTGATTTTAGTGAGAAGATGAAGTGTAATTTAATTTGGAGGAGTATCATACTCATATGTTGCTAATTCCACCTTGAAAACTAAATATGTCGGTACCTCTAAGGTAGCTAAAGAAGTTGTTTGGCTCAGAAACTTTTTGATAGAGCTTGGAGTGGTCCTTTGATAGAAACATCATCACACTGTGACACCAGTGGTACAGTAGTCGATCAGTTTGAAAGAACCACCAAGCCATAAGAGGCAGGCGCTGGCCCACGTTGGGTCCATAGGGTTCATCCGAACATCCTCGACAAAAAATTAAACAAACAAGACATTTATATTTTTATTTTTCGAACCCCCTGAGCAAAAATCTTGAGTCCACCACTGATAAGAGGAGTAAGCATATTGAGAGGAAATATAACTTGATTTGCGACATAACTCAAAGGAGTGCTGTGAGAGTTATGAAGATTGAATCATATAACAACTTGTCGGACCTAATTATAAAAGGCTTAGCTCAGAAGGTTTTTGATAAACATGTAGAAGAAATGAGTGTTAAGTTGTGAATGCATGGTCATAAGTCTAAATGGGAGATTGTCGGGATATACTATATGATTATAAATCATATATTAACCATATGATTGAGTTATAATATTTCTTTTAATACCTTGTAAAAGAATTTATTTCATTTTATTTAATACAATAAAGTCTTGTGTTAATATGCGTGTCAATTACTTATATAGTAGATAATTTTTATGTATGGAGTTATTTAACTAATACATGAAAGATTAACATTGTCGGTTGTTATACGTTATTAATTAAATGTTCAGAATGAAAGATGAGGTGAACAAACATCTTTATGATTGTAACACACGATTAAATATATTTCAATCTTAGATAGAGGAATGATTAAATTCCAACTCTTGTGCTAGTGTATTTTTATGTATTAACGGATCAAATAGAGATATTTGTTTATATTTGATCAATCTTAATAAACAAATTCTCCGATCAATTACATGTACTTATACTCTTAATCTTGATATAATTATATATTATAAATCTGTGTATTTTAATTTATTATTTTAATCTATGAAAAGTTGAAGCTTTATTGAGTCAATATATTCCTATTAGATTTGGTAGTAGCATCATATCAGTGAAATAATAATTAGGTGATAGAACCATGTCTCGGGTTTGAGATAGTGACATCCTTTTATGATTACTTACAAGTTTTCACGTGAAAACCATGCAGGTGGATTTTATATTCATCATGTGAAATAAATTATGTATAATAATCAATGAGTATAAAATGTTACTCTAATTTTCTGAATTCCATTCTCAAATTTATATGGAAAACGGTCTAAAAAATACTTTAATTTTGGCCAAAATTGTTGTTACGATATCAAACTTTACTGAGGAGCTTTTACTCCCTGAATTATTTAATATTGTATTTTAAAGGTATATATGTGCTTACGTGAACACATTACTATTTATAATTATGCAATACTTTTATGTCCACGTGGATACATATATACCTTTAGAATACACTATTAAATAGTGCAGGGGTAAAAGGTACTTTCCAAAGTTTGGTATCGTAACAACAATTTTGGTTAAAGTTCGAATATCTTTCAGACCTTTTTCTCAATTTATATTATCATGTTAATATGCAAGTATTTTGATGATATGTAATTATGTTTCTACTGCGTTAATAGGGGCAGACCCATATGGGTCCGTCCAGGTGCTCGAGCACCCATTAAGTTCATATTGAACTATATATAAAATTGAGGAGCATATAAAATAAAAAGTGAGCACCCAATAAACAAATGACATCTATTTTTTTCCTACCTTTTCTCTTTTCCCTTTTCACAAATTGTTCTATTGCTGACTTAAGATAATTTTTATTTTATTTTTTCTTATTATTTTTTCCTCTATCTTATTTAAATATAATTTTTTTCTTAATACATTTATATTTTATGATCAATAGCTTAAAAAGTAACCACAATCTTAAAATCTTGAATCGATCACTGTTCATGTCTATTATGTAACGAAATCTCCCAAAAATATAAACAGTCATTATCTTCAATGTCTATTAACTTTTTCTTTCTCATCATCAGTCTAATTAGGAAAAATGAAAGGAGAGGTAAAAAACAATTTGTTCTAGCACGCCTTTATTTTGGTTCTCCCATTCGAAAGCGAAAAAGTCCTTCTTCTCGCTAGTTTGCCTATTTGGTAATTACAATTGTATGAGAAGGTATATTGTTTCTCCACCTTTTCCTTCTTAAACCAATCCAAAGATTTCGATTGTGTATTGTGTCTATTGTATTGAATTGAAAAAAAAAATAACGCCTATGTTGACGAATTTTAGCTCGCGATTACACTCTTTAGTTGATATAAGTTTATATTAAAAATAATGAGCACCCATAGCCGTAAAATTCTGAATTCGTCACTAATTACGTAAATATAATTTATATACTCTAACACAACCCACTAAAAGAACAAAAGATTTTTGTCACTAAAATGATTTTTTTTGCTACTAAATATCTCAGATTAATAAGTAATGATTTTTTTAAAAATATATTTTGCAAAAAAGGTGACTCCTCCGATTGAGTACTTAAAATTAATCTGAAAAAAATTATGTCCTCATGACCTGTCGATATTTTTTAGTCAATACTTTGAAGCAAAACAAATGAGTATTACTTACTCTCCGTTTTTAATTACTTGTTCACTTTTAAATTGATACATCTATTAAGAAAATAATATAAATATGAAGTGAATGAATTATGAACTTAAGATTTTCAAGAAGTTTTATCTTTTTTAAGTAATTAAATGAGGGTATAACAAATAATCTTTTTTATTCTTTCTTAATTTGTCAAAATAAACAAATAATTATGAACCATAATAAAAACAAATAATTAGAGAAGAATGAATTAAGTACTATTTAAAAACATGAAAAATGGCACAATCAGACAACCTATAGATTTTATTGGCAATAAATAGTCCAATTTAAACTTTTTAGCAAAACAAGATTTTTTAAATATTTATTTGACATTAAATAGCCACATTCTTTTTTTTTAAAATAATTTTTTTCCTGATTTTCTCACTCTATTTCCTAGCAGTTATGTTTTTTTTTTGTTCTTTTTCCTCTCTCTTTATAATCTGTCAACAATTTTTTTTACGTATTCTTCAGTTCTCTCTTTCTTTCCTTTTTTTTTTCTCCCTCTTTCAAGTTTAGAATTTCTATCTTTTTCTCTATATTATTTTTATTAAAGATCAATCACAACAGTAACTCTTCACAGTAAGTAACTCAAATCATACTAATCTTATTTATATTGATTGTCTGAGCTATTTTTAAAAAAAATTGAGATTTTCTATATTCTTTGTCTTGCTTTTTACAAATTGTCGTATTTGTATTTTTTGCAACGTTTTCCTTCCCCAAATTTTTTAATATATCGTGATTTCTTGAATTGAGATTTTCTCAATTTCTAATAAATAATTGATTAATATATTTATGATGAGTTTTTAAAATATTGAATTTTGTTGATTGAATTTGATAATGAATATTTATTTTGTCTCCAACAAATGTATCTAAGTTTGTTAATGAATACAAACGAACACATAATAATTATTAATGAATTTTGTTGATTGCATTCCAAAATAGTAATGCAAGCAACTGTATACATATGTAAAATTATAAAGATACTAATGCAAACAAATATATGTCAATTTATAAATGAATATGGACAAATGTATCCAATACAAATGTATACCTATGTAAATTTGAAAAATATTAATGCAAATAAATGTATACCAATTTATTATGAATATGAACAAGTGTATACCAACTTTTTATGAATACGAACAAATGTATACAATACAAATGTAAAATTAGAAAGATATTAATGCAAACAAATGTATACCAATTTATAAATGAATATGAACGAATGCATCCAATATATAAATGTTTATCTATATAAAATTTGAAAGATATTACTGTAAATAATGTAAATGTATACCAATTTATTATGAATACAAACAAATGTATCCAATACAAATGTATGTCAATCTATTATATGAATATTGATTAATTACTAATTAATATTGAATTATATATTGCTAATTATATATATCACTTGTCTATCTGTGTCAATTCCTCATTAAACATCTTATGTGAAGGACAAAGACCATTATTACTTATTAGGTAGACCCTATATACCCGCGCTTAACAGATGTGGAAAAAAAGTACATTAATAAAATTGATTGATCATGATTAGCAGTATATATCTGATTTTTGTTTTAAATAAGTTTGGTCATGAGGTGGCCTCGTGTGGCAAATTTATATTTTACCCAGCCGTGCTATTATTATGAATTATTAGGGACAAATATGACTACTTTATTATATTTGTCTTCCCTCCTTGATGCAAGATTTTATTCCCCAACAACTAAACATCTATTAGTAATACTACGTAATTATTATTTTTATTTTGTTTTTTCTAGTAGTCAAATGCATGTTGCTTTTTTATTTCAATTTATGCTGACATTTGAAATTTGGAGAATCATCCAATAATTTTTTTTATGATTCATAAATATTTGAAATTATTAATTACTATGATTTATAGAAATTTCTACATAATTTTCAAATAATATAATATATTACACTTTATGTTCAAATTTACGTGGACAAATACAAAATCAATTAAAGTTTATATGTATTTCAAATATTTTAAGTTATTATTTGAAAAGTAAATGACGTAAAGGTAAATGGGTATTGTCCTCAAAGCTATGAGGACTCACCAAAATCTTCAATCTTCTAAACCCTTGAAACTCTAGCCTAGCCAAGTATCTCTTTTTGGTCAAACTAATCATGCTCTATAGGCATGGTTAAGTCTTAAACCTTTATACAATAAAAGCATTACTATTGGATATCTCAATCTAGACAAAGGAACTACCATCTTAGTCAATACTGTCTTGGAAGTCAACTATGGAAACAACCCAAGTTAACTCACTCTACATAAGGGAAACCCTTTACAACTAGTCTCAACTCACATTTGTGCAATGTATGAGTAGCATCTCATACTACGACCCACATTAAGTACTTCTATACACTACCATGAAGGTTCACTAGTTGGGGTTTAATCCTCTATTCTATTTACCCTTCTCAAGGCTACCAAGGAATAACTCTCTACTAGGCTAGACCGTGTTAACATGTTTTCTAACATAACTAGGTTAAGCTAAGCTACTACCTTGGAAGAACACTAATATGGTAGTCCAAGTTATTCTAAGAAAGGTACAAGTGCCCCATCCTAACTACCATGAAATAGTCCTAAACCAACTAAGTCATGCTAACCTTACAAGTGTACTAGATTACAAATGCAAACTATCCATAGGGGAGTATGATTCTCAACCCTAAGCTATATTGAGGGGATTATGTATTCTCAACCCCAAGCTACCATGACTAATCTAACTCAAGCTATCCTTGAAGTGTACCTTGCATGCAAGACAAGCTACCCTAAGGAGAGTATATGCCCTCTATCCCAAAGCTACCATGAAATGGTCTTAGCCAAACCAAGTAAAGCTACCATGAAGAGCATCCTCACAATGCTAGTTCAAGCTTCCTATAGGAGAGCATAAATCCTCAATCCTAGGCTACCATGACTACTACTAACTCATGCTACCATGACATGCATCCTAAATGCTAAGTCAAGCTATCTCTTAGGAAAGAATAGACCATTCCTCCCAAGCTATAAATCTTGGTCTTGCTCTACATAAGCCTAAACTTCAAGCTATTATATCTTGGTTTTATATTACCAAGTCAACTACACGAGAAGGGTTCATATAACACAACTTTAAGCTATTTTAGTCCAACATGCTTTTATTCATTTTAGGTCATTAAGTCAACCTACAATCCTTTTATATGAGAGAACTTTATTCCCCTAGCTTGTTAATGTCTAAGTATGTAAGACAGAATTCAATCAAAATCACCTCATATTGACTTTACCCCCAAAGTTCTAACAACAATGGCTAAATGTTACACCTCGGAAATCATATGACCTAAGCTACAGCCTTACGTGAGGTATAATAACTTAAAAAGGGTTAAAATTATGATTATAGCTCTAATATAATGCAATTAACTTAGTTTGGTAATTTTATAAGTGAAGAATCAAGAAACGACCATGACGCCCAGAAACTACTCTAATTAAACTAGTGTGTGGTAGGTTCTTGTGGTTGAGTTTTGGAGTAAAGTGTGAAGGCAAAATTGATAATCGAGGGTTACTATACATAGAAGGGAATGTTTAGGGTCAGAACTTCTGGGTATGAGTCCCCAAGGAATACCTTAAGGGTCCTTGAAAAGGACCCAAATGTTTGCCAAAAAGCTGTCAAACAACAACTATTGACGGACCATCATTGCATTGATGGGGCATTAATGGATTCCGTCAGTATACACTTAGAATTATGGATCTTAGATCTATTGGAAACCCTAAATCATCATTGACAGACTGCCAAGACGGGATCGTCAATCCATTGATGGTCCGTCAATGGTCATATGCAATCTGCTAGGAGTTTCGACCAAGTGAGGGGTGAATTGGTAAATTCACCCCACATTCCAATTAAGTCATGGATGGTTATTTTTAGTGTTTTTAGGTATTTTAAGTATATTAAAACAATTAAGTAGCCATTTAGACTTCATGCTTCAAAACTAAACCCTTCCCTCCCAAAAGTTCTCTCAAGATCACCATTGAAGAAGAAGAGAAGAAGGAGGCAACATCTAGGTCGATTTTCACAAATATTTCAAGCTTAGTTCAAGGCATTGCTAAAAGGTATTTGAATATCCTTCATCAATGTATTCTTCCATCAATGGATCCCTCATAGTTTCCCCCGATTGTGAATCCAAATACCCCAATCTAGCTAGGGTTGTGATTACATTGTGGGTAAGGCTTAATTGTAATTCCAAAGAAGTGGATAACCTTCAGTTATGTTTGAATTATGTTTATGTGATGATTATATGGTGTGTCATGTGAATTCTTTGATTAACCCCAATTTAGAAGGTGATTATTGTGGATTTAGGCCATTAGTGGCAAGGTAGAAGGTTCTAGATTGATCTTCTTAATTCAATTGTCTTGTATACTAATTGATCATAGTTAGGATCATCTAAATATGAATTGAACTAGGTCTAATTGAATAAGAATAATATTGACTTGTAAAGTTAGAATTAAACCTATATGATCAAGTATGACTATAAGTACTCTCTAATGATCAAGGTGATTGAATAATATGTAATTTAGAGATAGATCATGATAGAATGAAGCTTGTATATAAAATAGGGCTTGTATACATTGTTGTTAGAGATTATTTTTTTTTGGGGGGGGGGGGGGGGTAAAGTCTATTTGAGGAGATCTTGATTGAGTATTCTTTTTATCTTGTACACTTAGACAAGAACAAGCTAGGAGAAGCAAGTTCTCTTATATAGATGGATTCTAGGTTGACCTAACAACCTAAAATGAATCAAAGAATGATAGACTAGAATATCTTGAAGGTTTATGGTATGATCACCTCTTGTGTAGTTGACTTGGTAAGATGAGACCAAGATAGAATCGCTTGAAGTTGAGTTTTATGACTCCTTCATAGAATAGCTTGAATTAGATTACTCATGGAAGCTTGAGATGGTAAATATCACGGTAGCTTGATATAGTAATTCACATGAAAGCTTGAGATGGTAAATCTCATGGTAACTTGAGATACTGAATCTCATGGAAGCTTGGAGATGGTGATTCCCATAGTATCTTGGGATGGAGGAATCAAACTCTCCTAAAGATAGCTTGAAGTATCATGACTAGAATGACTTCATGATAACTTGACTTGGTTAGGCCAAAACCATTTCATGGTAGCTTTGGGAAAGATGACTGATACTATCTTAATGGTAGCTTGACTTGCATGCAAGGTGCATTTCATGGAATAGCTTGAGATAGAATTGTCATGGTAGCTTGAGATGGTAAATCTCATGGTAGCTTGAGATAGTGAATCTCATGGAAGCTTGGGGATGGTGATTCCCATGGTATCTTGGGATTGATGAATGAAAGTCTCCTAAGGATATCTTGAAGTAGCATGACTAGAATGCCTTCATGGTAGCTTGACTTGGTTAGGCCAAAACCATTTCATGGTAGCTTAGGATTGAGACATGTGACTCTCTTAAGGGTAGCTTAGGGTTGAGAATTCATACTCCCTATGGATAGCTTGAATCTTGATGAGTGGGTGCATGGTGGCTAGGTTGGCATACTTTTTACCTTTCTATGATAGCTTGGATTGCATGATATGATGTTCTCCATGGTAGTTAGGTCTAGCACAGTAGTAAACTATTCTTTGATAAGCTAATGTGAAAGGTAGTTAGCATTAAGTAAGCTAGCTTAAATGAGTACTTAGTATGAATTGTAGAATGAGATGCCATTCATATATGACACAAGCATGACTTGAAGCTACTTATGAAATGTCCTATTATAAAGTATGTATAGCTTGGGTAATGTATATAGTTTCCTTCCATGATATTAATGACTTCATATGATAGTTCCTTGTTAAATATGAAAGTAGGTTAATAGTGACATTTAAAATGGTAATACATGAATAGGGTGACTTTAAGATATGTTTAGTGTGTGAGGTAGAATGGGATGACCCACATGTATTGCACAAGTGTGCCTTGAGGTGATCTTAGAGTATAATGCTCTTATGTCATGAAAGCCTAGGTCTTAAGTATGAAGGTTGGCTATGACCAAGGATGAACAAAGAGAGGTACTTAACTTAGGTAGTAGAATGAGATGCTACCTTGGCCTTGTACATGTATACTTAGAGGTGGCTTGGGAAGTAGTTCATTTGGAGTATAATGACTAATGATTGAAGTATGAACTTATGTATGCTTTATGATTAACTTGTTATGTTATGATCATATTATTATCTATTATGCTATTGTCTTATGTTACTAACCATTTGAGATACTCTTTGATGTTATGTTAGCTTCCATACTTTGTACCTTTGTATTAACACATATTTCCTACATTCTAACCAAATGTGCGGTTGGAGCTTTGAGTTGAACTGGAGGCTAGAGTTTTAAGGATCCAAGAGAAGTTAAAAAGTGGTGAGTCCTCATAGCTCCGAGGACAAAGCTTTATGTTCCTTTTATGTCATTTACTTTTATGTATAGAATTTATGTGGGATGCATCCCAAGAATTTTATTCCTGTCATTCATAGATGGTTTCAAACAATGATGTTAGAAAGACTTTCGCTTTTATGGAATACTTTTTGAGTTATGTCTTAAAGAAAGTTTTAAATTCCTTCATATTTTCCATATTTTATGTAATGAATTCTAAGGGCTTGTATAAGTTCTCTTTGAGATAGAATACACCATGTTTTGCCTAAGGGGTACTCTAGGGTCGTAATAAACTTGACATCAGAGCATAAGGTTATAAAATAGTCTTAGGATGTCTCAAGCCACATCTAAGTAGAGTCTTTTTCATGGATGTGAGCCGCGACATATTTCATCAATATGAGGCTATTGAATGCTTAGGAAAAATCTCACTTCTTCATTCTCCAAGTCGTGCCATAGATCTATAATCTCTCTCTCTTATCCCTTATTTGATGATCTTTAGGATGTGACTATTAGATGGGTTATGCTTCTAAGAGTGAGGGAGAAAAGTTGGTTGTGATTCCAATTATGGCTATATTACTTGGTAGATTTGAGATTATAGACCTTTATGTTGTCTTTAGTATGAATGATGTTTCATTGTTGCCTTTAGGTTATGAAAGATGTTTAGAAGGATTGAGTGGTCTTACTCCCAAGGAGAAATAGTAAGCCTACCTAATAAGGTGATGGTGAGGTTATACTTAATTGTTGGTAGGACCCGACCTAGTCATGATGGGGTTTTGAAGTATGTTAATAGATTGGTGTAATAGGGTGTTTGAGTAATGCCTAGATAAGGTTGAGTGAAAGGATCTCATAATAAGGGTAGAAATATAATTCACCATGGTTTAGGAGTCACCTTAGGTGAAGGATGTGAAATCTTAGTGATGCTTAAGAATGAGTTAGTATAGGCTTGCTCCAAATGGGGAAATACGGTTGTTAAGTGTTCTGCATGATCTAGGGTCACTAGAGATTTTTACCTTGAGAGGTGTAGTGAGTATGAGAAGCTTAGTCCCGGTTACTAGGCTATAGTAAGATTGTGAGTGGTGTTAGAAAGTTTACAAGGAGAGGAGGTAAGCAAGTTTCCTCTAGTAGTGGGGGATGTGGAGCCTTAACAGAATAATAGGTTTTATGCTCTCCAATCTAGAGAAGATCAAGAGTGATCTCCTCATGTCCTTTCCTGTATGTGCTTCTTTTATGATTTTATAAAAATTTCCAGATTTCTTGGTTTTATGACTTGGTATGATGGACTTGATGTTGTTCTTATAATGATGATGTTTATAAAGGTGTGTAGGACTTGCTGGAATTGATGTTGTTGCATTGTTTTGTTTCTTGTTGTAGCCTCTTGAGGTAATATGCATTTTAGACCTAATGATTCTATGTTGAGCAGTTTGACCAGGGCTCAAATCAGACTTCACTATGTTGTAGCTAGGAGATGTTAGATTCTCCTTGGAAATAATTAATATGCTTCTCCTATTCATTTTGAGTATGTCTATCTTAGAATTAGAGTTTCCATGGTTGGGTGTGTGCATTTATAATTAATTCATACACGATGGGCTGCTAGTCTTGAGTCGTAGATTCCAAAAAGATATTCAAGGTGTCATTCGAGGACGAATGTTCCCGGAAATCGTATGACATAAGATAGAGCCTTACATGAGGTCTAACAACTTAAAAAGGGTTAAAATTTATGTTTCTAGACCTAATCTAATTGAATTAACTTATTTTGGTAATTTTAAAGTGAAGCGTGAAGAAGTGACCATGACGCCCGGAAACTAGTCCAGTTTAACTAGTGTGTGGTAGGGTATTGTGGTTGAGTTTTGGAATATAGTATGAAGACAAAATTGATTATCAAGGGTTCCTATATATAGAAGGGAATGTTTAGGTTCAAAACATCTGGGTAAGAATCCCCAAGGACCACCCAAGGACCCAAACATTTGCCAAAAAGCTATCAAACAACAACAATTAACGGACCATCAATGGATTCCTGGGGCGTCAATGGCTTCCGTCAATCCACACTTAGAATTATGGAGCTTAGCTCCATTGGAAAACCTCAGTCACCATCGACGGACTTCCATGACGGGGCCGTCAATCCATTGATGGTCCATCGATGGTGGTCGTCAATGGTCACCTGCAATTTGCAGAAGTTTCGTCCAAGTGAGGGGTGAGACGGTTATTGTAAGTGTTTTTAGGTATTTTAAGTATATTAAAACAATTAAGTATCCATTTAGATTCATGCTTTAAAAATAAACCCTTCCGTCCCAAAAGTTCACTCAAGATCACCATTGAAGACGAAGAGAAGAAGGAGGCAACATCTAGGTCGAGTTTCACCAAGGTTTCAAGTCTAGTTTAAGGCATTGATCAAAGGTATGTGAAGATCCTTCATTCATGTATTCTTCCATCCATGGATCCCCCATAGTTTCCCTCAATTATGAATCCAAAGTAACCCAATCTATCTAAGGTTGTGATTACATTGTGGGAAAGGATTGCAATTGATTCCAAAGTAGTAGATAACATTCAATTATGTTTGAATTATGTTTATGTGATTATTATATGGTATTTCATGTGAATTACTTGATTAACCCCAATTTAGATTGATGAAGGTGATCGTTGTGGGTTTAGGCCATTAGAGGCAAGGTTGAAGGTTCTAGATTGATCTTCTTAATTCAATTGTCTTTTATACTAATTGATCATAGTTAGGATCATCTAAATATGAATTGAACTAGGTATAATTGAATAAGAAGTATCTTTACTCTTAAAGATATAATTGAACCTATATGATCAAGTATGACTAGAATTACCCTATAATGATCTAGGTGATTGGATAACATGTAATTTAGACATGGATCATGATTGAATGAAACTTGTATTGAAAATAGGTCTTGTAGCCATTGTTGTTAGGGCTTTGGTAGTAAAGTCAATATGAGGAGATCTTGATTGAGTATTCTCTTTCACCTATACACTTATACATGAAGACGCTAGTTCTCTTATATAGATGGATTCTAGGTTGACCTAAGAATATAAAATGAATCAAAGCATGATAGACTAGAATAACTTGAAGTTGTATTGTATGATCACTTCTTGTGTATTTGACTTGGTAAGATGAGACCAAGATAGAATAGCTCGAACTTGAGTTTTATGACTCATTTATGGAATAACTTGAGTTAGATTACTCATGGAAGCTTGGGATGGTAAATCTCATGGTAGCTTTAGAGAGAAAATCTCATTAAATCTTGAGATGTTAAATCTCATGGTAGCTTGATATAGTGAATCTCATGGAAGCTTGGTGATGGTTATTCCCATGGTAGATTGGGATGGAGGAATGAAACTCTCCTAAGGATAGCTTGAAGTAGTATGACTAGAATGCCTTCATGATATATTGACTTGGTTAGGCCAAAATCATTTCATGGTAGCTTTAGGAATGATTACATATACTCTCCTAATGTTAGCTTGACTTGCATGCAAGGTGCATTTCATCGAATATCTTGAGATATGATTCTCATGGTAGCTTGCGATAGTGAATCTCATGGAAGCTTGAGATGGTAAATCTCATGGTAGCTTGAGATAGTGAATCTCATGGAAGCTTGGGGATGGTGATTCCCATGGTAGCTTTGGATTGAGGAATGAAAGTCTCCTAAGGATAACTTGAAGTAGCATGACTAGAATGCCTTCATGGTAGCTTGACTTGGTTAGGCTAAAACCATTTCATAGTAGCTTAGGATTGAGACTGTGACTCTCCTAAGGGTAGCTTAGGGTTGAGAATTTATGCTCCCCTATGGATAGCTTGCATCTTGATGAGTGGGTGCATGGTGGCTAGGTTAGCATACTTGTAACCTTCCAGTGATAGCTTGGATTGCATGATATGATGTTCTCCATGGTAGTTAGGTATAGCGTAATAGTAGGCTATTCTTTGATAAGCTAATATGAAAGATAGTTAGCATTGAGTAAGCTAGCTTAAATGAGTACTTAGTATGAATGGTAGAATGGGACGCCATTCATACATGACACAAGTATGACTTGAAGCTACTTATGAAGTGTACTCTTATGAAATATGTCTAGCTTAGGTAATGACTATAGCTGCTTTCCATTATATGAATGACTTAAGATGATAGTTAGTTGTCAAATATGAAAGTAGGTCAATAGTGAATTTTAAAATGGTAATACATGAAGAGGGTGACTTCAAGATATACTTAGTGTGTGAGGTAGAATGGGATTCCCCACATACATTGCACAAGTGTGACTTGAGGTGATCTAGGGGTATAAAGCTCTTATATCATGAAAACCTATGTCTTAAGTATTAAGGTGGGCTATGACCAAAGATGACCAAAGATAGGTACTTCGCTTAGGTAATAGAATGAGATTCTACCTTGGCCTTGTACATGTATACTTGGAGGTGGCTTGGGAAGTAGTTTATTTTAGTATAAAAGACTAATGGTTGAAGTATGAACTTAAGTATGCTTTATGATTAACTTGTTATGTTATGATCATGTTATTATATCTTATGCTTATGTGTTATGTTGAATAACCATTTGAGATTCTCTTATGATGTTATGTTAGCTTCCATACTTAGTACCTTTGTAATAACACATATTGCCTACATTCTAACCAAATGTGGGGTTGGATCTTTGAGTTGCATTGGAGGCTAGAGTTTCAAGGATCCTAGAGAAGTGAAGAAGTGGTGAGTCCTCATAGCTTCGAGAAAAAACCATTATGATCCTTTTATGTCATTTACTTTTATGCCTTGACTGTATGTGGGCTGCGTCCCAAGATTTTATTCATGTCATTCATAGATGGTTTGAGACAATGATGTTAGAAAGACTTCTTCTTTTATGAAATACTTTTCGATTTATGTTTTAAGGAAAGTTTTAAATTCCTTCATATTTTCCATGATTTTATGTAATGAATGCTAAGAGCTTGTATAATATCTCTTCGAGATCAAATACGCCATGTTACGCCTAGGGGCTACTCTCGGATCGTAACACTACAAGCCCTATTTTCAATACTAACTTCATTCTATCATGATCCATGTCTAAATTACAAGCTATTTAATCACCTTGATCATTAGAAGGTAATTCTGGTCATACATGATCATAAAGGTTCAGTTCTAACTTTACAAGTCAAGATACTTCCTATTTAATTAAGTCTAGTTTAATTCATATTTAGATGATCCTTACTATGATCAATTAGTATTCTAGACAATTGAAATAAGAAGATCAATCTAGAACCTTCAACCTTTCCTCAAATGTAGTAAACCCACAATGATCACCTTCATCAATTTAGGTTAGTGATCTCAAGGAATTCACATGAAAACATCATATAATCATCATATAAAAATAATTCTAACATAATTGGATGCTATCTACTCATTCGGAATCACATTCAAACCCTACCCATAATGTAATCACAACCCTAGTTAGATTGGTTTATTCTGGATTCACAATTGGGGATTTCTATGGTGGATCCCTGGGTGGAAGAACATATGGATGAAGGAGCTTCACATACATTTGATAAATGCTCTAAACCAAGCTTGAATCCTTGGAGGAATCTCGACCTAGTTGCTGCCCCAAATTCTTCTTCTACTCTAGAGAGGGAATATTTGGGGAGAGTTTTGGGTTTTTTAGATGGGTTATTTAGAATGGTTAGTTTAGGGTTTATTTAGGCTTATATAGGTGGTTTAAATAACCTATTAACCAACCCACATTAGCCCCTAATTAATAACTAGCCCCACCCCTAACTATTAACTTAAAATTAAAAATATTAAAACTGGTAGCACCTACGGTTGGGTCACTTACGGACCTTAGGTCCCCTTACTTGCCGTAGGTGACTTTCGTGGTTTGGGTCAGCAACTCTAAAATTTGTAGTCTTCAAAATTCTAAGTGTGGCTTACGCCCTCGACTTACGGGGTATCACTCCACTTATTGGCCATATATGGCCTTCGTAAGTCACCCATTTGACAGTTTAGGGGACTGCCTTTGGTGTCACTTCAAGGACCCCTTGGGTAGTCCTCGGGGGGAGGGGGGAGTGTTGACACCCAATTTTGACCCTCCCCAATATAAATTAATCATATTGAGCTTCCTAAATTCCAAACGATTTAAAATAGTTAGTTTTATAAAATTTCAAGAAAAACATAAATTATATAATATATATATATATATATATATATATATATATATATATATATATATATATATATATATATATATATATATATATATATATATATATAAAATATTTTTGCAAGTTACAATTTTAAATAGTTTTGTCACATTTTTGTAATTTTTAGATGATATATATGTTTTAAATAATTATGTATATGATTAGTTTATTTTATAAATATTTGAAAATCGTCTCAAAAAAAAAATTATTTTAATTAAATAGTTGGTTAATTATTCTAGTTATTCAGTGGTATATATAGGTTAACTAGTTTATAATTAAGTCAATTATTTTATTTCGTTAAGATTATGAAGCTCTTTAATTAATTTATATTAATTCATTACCCAATCCTTAAACTCATTTAAAGGACCAAATTTTGGGCCCTTTTTCAACTTAGCCCAACATCCTTTTTTTCGGCTAATTCAAATGACCCAAATTTAGGCCCATTTACCCACATTTCCAGCAGCCCACTTCCATTTCCTTTCAATTCCAAGTCCCCAGCAATTCACCAATTTTTCTTTTTAAAAAACAAAAACAAAAACAAAGAAGCCCCACCAACACTTTATCTTCCACCAATACAAAATTGACCCATACTGTTCTTCTTCTTCTCCAAAATCCAGAACGAATGAAACTTAGAAAACCAAAGCAACCCGACCTGCGTCTCTTTTCTCTTTGTCCTCCTGTACCAAGAGTCGTTGTCAAACTTTCCAGGTGTCAAGATCTTACACCTCCTTCGTCCTTGATCTTCGAATCGGACGTCTCCCCTCTAGATTCCGTTGAAAATTGTACGAGTTTGGTACAAATGATAGCTGGCCACCTTATCCTTTTGAGGGGATTTGAATTTCAAATTCGAAATCCCCCCTCTCGATTTCCCCCCTCCAAAATTTTGTTTTTCTTCTTTTATTTTTATTTATTTTTTTTTCAACCATAATTTGGCCTATAAATATCTTCCTCTTCTTCATATTGGGGGAGAAAAAAAAAAAGAAAAAGAAGAGAGGTCGGCTTTAGATAAGAAAACATTAGAAAATATTGGGAGAATTATTGTTAAGTAGAGATTTTCTTAAGAACATATTTTTTTAGAGGTGGAAATTTTGGAGATAAAATATATATATATATATATATATATATATATATATATATATATATATATATATATATATATATATATATATATATATATATATATATATATATATATATATATATATATATATATATATATTTATACCTACTCATACTTAAGCAAGCAATTTCTCAATGTTCGTTAGAAACTAGAGTTCTATTTCGGGATCCATCGTTACGGCTTATGTTTACGTATTGTGTGGATCAGTTCTTCGCACCTCTGCTCGTTCTTGTCCACAGTCGCTGCCCGGAAAAAGGTAATAGTTCCTTTTTCACTTACGTTAATCGTTATGTTATGTGTTGAACTTATCTCGGTTAGAAAATTCAAATATTGGAATGTGCATTTAT
The DNA here is from genome assembly GCA_016801875.1 of Solanum sitiens. Taxonomy (NCBI): domain Eukaryota; kingdom Viridiplantae; phylum Streptophyta; class Magnoliopsida; order Solanales; family Solanaceae; genus Solanum; species Solanum sitiens. Next base: position 2,773,195 of record JABWTJ010000014.1, on the reverse strand, counting down.
TTTTCCTTACACAATGAAGTCATTTAGCTGAATCATGCTTAATATGCTAGTGCACTGGTCTCTCTATGTTATTTTAATGAAGTTGAAGCATTGTTCCTTTACAACTCTAACATATCAGTGGATTAGGATGTTTAAGTGGTCCATTTTAATAGGCTTATGATGTATTCATGTGTACCTTCTATGTGTATATGTTTATATCATGTGTTATGGCTATCATTTTACTTTTCTATAGTATGTAGCTTGAAGAACAGACCCGAGCATGCTTAAAATCATTAATTGTCAAATTCTGTTATAAGTTCTTTTTTTTTTATGTTATGAGTGTAGTCTTTAAATCAAAGTTTGTAATGTGGGCTCTCCATTTTTCTTATGTGTTCTACTTCCTAGAATGATGGAAATAAATGTTTTATATTTGAAACAAGTTGCTTAGTAGACTCAAGGGTTGGCTTTGTTAATGACAAGTTTTAGTGTTACTTCTTGTTTATATTGAGATCCTTCATTGCTCTTAATGCTATTTAGTTATGCTACTCGATAGTTTAAACCACATCTTTGCTAGACTTTGACAAAATTGAGCCTCGCTAATTTGTTTATTTCGTTTTTGTTGCATGTGATACCACCCGAGTCCTCTTGGACTCCAATCTTCTTCCCTCATATTCCGGATGGGCCATAAAGGCCCCAAATCCCATTTTCCCTTCGAGTCAGCCTCCTCGGCAAGCTGCAAAACTGGTGTGCAGGTCGAAACGCAGCAAAATATGTTGCAGGGAAATAATTTAAAGGTCTCCAAAAGCCTAAGAAGGGGGCTAATATACTGCTGTATACACTGATATATATTCTAAAGTATGATACGCAGGTCCAAAAATCAGTACAGGTGCTTGAGAGGCTGAATCGGGGTGTATATGTCAAATACACAGTTCGATATACAATGAAAAGGGTCGAATGCAGCCTCATATATAGTGGTATATGCAACACGTATACACAGTTATTTTTTTGAAGAAAAAATGAGGCCAAAGCCCAAAGAAATTTGCAGCAGGCCCAATTTTCTTTGGGTCCATTTTAGAATGAGTCAGACTTCCAGATTCAGTACTTGGGCATGGCCCAAGTTCAAATATCTCTTTTCCGTATTATTAACTATTTGTTATTATCGTTATATTGACTAACATTTTGGTGGAATTTTATTAATTTCCCACGGACAGCCATTTCTTGCTATATTTATATAGTCATAAATATTTATTTTGTCTTTTTAATTATTATTATTATTATTATTTATTTAGTTTATTTTATCGATTTTTGCCAACACTTAAATTATACCCCTTAAGAAATTTCCCTTATTTCTTTTCCCCTTAAGATAATATAATTGAGTAAAACAAATAAATAATTTTTGATTAAAAAAAAAAAAACTGAATTTTCTTTTATTTTAGTTTAAATTTTAAAAGAGTTTTGAAAGTCATTTTAGTCAAATCACCGGTCAACCGCGAGTTAGCGGGCATTCCGAGGGCCTAACACCTTCTCGGAATGTACATTGAACTTTGAACCCTTTTCAATTGATTTTTATCTGTTTTAAACCTTTTGAAAAATAAATTGTAAGTTTTCTTGATTTTTACTAAAAAATCAAGTGGCGACTCTGTCAATTTGGAAAGTTGATTTTTCTTAAATCATAAGATTAATTGATTTTTTGAAACTTAGTCATTTCTTTTTTTTTTAACTTTACGTATATCTATTTTTGATAAAACATAAATGGCGACTCTGCTGGGGATTAATTAAGTTCTAACCACAATGATTTGACTATTTGGACTAATTGTATTTATTAAACTGTTTATATGTGATTAAATTACTTAAATCATAAACTGGCATTGCATATCATGGCATAATTCTGATGTATGTATAGTATATTAAAGAACGGTTTGCGGAACCGCAACCGGACTTTTTTATACTCACCCTTTTTCGGAATTAGCGGCAATTTATTGGTTCGTCATGCGTCCAATGGTTGTCGCGAGTTCCAGCCCAAATTGTCCGTTTGGGTTCCCGGTCTTTTCAAAAGCCACTCCTAGTAAACTAGCATAGAGCCGAGCTAAAATCCCGAATTTAGGAGCATTTGAACTAAGATGACCCAACACCCAAGGCGTGTTGGGCCCATTAGAAAGACCACCTTGAGTCCAAAATAGTTTACGACCTAAACGGACGTTCATACTTATGTGTTTAAATTTGAAGGATGTATACGTTGTTTGAAAAATCATTGTCTAGTAGGGTAAGAATTAGATCATCGTTTATACTAGTTGAAGAAAGAGTTTCACAAACTACTATCCAAAGACGTTGGCACTCGGAGACGACAAGAAGTTTAAAGGAGGCATAGTATAGGATTGTACCCCTGCGTGAGACTGAATATTTTGTATCCCATTTTCTCAATTATGTATCCCCATTTAAGTTTTATTCATAAATTTGTATAAATTTGGGTTGTGGGACAATGGAAAGTTTCAAATGACATATACATCCTTCAAATCGGTAGGCCTACCCTTGGCATAAAAGGATCACAAGCATGTTAAGACGCGATATTTGTTTGTATACTTGTGTGCTTATCTGCTCTATGTGTGATATTATGCATTTTGTATTCTGAATCCAAACTGACAAATCTGCCTTTGAGTTGTTTTCTTTGTTAGGTATTTTGAACTGATCTGTGTTGATTAAGCTGGCAGATCATCCTTACTTCACCAGATCAAAAGGTCCCGTAGATTCCTTGCCAAGACAAAATTCTGACAAAGGAAAGATGACTATGGGAGATAATAGCGAGGAAGTTGGTCTTACTGATGTTGTGGTCGCTCAACCTACCATAGCCGACCAAAATGAGTTGATTCTGCAATTGATGCAGCAAATTGCAGAAATGAGAATGGAAATGCAAAGGAGACAGGATCTGCCTCCGCCGGGTTTTGCTGTTAATGCTACAGAGGGAAGGCCTCCTATCTACTTTCCTTCCTCAATTGTGGATCCAGCTCAAGGCATGCCACTCGCTCAGAATCCCCCTGTTATAGACCCAACTACCCAAAATCCGCAGTATGCTTTGGCCTCTTATCAAACTCCACCTCATCCTCAGAATAACCACCCCCAAATGCCCTCTCATCTTCAAAATACCCAACCTCAATCATTTCCAACACCGCAAAACCAAAGTCAAAATCTGAATCAAAACACTTCTAATCCTCAGGCATCCCACCACTTAAATCAGAACACCAATCCTCAGGCCTACCCACAGAATTACCAAACCGCCCAAAACGCTCCAAGTCCCTCTATAGCTCCACCCCTCCCAAAAAAAGCCACCTTCCAAGTTCCCTTTCCTGCCGAGCACGAGGTGCACGGTTCTGAGTTGGACTATTACGAGGAACAGGAAAGAGAATGGAGAGTGAAGGAAGAAGCAAAAATAGACATAAAGGAGGAGATCAAGAAGGCTATGAAAGAGCTTCAATGCGTCCCCGATACCGCCGGACTTAACTATGAAGATTTGTGCATTCACCCAAGTCTGGACCTTCCAGAAGGGTTCAAGATCCCGAAGTTTGACACCTTCGAAGGAGTGGGCAACCCTATGGCTCATCTGAGAGCCTACTGTGACCAGCTCGTGGGAGTTAGAAGGGACGAAGCTTTACTGATGCGGCTTTTCAGCTGAAGTTTGTGCGGGGAGGCTCTGGAGTGGTTCACCTCCCACGAAACCCGACAATGGCCCAGCTGGAATGCTCTATCAAAGGACTTCATCGAGCGATTCGCTTATAATGTAGAAATTATTCCTGATCGTTACTCTTTGGAGAAGATGAAGCAGAAGACTACTGAGAGCTACAGAGAATTTGACTATAGGTGGAGGAAGGAAGCAGCGAGAGTAAGACCGCCCATGTCTGAAAAAGAAATTGTTGAGGTGTTTGTGCGGGTGCAAGAACCCGAGTATTATGACAGAATCATATTGCTCATTGGAGCAAAGTTTGCTGAAATAGTCAAGATCGGTGAGACTATAGAAGACGGTTTGAAAACAGGGAAGATAGCCCGTGTAGCCGCATCACCCGGATCTTCAGGGTTGTTAAAGAAGAAGAGAGAAGAAATTGCTACAGTTTCATATGAGGGGAAGAAAACCCCCAAAAGCTTGTTATATTCCCGAGGTCGTTCTCGACCTTCCCAAAATTCCTATCAAGCTTGCGCTAGTCATCCCAATAATTCTCCAATTTATCAAAATACTACCTCCACCTATCCGAATGTCCAAGCTCCACTATACCAAAGTCCACCCCCAAATTACCAAAATCCATCTCCCGCTTATCCAAATCACCCTCCACTCTACCAAATTCCATCTCCTCACTATCAGGGTATGGCTCCCAACTGTGCTAACATGCAGTCGAGCTACCGAGAACCCCCTACTGCATATCAAATCCAAGCTCCACCATATCAAACCCCCCACCCGAATTGCCAAGCTCTATTGCCAAACTACCAAGCCAATTCATATCCCAAAGGTCAAGCTCCCCGTCCGAACAACCGGGGTTATCAACAGATGCCTCCCCCACAAGGGAGTTATGATCCCCCTCAACCTCGGTTCGAGAAGAAACCTGCAAGGAATTTCACCGCGCTCCTTGAAAGCCGAACAAAACTTTATGAGCGACTGACTGCGGCCGGATATATCCACCCTATGGGGCCCAAGCCCATGGATATCAATTCGAAATTCTATAGGCCAGATAGAGATGTGCTTATCATTCCAATAGTATTGGGCATGATACTGAGGATTGTATCAACCTCAAGCACAAGATTCAGGATTTAATTGACCAAGAGGTGGTCTGTCTCCAACCAGCTGCACCTAATGTCAATACCAATCCGTTGCCGAATCATGGGGGCGACAATGTGAATATGATCGAGATAGACGACGACTGGTGTGGAACGAGGGCTTCGTTGAGTATCAAAGAGAAAAAAGAGTTTATTATATTGACACCCACAAAGGCTGTTGCCTTGGTGCCATCAAAAACTCTTATCAAGCCAAAGTTCGTGATTGAAACTGCAGCTGCACAAGGTATGACCCGATCTGGAAGATGTTATACTCCTGAGGAGCTTGCTCTCGGAGGTCAAAAGAAAGATCAGACTAAAAGGCCGATAAGTGAAGGCGAAGAAGAGGAATTCTGGAGAAAGATGCAGCCGAAGGATTATTCCATTGTCAAGCATTTGGAGAAGACTCCAGCCCAGATTTTTGTGTGGGCCTTGTTGATGAGCTCACAGTTACACAGGCAGGCTTTAATGAAGGCTCTTGATGATACGTACGTGCCCGCGGGCACAAGCAGTGATAACGTGGCCGCTATGATCAACCAAGTCATCCGAGGACATCGTATCAGCTTTTGCGATGATGAGCTGCCTTTTGAAGGGAGGTCACATAACAAGGCACTACACATCACTATCGTATGCCGCAAAAAGGTCATAAATCGCGTCTTGGTAGATGATGGATCTGGTTCTGAATATTTGCCCATTGTCGACTTTGAAGCAGTTACGGTTTGACTTGGGGAAACTGGAGCAGAACCAAGTCAATGTAAGAGCCTTCGTGGGGTGTAGAGAGATACGTTGGGAGCGGTGAATTTGGTCCTCCAAATGGGTCCGGCAGAATTCAGCGCACAATTCCAAGTCTTGGACATTGACACCAGCTATAACCTTTTTCTGGGAAGGCCTTTCATTCATATGACTGGAGCTGTGCCTTCTACTTTGCATCAGATGATGAAGCTCATTTGGAAAAACGAAGAGTTGGTTATTCATGGTGAAGGGAGTCACTCCGGCAGACAGGCGCCAATAATTGATGAGGTATCACGAGGTACAGATTTCTACACGGTGGAGCTGGTAAATGCCACCGGTGAAGACTTGGCCCCACATCCTCCTATGCCTGCTGTGTATAAGATGATAGCCACTGTGATGCTGCAGAATGGTTTCGAACCAGGTTTCGGATTGGGAAGAAATTCCCAAAGAATTATTGAGCCTATTTCGGTCCCCGTCAAAGGAGTAAGATATGGTTTGGGGTACGTCCCCGCAGATGATGATTTGAAGGTGAATAAGAAGAATGATCAAGCATTAGCTAAACCAATCCCTCATTTATATCAATCATTTCCAGTCCGAGAGTATGCTGAACAAGACGACCTTGGGGAAGGAATCTGTGGCCTTTTCGAGGAGATCGACGCTGTTATTGAGGAAGAAGTAGAGCTAGCTGGTATCCATGATGCTGAGCCTGGAGAGGTGCTGCAGAACTGGACCTCCACGCCGATCCTGATTCCCTGAACTTCTTGGTAGAAGGGCATCGTTTCATGCATATTTAAATCGGTGGTAGTCCGAAAGAGGTCCGAGACCCACCATTTTGCATTTTATTAATTGCCTGCATTTTAAAATTCCCTCGTGATGTTTGAAGAAGGCAACATGGCCCTTTGCCATTGCCAAAGTTTGCATTATTTCCTATTTTGAATGAAAGCCTTTTTTAGTAAAATTTACTTATTTACTTATTTGCCATATTTTAACTTTTTTAACTTTGTCTATTTTCAGTAATATAAGTTTTAAACCTGCCAATGTCATGTCATGTCATGAGCTGAACGAACAAAGTGAGGAAGGTGATGACGAGGTTGATGAATACGAAGAGGAAAATGAGGTACCGGAATATGTTGTTGAAGAATTTCTGCAGTTTGAAAATCAGCATAAACCGAATTTAGAGGAAACTGAAATTATAAATTTGGGAGACCAGGAGTGTGTCAAAGAGGCCAAAATCAGCGTTCATTTGAATGAAACTCAGAGGAGGGATCTAATTGATTTGCTCACTAAATACATTGATGTGTTCGTCTGGGAAGTCAGCGACATGCTAGGGCTGAGTACCAATGTTGTGTCTCACAAGTTGCCGATTAATCCAGGGTTTAGTCCGGTGAAGCAGAAAACTCGTAAATTCAAGCCTGAGCTGAGTTTAGAGATTAAAGAAGAGATTACCAAGCAGATCGAGTCTCGATTGGTGGAAGTGACACAATACCCGACTTGGTTGGCAAATGTTGTTCCGGTCTCTAAAAAAGATGGGAAAATCAGAATTTGTGTCGACTACAGAGATCTTAACAAAGCTAGCCCTAAGGATAACTTTCCATTGCCGAACATTTATATTCTGATCGATAACTGTGCTAAGCATGAAATGCAGTCATTCGTGGATTGTTATGCAGGTTATCATCAGATTCTGATGGACGAGGAAAATGCCGAAAAAATAGCTTTTATTACACCTTGGGGTGTATATCATTACAGAGTGATGCCATTCGGCCTCAAGAATGCTGGTGCTACCTATATGAGGGCTATGACGACCATATTTCATGACATGATTCATAAGGAGATTGAGGTATATGTGGATGACGTCATAATCAAGTCCCGCGAGAGTTCGAACCACTTGACACATCTAAAGAAGTTCTTTGATCGTTTGCGTCATTACAACTTGAAGTTAAATCCCGCCAAATGCACTTTTGGAGTTCCAACCGAAAAGTTATTGGGATTTATAGTCAGCAGAAGGGGTATTGAGCTCAATCCTTCTAAGATTAAAGCAATTCAAGAGTTACCTCCGCTGAAGACGATAAAAGAGGTGATGAGTTTCTTAGGGAGGCTGAACTACATCAGTCGATTCATAGCTCAATCAACCGTGGTGTGTGAGCCTATCTTCAAGCTGTTGAAGAAAGATGCTCCGACAAAGTGGACTGAAGAGTGTCAGACTGCTTTTGATGCTATCAAAAACTATTTGTCCAATCCACCGGTGCTAGTTCCTCTGCGAGAAGGGAGTGCTTTGTTGTTGTATTTGTCCGTCTCAGATAGTGCATTCGGATGCGTGCTCGGTCAACACGATGAGACAGGAAAGAAGGAAAGGGCTATCTATTATATAAGCAAGAAGTTTACGCCATACGAGTCTCGTTACACTCTGTTGGAGAGAACATATTGTGCTTTGACTTGGCTTGCCTAGAAGTTGAGACATTATTTGTCTTCGTATACTACATATCTCATTTCTAGAATGGGTCCGCTGAAGTATATCTTCCAGAAGGCGATGCCGACCGAAAATTTAGCTAAATGGCAAATGTTGTTGAGTGAATTTGACATTGTGTATGTGACTCAGAAGGCGATAAAGGCACAGGCCTTGGCTGATCATCTTGGAGAAAATCCAGTTGATGAAGAGTATGAGCCGCTCAAGACTTATTTTCACGATGAAGAGGTATCCTTTGTGGGTGAAGATATTTCCGAAATGTATCCTGGTTGGAGATTATTCTTTGATGGAGCAGCAAATCACCAAGGTAAAGGTATCGGAGCAGTCTTAGTGTCAGAATCTAGGCAACACTATCCCATGGCAGCTAAGCTCCAATTTAATTGCACGAACAACATGGCCGAGTATGAAGCTTGTATCCTCGGTTTAAAAATGGCCATTAACATGAGTGTCCATGAGTTATTGGTTATTGGAGATTCAGATTTGTTGATTCACCAGGTTCAAGGAGAGTGGGCCGTGAAGAATCCAAAGATTATACCCTACGTGCATTATGTACAGAAGTTATGCAAGAGATTTCATAAGATCGAATTCAGACATACTCCTAGAATACAGAATGAGTTGGCCGATGCTCTCGCCACCATTGCATCAATGCTCAAACATCCAGATACTGATTATATTGATCCTATGGATATAGAGTTGAAAGAATATCCAGTCCATTGTTCCCATGTTGAAGCAGAACCAGACGGTTTGCCATGGTATTTTGATATAAAGAAATATTTGGAGTCCGAATGTTATCCTGAAGATGCAATATCCAACCAAAAGAAGTCGATACGCCGTGTGGCTCTCAATTTCTTTCTAAGTGGAGAAGTCCTTTATAGGAGGACTCCAGATTTGGGTCTTCTCAGATGTGTCGATGCTGTTGAAGCTGCAAAGCTTATTGAACAGATACATGCTAGACTTTGTGGTACGCACATGAATGGGCTCACTTTAGCAAGGAAAGTCCTTCGAGTAGGATATTTCTGGATGACTATGGAGAATGATTGTTGCAAGTTTGTGCAGAAATGTCATAAATGTCAAGTGCACGGTGACCTGATTCGAGTACCGCCTCACGAACTCAATGCAATGAGTTCACCTTGGCCATTTGTAGCTTGGGGCATGGATGTCATTGGTCCAATAGATCCATCCGCCTCTAATGGACACAGATTTATTTTGGTTGCCATTGATTATTTCACCAACTGGGTGGAAGCAGATTCGTACAAGTCGGTCACCAAGAAAGTTATAGCTGATTTTGTTCGCAACAATCTAATATGCAGATTTGGAGTGCCAGAATCCATCATTACTGATAACGGTGCAAATCTCAATAGTTATTTGATGAGAGAGATATGTGAGCAGTTTAAGATTACTCATCGAAACTCGACCGCCTATCGTCCTCAAATGAATGGAGCTGTAGAGGCTGCCAATAAAAATATCAAGAAGATTTTGAGAAAAATGAGTGATAATCATCGAGGTTGGCATGAGATGTTGCATATGCTTTACTGGGTTATCGAACGACTGTCAGAACGTCGACTGGAGCTACTCCATACTTGCTAGTATATGGAACAGAAGCAGTCATACCGGCTGAAGTGGAGATACCGTCTTTGAGAGTTTTTAAGAAGCTGAGTTGAGTAATGCTGAATGAGTTAGCAAGAGAATTGACCAGTTAACTTTGATTGACGAAAAGAGAATGGTTGCCGTTTGTCATGGTCAACTATATCGACAGAGAATGATTCGTGCTTTCCACAAGAGAGTCAGAGCTAGAATTTTTGAAATCGGTCAGTTGGTCCTTAAGCGCATTTTTCCTCATCAAGATGAGTACAAAGGAAAATTTGCACCAAATTGGCAAGGACCCTACATGGTTCGCAAAGTATTATCTGGAGGTGCTTTGGTCCTGTCGGAGATGGATGGCACCGCATGGACGAAACCGATTAACTCAGATGCTGTCAAGAGATACTACGTGTGAAGTTTCAGTTTGTATTTCTGTCATCTACTTGTAATTGTTATATTTTAATTGTATTTGCTTTGTTTAAAATCTTTTCCCTCTTATTTGAACTACGTTCGACCTGAATTCTCAAGAATGAGATACGTAGGCGGCCTATGTCGGCCTCGGTCGGTTTTCTTTGTAAAATGTCTTATTATTGTTACCTTTGGGGGAACTATGTTTGACCTGATTCCTGCCTCAACGGGATACGTAGGCGCCACAAGGGTTCGGTCATATTTCCCGTAAGATTTCTATTTTATAGTAGAAACTGGGACAAAAGTTTTGAGAGGGTCTCAAAAATCCCTGAGAAGGAGATTTATCCCCAGCGAGTCAAGGTGGAGACACTTCAAGATTTGCAACTGGGATAGAATTTTCGTGAAGATCTCAAAAATTCCATGATTTACTAACCGGCAGTTGAAGATAAGCCATAACTTGTAACTGGGACAGAAATTTTGAGAATAGCCTCAAAATTTCAACATGGTTTATCGATGGTCTGGAGTGACTTTGAATACTCCCCAGCGAACAATCAGATAGACCTCCGAGTATTAGACTTAAAGAAGTTCGCTAAGCCTGACGTGACATGACACTTGGCAGTGACTGTTTCTTCTCAAAAATACTATTTCTCAAAATTTATTTTCTCTTAAGTTTTCCCTTTGTGTTTCATTTGTTTTGGCATAAAATATTTTGTCTTATCTATCAAGAGTCGAGAGATCAGGAAATCAACCGGAGATAGCAAGACATGAAGCAGACAACTGAACAAATCGACACAAATTAGTTCATTTTAAAAACTAACAATCTTTTTGTGGACGCAGGTTTATAGCTTTACTCTGAAATCAGCAAATTCCTCTGATGGTGAATATGGAGAAGTCAAGGGAGGAGAAAAGCTCTCCAGAATTTAGCGATGATGCAAGAATTATTGCCTATATCGGAGAGGTGGGGATATAAATAGTTTATTTTAGTCAATATCCAACAACATGAAGTCTATAAGGAACGTACGGCTAGATTCGAGGATGAATCAAGCAAAAATCTAATGTTAGATATGATATTATACACTACCCGGAGGGGTCATTTTATTTTATTGTCGATCGGGACGATACACTACCTAGAGGGTCATTTTACTGTATTGTCAATCGAGACGATATGATTATCCAGAAGACACCCAGAAGATCACTATGTTGCTCGATTGAAGCATTGTCTTCACTTGGTACCAAATATGACATCAAAAGTTAAAATTCATACATCGCGAGAAGATATTCATGCCTCGCAGAAAATTATACATAACGAGAAGATTTCGTACCTCGCTGAAATTTATGCATCGCAAGAAGATTTCATACCTTGCAGAATTTATGCATTGCGGGAAGATATTCATGCCCCGCAGAAGATCATGCATCGAGAATCAATATTCATGCATCGCAGAAGATCATGCATCGCGAGTCAATATTTATGCATCGCGAAAGATCATGCATTGCGAGTTAATATTCATGCATCACAAGTTAATCGCGAGAAGATATTCAAGCCTCGCAGAAAATTATACATCGCGAGAAGATTTCATACCTCGATGAAATTTATGCATCGCAAGAAGATTTCATACCTTGCGGAATTTATGCATTGCGGGAAGATATTCATGCCCCGCAGAAGATCATGCATCGCGAGTCAATATTCATGCATCACGAAAGATCATGCATTGCGAGTCAATATTCATGCATCGCGGAAGATCATGCATCGCGAGTCAATATTCATGCATCGCGGAAGATCATGCATCGCAAGTTAATATTATACATCGCGAGAAGATTTCATACCTCGTAGAAATTTATGCATCGCAAGAAGATTTCATATCTTGTGGAATTTATGCATTGCGGGAAGATATTCATGCCCCGCAGAAGATCATGCATCGAGAGTCAATATTCATGCATCGAGATTTAATATTCATGCATCGCGGAAAATCATGCATCGCGAGTTAATATTTATGCATCACAAGTTAATCGCAAGAAGATATTCATGCCTCGCGTAAAGTTATACATCGCAAGAAAATTTCATACCTTGCGGAATTTATGCATCGCAAGAAGATTTCATACCTTGCGGAATTCATGCATCGCGAAGATCATGCATCGCGAGTCAATATTCATGCATCACGGAATATCATGCATCGCGAGTCAATATTCATGCATCGCTGAAGATCATGAATTGCGAGTCAATATTCAAGCATCGCGAGTTAATATTCATGCATCACAAGCTAATCGCGAGAAGATATTCATGTCTCATAGAAAATTATACATCGCGAGAAGATTTCATACCTTGCGGAACTTATGCATCGCAAGAAGATTTCATACCTTGCGGAATTTATCCATTGCGGGAAGATATTCATGCCCCGCAGAAGATCATGCATCGAGAGTCAATATTCATGCATCGCGGAAGATCATGCATCGCGAGCCAATATTCATGCATTGCGGAAGATCATGCATCGCGAGTTAATATTCATACATCGCAAGAAGATATTCATGCCTCGCAGAAAATTTATGCATCGCGGGAAGATACCCATGCTCCACAAGGAATCATGCACTGCCAGAAAGGGAATCGGGCATCTGAAGAAAATATTCACCCATCGGCATCAACTGCATAATTTTATTTTTGATAAAAACAAACATCAAGAAAAATATCAGAGACGACATCAAGATAAATATCAGCACACTGCATCTGTTTTTATTTATTTCAACATCAAATGAAGAATACATTGAAGATTGCATTACATACATAAGACATAAGCTCTATTTGTTTTACGTCAGACCGATCGAGTTGACGTCAAATGTCGAGGAGAACAATTAAGTGTCGACACGGTAAAAGACATTGTCTCCCTTTTTAATTGAGTTTTTATGCTGATGTGTTTTATCTCAGTATTTGTTGAGAGCATCCGAAAGGATGAATTCTCCAAAAACAAACCACATGTGCGGACGACATCAAAAAGGATGCAGCACAACGTGGAACTTTTTCTTAGCAGCGGACTGGGATATAGTCCAAAGAGGAGTGTCAAACTCTTAGGACGCGAGCAGATGAGCGACTTCCACCACAATCAAACCACACCCCTATCAGAAGGCATGTGAGTTTTTCATTAGGTTTTGTCAGTTTCGGTCTCGCATCCGGAAATTTTGGTCTACCGGAAGCAAGTTTCCAATCTGAGTGACAATACACCAAGAGCTTTGAAAACTATGTCCGTGTAACTTCTTAATTATGGGTGTGAAGTGCACCACATTCATGACTAAGAGGTTGCAAGCCTTTTTTTCTTACTCAATTTTATTTGTCACTATTCCAGAACCAAAGGTTATCTAGCATAATAGATTTCCTTTTCAACCGATCGAGTCGAACTACAAACAGCCTGATTCCTAAGATTTGAGGATATGTAGGCGGACTCAACGTTGAAAACTTGGCTGTTCTCCAACATTCTGTCATAAATCTTACTCTTGAGCATCTTCGTACCTCCATAATTCGGCGTCGAGATGACCTTTGATTTCTTTCAAAGTCGTGCGTTAAATCAAGCGTATTGAACTACAAGTGGCCTGAATTCTCATATTGCCTGAGATATGTAGGAAACTCGTTTCCAGGGTTCGGCCATAATTCCTAAAGTCCGTACCAAAATCCCTTTCCTAAAAATGAATAATGTGTTCGGTCAAAATTGGCTTGGTCAATTTCATTTTCCTCGAATTTCTTGCATCAATCCAAGTAAAATGAGGGACAGTTGTTGACACCCAATTTTGACCCTCCCCAATATAAATTAATCATATTGAGCTTCCTAAATTCCAAACGATTTAAAATAGTTAGTTTTATAAAATTTCAAGAAAACATAAATTATATATATATATATATATATATATATATATAAAATATTTTTGCAAGTTACAATTTTAAATAGTTTTGTCACATTTTTGTAATTTTTAGATGATATATATGTTTTAAATATTTATGTATATGATTAGTTTATTTTATAAATATTTGAAAATCGTCTCAAAAAAAAAAATTGTTTTAATTAAATAGTTGGTTAATTAGTCTAGTTATTCAGTGGTATATATAGGTTAACTAGTTTATAATTAAGTCAATTATTTTATTTCGTTAAGATTATGAAGCTCTTTAATTAATTTATATTAATTCATTACCCAAATCCTTAAACTCATTTAAAGGACCAAATTTTGGGCCCTTTTTCAACTTAGCCCAACATCCTTTTTTTTGGCTAATTCAAATGACCCAAATTTAGGCCCATTTATCCACATTTCCAGCAGCCCACTTCCATTTCCTTTCAATTCCAAGTCCCCAGCAATTCACCAATTTTTCTTTTTATAAAAAAAAAACAAAAACAAAGAAGCCCCACCAACACTTTATCTTCCACCAATACAAAATTGACCCATACTGTTCTTCTTCTTCTCCAAAATCCAGAACGAATGAAACTTAGAAAACCAAAGCAACCTGACCCACGTCTCCTCTCTCTTTGTCCTCCCGTACCAAGAGTCGTTGTCAAACTTTCCAGGTGTCAAGATCTTACACCTCCTTCGTCCTTGATCTTCGAATCGGACGTCTCCCCTCTAGATTCCGTTGAAAATTGTACGATTTTGGTACAAATGATAGCTGGCCACCTTATCCTTTTGAGGGGATTTGAGTTTCAAATTCGAAATCCCCCCTCTCGATTTCCCCACTCCAAATTTTTTTTTCTTCTTTTATTTTTATTTATTTTTTTCAGCCATAATTTGGCCTATAAATATCTTCCTCTTCTTCATATTGGGGGAGAAAAAAAAAGAAGAGAGGTCGGCTTTAGATAAGAAAACATTAGAAAATACTGGGAGAATTATTGTTAAGTAGAGATTTTCTTAAAAACAGATTTTTTTAGAGGTGGAATTTTTGGAGATAATATATATATATATATATATATATATATATATATATATATATACCTACTCATACTCATAGCGATTTAACCAAGCAATTTCTCAATGTTCGTTAGAAACTAGAGTTCTATTTCGGGATCCTTCGTTACGGTTTATGTTTGCGTATTGTGTGGATCAGTTCTTCGCACCTCTGCTCGTTCTTGTCCACAGTCGCTGCCCGGAAAAGGGTAATAGTTCCTTTTTCACTTACGTTAATCGTTATGTTATGTGTTTAACTTAACTCGGTTAGAAAATTCAAATATTGGAATGTGCATTTATTTTTCCTTACACAATGAAGTCATTTAGCTGAATCATGCTTAATATGCTAGTGCACTGGTCTCTCTATGTTATTTTAATGAAGTTGAAGCATTGTTCCTTTACAACTCTAACATATCAGTGGATTAGGATGTTTAAGTGGTCCATTTTAATAGGCTTATGATGTATTCATGTGTACCTTCTATGTGTATATGTTTATATCATGTGTTATGGCTATCATTTTACTTTTCTATAGTATGTAGCTTGAAGAACAGACCCGAGCATGCTTAAAATCATTGATTGTCATATTCTGTTATAAGTTCTTTTTTTTATGTTATGAGTGTAGTCTTTAAATCAAAGTTTGTAATGTGGGCTCTCCATTTTTCTTATGTGTTCTACTTCCTAGAATGATGGAAATAAATGTTTTATATTTGAAACAAGTTGCTTAGTAGACTAAAGGGTTGGCTTTGTTAATGACAAGTTTTAGTGTTACTTCTTGTTTATATTGAGATCCTTCATTGCTCTTAATGCTATTTAGTTATGCTACTCGATTGTTTAAACCACATCTTTGCTAGACTTTGACAAAATTGAGCCTCGCTAATTTGTTTATTTCGTTTTTGTTGCATGTGATACCACCCGAGTCCTCTTGGACTCCAATCTTCTTCCCTCATATTCCGGATGGGCCATAAAGGCCCCAAATCCCATTTTCCCTTCGAGTCAGCCTCCTCGGCAAGCTGCAAAACCGGTGTGCAGGTCAAAACGCAGCAAAATATGTTGCGGGAAAATAATTTGAAGGTCTCCAAAAGCCTAAAAAGGGGGCTAATATACTGCTGTATACACTAATATATATTCTAAAGTATGATACGCAGGTTCAAAAATCAGTACAGGTGCTTGAGAGGATGAATCGGGGTGTATATGTCAAATACACAGTTCGATATACAATGAAAAGGGTCGAATGCAGCCTCATATATAGTGGTATATGCAACACGTATACACAGTTTTTTTTTGAAGAAACAATGAGGCCAAAGCCCAAAGAAATTTGCAGCAGGCCCAATTTTCTTTGGGTCCATTTTAGAATGAGGCAGGCTTCCAGATTCAGTACTTGGGCATGGCCCAAGTTCAAATATCTCTTCTCCCTATTATTAACTATTTGTTATTATCTTTATATTGACTAACATTTTGGTGGAATTTTATTAATTTCCCACGGACAGCCATTTCTTGCTATATTTATATAGTCATAAATATTTATTTTGTCTTTTTAATTATTATTATTTATTTAGTTTATTTTATCGATTTTTGCCAACACTTAAATTATACCCCTTAAGAAATTTCCCTTATTTCTTTTCCCCTTAAGATAATATAATTGAGTAAAACAAATAAATAATTTTTGATTAAAAAAAAAAAACTGAATTTTCTTATATTTTAGTTTAAATTTTAAAAGATGTTTGAAAGTCATTTTAGTCAAATCGCCGGTCAACCGCGAGTTAGCGGGCATTCCGAGGGCCTAACACCTTCTCGGAATGTACATTGAACTTTGAACCCTTTTCAATTGTTTTTTATCTGTTTTAAATCTTTTGAAAAATAAATTGTAAGTTTTCTTGATTTTTACTAAAAAATCAAGTGGCGACTCTGTCAATTTGGAAAGTTGATTTTTCTTAAATCATAAGATTAATTGATTTTTTCGAAACTTAGTCATTTCTCTTTTTTTAACTTTACGTATATCTATTTTTAATAAAACAGGGAGGGGGGGTCGTATCCAGACATTTAACCCCTTTTAAGTCCTTCTATGTGTATTAAACATTTACCTTGAGTTTAACCTTCATACCACACTCCAAAAGTCAATTACAAGACCCTTAAACACACTAGTTCATCTCACTAGTTCAATTTACTATTTTTCGGACTGGTGGTCGTTTCTTGACATTTGACTTCTAAAATCACCAAACTAACTTAAATAGCAATTTTTCATAATTTAAACAAGTTTCCAACTATAAACTAACATGTAAGGCTTTAGTATCACCTACTTAACTTCCATTAGACTCTAGCTAGGTCTAACTAGGTTCTACGGGGTGTAATAGAAAATTCGCAATAAAACTCAAGAATCTCGACGAATGCCTTGATCTTTTTCTCTTTTTTTCTCTTCTTTTCTCTTCGTGAAATCTCAACTTAAACCCTAATCATAGATTTGTATTATAAAAATGAACTAAATAAGTTTAGACCTCTAAAACCCTACTAAAAATAAATTTAATATGATTCGGTAAGGGAAAGACCAAAATACCCCTCATATTTTCGGGTAACTTTCCTTATTTGGACAACCTTACATCAAAAAAACATATCTACCTTGTATGAGCTTGACAATGATAAAACTCGACAACATTGAAAAGAGGATTCCAAGACCTTTCATTTGATATCTTGTGGGTCTGTTAAATCATCATGTTCTAAACTCGTGTTGCTGCACTATACATCTTCTTCCCTGATTTTAAGGTCTATTCAACCCCGTTGATTCTCATGTTGCTGTAGTTGCTATCCCAGAGACTAAGGGTGAGCTTATTGGCATCTTTGGTGTACTTGTCTCCATCTATGCTCTTTTGAAACACTTTTTATTATTTCGAGACTAAGTGTATATTGCTTGTGTATGTCTACTATGTACTCGATCTTTTATAACAACTTTCCGCTAGCCTCTACTAGGTTTTAGGTTGGATCTTGTATTTTTTCGTGTGTGTGTTTTCTTTTATTTTTGTTGTTTCTACCTTAAATCTTTTGGTTATGCTTTTATCTATTTCTTCCACTCCCTAGGCATGTTATCGTTGGTTTCTAGCTAAGGGTTGGCTTACTTACAAATGTGATTTAATAAATTCAAAGTCTCAGGTTCACTAGTGTTGCTGGTGAAAAGATAATTTCTAGTAGAATTATGTTGGTCTGTGCGGAGACATATGTATCCTATCTTTAGGAAACTATAGGAGATCCTTAGGGAGATTCTTTCTTTTTATCCCATATCGCGCGTTCTTAGTCCTGTTGGTTTTAGGTATTCTCATTTTTTTCACTCTTTCATGAATGGTGCACTTGCATTGTGATGCAGATGGGATGATGCTTTCGAGAGTTAAAATCATGAAGTATTTTACACAAAACTAAAGTATTAAAAGGTAAAAAAATAAAATTTCAATCATAATTTTTTGGAACAAAAGATGCCTAGAGTATACGAAACATGCAGAAGGATACACTGAGGGTATCAATGGACGGAGTTAGAAGAAGTTGTCGTTATGGGGCTAAGATTTATGGATCTTCATATTAAGTCCACCAAATAATTATAAACTCGGGAGCGGATATGGATGACTAGTCCACCAACATAAAAGGCAACGAATAATGTTCATCACCCTTTGCTTTGAGTTTTTTAGATCTAAAGATCCAAATTTGATTCTTGATGATTATTGGTATTGATTAGAGGCAAGTGAGGCTAATATTATTGTTGTAAACTATAATGAACCTCCAGGTTATTTATATATTTATTTCTTCCTTTCGTCGTTTAGAGTGTACCTATAGTGACTGATATCTTGGTCACATGGTCATTTATTTTGGTTTTATGTGAATTTTTGTGTTTTTGAGCTTTTGAACCTTGAACGATTGATTTTGATCAAATGTGAAGGGAACGGTCTTAGAATGTAATTCTGGAATTTCCATCAACTCCGGAAGGGTCATTTTAGGCTAGTGTCATGGTCATCTTGGATCCCGAGATTTTTGGTGCGTTATTGTGTCATCGGGCATTTTAGCTTATAAGTTTAGGGCCTAAGTTTGAACTTGGTCAAACATACTAGGTAAATGATATGCTAGGTTTAGCGTAGAAAACAATTTATTTAAACCTTATATCATTAAAAGAATAAAATATGATCCATTATGAAACTATATTTGTGTAGAAACAATCCAAACAAGTGAACTAAAAATTATTAGAAATGAAAAAATAATAATACTAGGAAGCGCTTTCTCTGATCTTACATGAGTTTTTTCATTCTCGGAGTTCTTTCTTGTTAAGCATAGTAGGAAGAGAGTTTACGTTAGTACTAAGAGAGCTTATAAATTATAAGCTCTCTTAGTGCTATCATAAAACACTTCTTCCCACTATGCTTATCAAGAAAAACACTCTGAGAAAGAAAAACAAAAAAATATTTAATTAATCTAAATTCACACCATGTAAGATTAGAGAAAGTGCTTCCTAGTATTTGTTGTCATTTCCAAGCATTCTCAATTCACTTGTTTGGACAGTTTCTACACAAATATAGTTTCATAATTTCACTAACCATCCTGGTAATTTACTCTATTTCCCAATCTTTTCAGTATTTAGAGCTTTCCTGTAGTGACCCTAAGTCATTTATGACTTGCTAGGACTGATTGTTCGGTCATCGGGTCATTATTTTAGAATTTGTGTGAGTTTCCATACTTTGGGGATTTTGAAACTTGAATGATTGAATTCGATCAGAAGTACAAGTAGATGTCCTTAGAATGGAATTCTGAGAGTTCCATTAACTCTGAAACGTTGAGTTTGGTCTACAAGGACATTTAGTTTGTGTCCAGAGGCTCCTAGTGTGAGTTTGTGTATTTAGGTGAGATGTTGGAAAGTTTAAAATAGAGTTGACTTCTGTCAACATTTGGAGTATTAGTTACAATATGAGAATTTTGTCAGAGCCA
Organism: Solanum sitiens; assembly: GCA_016801875.1. NCBI lineage: Eukaryota > Viridiplantae > Streptophyta > Magnoliopsida > Solanales > Solanaceae > Solanum > Solanum sitiens. Next base: position 2,753,373 of record JABWTJ010000014.1, on the reverse strand, counting down.
TTGGCTCTAGAATGTTGAATTTTGCATAGTAGGACCTTTGTTTTTTTTATCTTCGAGGTCTTCAAATAGGTTTTGGGCATTCAATTGCTTTATTTATTATAGTTAAGGTGTTGACTTCAGTCAACATTTTAGGTACATGGCCTATAAATGTTTTTTCGTTGATTCAATGGAGTCCAGAATATCGTTTACAATCAGATTTCATATATGGTTTGTGTTCATGGGACTCCAGATGATTCCAAAGCATCAAAATTAAAGTTTATCCTGTGTTGGTGCTAGTGCAACTAGGGTAGGTGATTAGAGGTAGAGAAATCATGATCATAATATTAACCTTAAAAAATTTCCGATTTATAAGGTTGATATTATGATAATGATCTCTCGACCTCTATCACCTACCCTAGTTGACATCTAATTATATCGTTGAGCAATGACAGATTGAACCAACTAGTGAGCATTAAATATATCTTCTTGTTTCATTACCAAACACAACTCTTAGATATATCTCTGTCACGACCCAAACCACCGGATCGTGCGTACACCTACTCTAACACAACTCTTAGGTATTTTAAGTATATTAAAACAATCAAGTATCCATTTAGACTTCATGCCTAACATAAGAAATGAATAATAGGATCATGCTCGGATCACTCGCTTCTCCACCCTTGCCCCTTTCTTACAACACTCTCAACTTACATCAATGCTCTAACTACTAACTATTTACTTTTCCAACCGCTAACACTTCTAGTCCCGTTAAATCATAGCCTAAACAACCTAACCACATTAGATAATCCCTATCTGCTAACACATTTTCCTACCACTTGATCATGTCACATTCTTAAATTATCGTCACCTTATCTATACCCAGCCACATTGTTTCTTCTTACCTCAATACTTAACCCCATTCCATCCCCTTTAGGTAACTACCCAAGACAACATCTCAACAATTCACTCTTTCCCGACAAGAACCCCTCATATAATAACTACACATCACCCCCTACTCACATACAGACACTTAATTCCACCACACCCTATCATTATTAGATATACAGGTAATCATCACAAGTGTATGCACATCACAAAACCAAAATGTAATATCCTTCTCCTTACAGATTTATCACAAGTAGTTGGTTATCTCATGGAACCCAAGCCCAAACTATTAGCTTACTGGAACGTGGCAGTCCGATCTTAAGTATGCCAAAACGTGGCAATTCAATCCCAAGTATCCTGGAACGTGGAAATCCGATCCAAACATTAGCTTGCCAGAACATGGAAATTCAATCCCCAATCACACACCATAATCACAATCATAACACATTATCAAGATCATACATTTACATCATGATTTCACGGCAACATCATTCACCTATCTCAGTTTCAACACATGTGATCAATATTGCAACATCCATATATATACAAGTATCACCATGAAGCAAAAATATGCATACATCACCCAATCATGAAATCACAACCATCACCTACTAATTTTCCCCAAATTATTATCACACAAGAGGCCACGTTCAGCCCTAATTCTTCATTAGGTTCGTCTTTAGGGGTTTAAACCTAAATTACTAAACATTCATCTACTAGTTACTTCGATAGTTTAAACCTAGCATATACCAAAATTTATTCCCTTCTACCGGATAACCTTGTTTAATGAAGGACTTTTACTCAATAATTAACTAAGAACACTCAAACCGTCATCAATTCTCTATATAAAGCACTAACCCAAATACAATGCAATCATATAAATTTTTCCATGGATTTTACTCGGTGCACAAAGGTATACGCATATCTCCTACGATTGATTTCATATATTACATGATAAGCACGGGTTTACAACACCTCAATGCGTTAAAACCTAACTTAGTTGGGTGCCAAACAATTTGTACGGAGTTTGATTTCTTTTCCAGCTTTTCCCATTCGCTACGATAAATTTGACGAAGATCTCGCAAGATTCCGCCCTCCCCACACTAGAAACTCCTTCTACTTTTTTCCAAACTTCAAATAACTTTTGTGGGGTTTCTTGGGTAATTTAATACCTATAGGTTATTTTTTGAAAGATGAAAAAATAAGGATTTCCCGAAATTTGGATTCTGCCTCGCTGATCCTGCTTTAGCGGGGTAAGTTGTCGATGCACCGCCTTTGTGCCAGTGACATCTGTCTCACTGTAGCGGGATAGTGTCCAGAATTTATGTGAAATTTTACCCTTCTCAATTAATGATGGTTCGGGTCGTTACAATAGATACCAATATACAACTCGTTTGTTTCCAAACGACTAAGGCTCAGTCATCACACACTCTTACTTTTCGATGCTTCCTTCTAGTAAAATGACTTTTCCATGGGACGATGAAACTACGCGACCTCTAATGATTTGAAACCCTAAAAAGGTAGACACATTCTAAAATAGAGGGGTTTAGATTTCCATAGGTTTCCAAACCTAGCATGGTAATGCCGCCACCACGGCCATTGGCCAGCTCTCCAGGGAGGCTGGTCAGTTTTCTATGACAGATTTCCCACATCTCAACCCTAAGATGCCTATCAGAGCTCCTAGTTTTCCTATGGAGAAATCTTATATTAATTCAATTACAAATGGTACTCCTACATCAGTACATATTGCACTTAAGGAAGTAATATATGTGAAAGGCTTTCCACATATCCAACGGACGGAGGCAGAGGTGGATACCATGAACAAAATTGAAAATTTACAGTATGCGATTGTTGGCAAATTTACATATGATGTAGAAGATCTGGAGGAGTTACGATTGATAATTCCCAAACAATGTAATATTAATGGAGAATGTCAAATTGGGCTACTATGAAACAAACACATTCTTATTAGTCTTAATCAACATGAAGATTTTGTTAACCTTATCTCAAAAGGGGTCTACTATATTGAGTGCAATGATGGATATTCATATATTATGCGCACATTGATCTATGATGCACATTTTAAGATTAATGAAGAAACCACTATGGCAATGGCTGGATTTTGTTTCCAAACCTATTGCCAACTTTCTTTGTCAAAGAAAGGTTATTTTATTTTGCATTTGCAGTGGGGAAGCCCATACAGCTTGATCTAGCGACAATTAATAAAACTAGGCCAAGTTGTGCGAGGGTGAAGGCTTGGATTTGAATGGAAATTTTCCTAAATTGGTTATGATGGATATTATAAATGAGAAGAATGGAGAGATAGATCTGAAGAAACTCAAATTACATATGACTATGTCCCTATGTATTGTCTGTAATGCAATATGCCAGGACATGGCAAAAAGGGATGTCGAATCTTGATCAAAAAGCAGGAGATAGTGGTGCTAGAAAAGTAGATTGGAGACAAGTAGGAGGAAAAGAAAGACAATGCAATGGAGAACACTGGCAAATATGAAAGACCTTGGATTCACTACTTTAGAAAAGGAAAAGCAAGGGTATTATCAAGTGGATTGGTAGTTAGAGACCCAGGTACATGGAGAGCTGTGAAGAATAATAGATTTTCAAGTCTAGGGGAAGATACTACAAATAAAGTAACTTCTTATTACTGCACTTTCAGTGCTAATATTCCCATTCCAGTTATTCCAGCCCATGTACATGAGCATAAAGATATAGGGGAGGAGATACAAACAAAGGAAACAACTAAGTATTAGGTCAACCAAGTCTTTGGAAAAACATCAACTGATCAAGCTAAGGGACCGGATGTCAAAGAAATTCCTACAAATGAAAAAGACAATAGTAACGAGAAATAAATAATAGTGGATAAAACTGCGGAAGAAGAAACAAATGCAAAGAAGGTTAAGGAAGCAACAATTAACAATTATCAAACAATAGAACAACAATCTGCAGAAGAGAGTGATGGTATTGAGAATGAATGTGATAGTGAGCAAGTAAACAACAAAGAAATACAAATATTCCAAAGTCATCAAGTAGTGCAGCATACAGAGAATGTAGCCAATGACAGGGCTATCATTATGATAACAAGTCAGACCGATGTTATTCAAGTCATATCTCCCATTAGGTTATTACATGATATAGTGTCTCATAACTTGGAAGAGGAGCAACTACTTGTCTTGGAGGAAAATCAGGCAATAGGTGTATCAGAAGTTGAAGATCCCAATAAGGAAATGAACCTACCACGGGAAGCAGACTTATGCTCACAGTTATTAAAAAGCTTAAGAAAAAGGAAGCAACAAGCAAGTGTAGTGGAGAATCAATGTATCAGGGTGCAGCCAAAGATAAATAAATCAAAGAGTAAATTATGAAATCTATAATTTGGAACATTAGGTCGGTGAAATCCCAATAAGATTTCCATAGAGTGCAAATGTTGCATAACTTTCATAAATTCTCTTTCATTGGTTTATTGGAACCTTTTCAACATACTAGACACATTAAAAAATATTATAGAAGACTGAAGTAATAGGTGGTGACGGAAAACTATAATGGCAAAATATGGTGCTTTGTCAATTCATAGTTTGATATTACACTGGTCAATTATACTGAGCAACAATTGACATTATGCTTAAAACATCACTAACAAAGTCAAAAATGGCTTGTTACACTGGTCTATGCTAAATGTAATGCTGAGGATAGACTAATACTTTGGGAAGACATATATCAACTATCAGCAGATATGGACAACCCTTGGTTAATAGGTGGAGATTTCAATGTCGTCTTGAATGAAGAAGAAAAAATTGGTGGATCACCAGTCCAAGATGCTGAATGAAGATTTTGATATTTGTATCCATAGTTGTGAACTAGAAGAAATTCAATCTAAAGGAAGTCCATTCACCTGGTGGAATGGAAGAACTGGAATGATTGCATCTTTGAGAGATTATATAGAATCTTATCTAATCAACCGATGCAGAACTGGCTTACTCATATGGAGGTTGAACATCTTACTAGAACAATATTTGATCAGTCTCCTATGTTACTACACATAGAGGAGGGGTGAAAATGCTGCTTTTCCTGAAGTTGTGAGACAGAATTGGATGACTAGTGAAAATCGGAATCCTTTTCCATTATTCAAGGAAAATATCATAAGGGTTAAAACTTCCTTGAGTAAGTGGAGCGAAGACTTATGGTGACATCTTTAAACAATTAGTGATTAGAGAAGATATTGTTAAAGTTAAAGAGCAATTGTTTGAAGAGCTTCCCAATGCTGAAAACAGAGCATTACTTTAGAAGGCTCAGGCATAACATAGGAAATACTTGCACTTTGAAGAATATATTTGGAGACAGAAGGATGGATTAGACTAGTTTGAGAAAGGGGACTAAAATACAAAAAACAATTCATAGCGTTATGAATGGTAGAAGAAAGAGACTTCAACTTCATAGAATTCAAGATAGTCAGGGTGATTGGTTGGTGGAAGAAAATGAAATAGCAGCAGAGGCAACATAATCCTATGCTAACCAATTTCTTCAAGAGAGAGACTCTACATCCTTTTCATATTGAGGAACATTCCTGAGAGTATTACAGAAGAGGAAAATGAAGATTTGTGTATAGATCTTACTCTTGAAGAAGTGAAGAGAGTTGTTTTCAGTCTGAATGGTGACAGTGCTGGTGGACCTGATGGTTTGACAGGTAAATTCTATCAAAGTTGTTGAGCGATAATAAGTCAACACATTTTTAGAATGCTCCAAGAGTTTTTTAGGGGTAACTGATCTACCGTGGTTTCGCGGTACTTTCAATGCTTTTTTCTTAAGATTTGTGTTTGTCTAGAGCCTTTTTGTAGTAGTTTTATCATGTTTTTCACTTTGTTTTGCAGGAAAGATGTATATAATCAAAACACAAAAGACAGTTGAAAATAGTGTAGAGGCGACCCACAAAGGCCATCGACGGTCCGTTGTTCCATCGACGGTCCATAGTAGGTGATCATCGATTGAAGTTCAGGCAATTGGAGAAAAATCAAGGAAATCTAACCAAGTATGGGACTATGAAAAAGATCGACGGTCCGTCGATTGATTGACGGACCATCCTGTTTAAGCATCGATGAGTTCAGAGATAGTCCCAGTACCCGAAGTTGGAGAAATTCTAAGTATGGAGCAACGGAAGGCATCGACGAACCGTAGATGCATCGACGGACCGTTCTATTGGTCCGTTGATTGATTCAAAGATGATGACATCTAAAGGACGAAAAAAAGATTCTATGTCTGCACTGACGGAGACAGTCGATGGTGCGTCGTTTCATCGACGGTCCGTCTATGGGGTCGTCGATTACAACCGCGTTACTGGACAAACTTTTCTTATTTTAATTCCTTTTAATTTAGGACAATGTTTTCTATAAATAGGGTGTAAACCTCATTTTTGTGGTTGGATTCTATTACTATTGTTCTTAGTTTGTGTTTGGAGATTAGGTTTTGCAATTTTAGCATTAATTCAATTTCCGAATTTGGTTTTCAAGTGATTTGTTGTTATTTCAAGTTAATTTTTTGGATTTTCTTCGAATTGTCAAAGTAAGTTCATGTTTTATTGTTTAGCAACTATGAATTGTGTTCTTATATGCATGCATAACTAAATCCACAACTAGGATTGCGGGAACCATGAGTGATTAACAAAGTAAACCTAGATTAATAACAATTCTCAAATAGGTTATTACATGTATTGACAATTCTTTCATTTAGAAGTCTTTGTAACGAGTGCACGCGTTAGAACTAGCCTTGTTTCTACTTGCCGGACCAAGGAGGTAGTAATAAGAAAAAAATTATCAACATAGATTTAGTGGGATACTATCTAATAGGCTAGTCTCGATTGGTGCAAAGTGATAACTAAGTCATACATCAAATATGATGCTTAATATAAAGTAAAGGTAAGGTTTAATAGCTTATACACACGTAGCCGGACCAAGGTACGGGGTGAAATTCTCTAAATGTCGGACCAAGGATTTAGAGATACATAACTTATCACTTTGCATGCAAAACAGTAGGCAAGGAATACGGCGTTATGAACCTATGGGGAACACATACACCCTAGTTTCTCTCACAACTTGATAAAAACCAAAGCTTTACTCCTGTTACTTGTTTTACTTAGAGATATTAAAAGAATTTTGTTTCACAAAACCGCCCCTTTAATTACCTATTTTCGGAATGAACTTGACTAAATAGAAGTAATTGTACATTGAAGTTAAGTCTAAACCATTTTCCTCGTGGGATAGACCCCAACCTAATAGTTGGGTTCTTTACTTGATTCGACCACTTATACTTCTTTAGGGAGGTGTAATTTGAGCGTATCAAATTTTGGCATCGCTGTCGGGGAAAGTGACTTTTAGATTAACGTTAATAACACTATTGAAGTTTAGTCAACAATTTTCTTATTTTACTTTTCTTTTGTTTTTGTTTCTGTATGGTCTAGCTCTAGTATATGCCAAGTACACGGAGCCGAGGAGAACTTAACCATACACTTCATAGAATGGAAAATCAGTAGAACCTAGTCAATTTTGGTGATGTGTTAATTCGGCAGCCTCCACCACCGGTTGAGGCACACAATCAGGTAGTTGCAGAAAATCAAGTTGATGATGCTGTGAGGATGCAACCTCCCATCCCACGCCCTCAAGAGTTCTATAAAGGCAATGTTAACATCACTGATTCTGATGGGCCTCTTGTCCTACCTCCTCTACCCCATGGGCACACGTTCGTGGTAACTAGTGGTTTGATGCAGATGCTCACCACGAGGGGTTTGTTTGTAGGGCTACCATCATAGGATCCACATGCTTACATAGCGAAAATGAGGTATGTGTGTAAGAGTTGTGTGGGGAGGCCAGATTTAGATATGAACGTCATCGGGCTAAGAGTGTTGCCTCTATCATTGACTATAGATACTGCAATATGGTTTACTGATTTGCCCTATAATTCTATCTTTACTTGGTATCAATTGAGGGATGTGTTCTTAGCTTGGTACTACCCGGTGTCCAAGAAGCTCAACCACAAAGATAGAGTGAAAAACTTTGTGGCACTACCTGGAGAGTCGGTAAGTAGCTTTTGGGACATATTTGCTACGTATGTGAGAGGAGTTCCAAACCACCGCATTGATGATGAGTCAATGAAAGAGTACACTATCGGGGTTAAGATGATAACAATAAAGTAGTACTCGATATATTGCAGGGGGTTCTTATGGTGAGTGCACATATGCCGAGATCGCAGAGAATTTGGAGAAAATATCTCGCAACAATAAGGCTTGGAGTACTTGAAAGTCATATACTGAGAGAAACACCTTTGCAATGCAAGCTATACACAATCCATCTACGGATGAGATTCATGAAGATATGGCGCAAATGAGAACTGAGCTTGGGTTAGTATTGAAACATGTCACTGGAGATGCAGAGAAGGTAAATGTGGTGAATTACTTGACTAAACCACCACCGCCAATGGATGAGTACTATTATGAAGAGGACACTTATGCAGTGAATGATCAGACATGGGGTCTTTGACCAAACACCTAAGTCTCTAATCAGGAGAATTGGCATTAAGGTCAAGGAAATCAAGGTCAGAACTATGGAAACTACAATAGATAGGGCCATTATATTCGAGATGGAAACTATAACCGAGATAACAACTTCAACCGGGGTAACTATGATAAAATGATTGGAGTGGGCTCTACATTCCACCTCAAAATCGGGAAGTTGCTCCTAGGAATGGTAGAGGTAGTATAGCTCGAGTTGAGGATATGTTATAAAAGATTATGAGGAGATTTTATGCTACTGATGAGCATGCCAAGGAATTGAGAGGTGATTTAGCTAACATTGGGCAAAAGGTGGATGCACATGCGGTCTCGATTAAGCATCTTGAGTTACAAATGGACCAATTGTCTACTGCTGTGAACCCACGCCAACTGGGCACTCTTCCTAGCAATACCATCCAAAATCCTAAGAATGATGGGCACTGCATGGCAGTCACTACTCGAGTAGGTAAGCAAACTATTGATCCACCTATGCCGTCTGTGGTAGAAGATAAGAGGAGAAAAGAAAAAGAGGTGGTGGAAACTAGTGGAGAATTGGTGGACAAAACGGTGAAAGAAGCACAGGTACCTCAGAAAGTGGTCCCCATTCCTAGACCTCCACCACCATTCCCTTAGAGATTAGTGAAGAAGACTGAGGATGGTAAATACCAACATTTTATCACTATGTTGAACCAACTTTCCATCAATGTCCCTTTGATAGAAGCTTTGGAACAAATGACCGATTTTGCTAAATTTATTAAGGACATGGTTACAAAGAAAAGATCGGTAAGTTTTGAGGATGATGACCAAATGCAACATTGTAGTGTTATTGCTACCAGGTCTCTTGTGCAGAAGAAGGAAGATTTGGGCGCTTTCACTATTCCATACACCATCAGATTATTACACTTTGCTAAAGCACTATGTGATCCAGGTGCAAGAATAAACCTCATGCCTCTTTCTGTTTATTAGAAATTTGGTTTGGGTGACCCAAATCCCACTGCAATACGGTTACTGATGGCCGATCGAACGGTGAATAGGCCCATTGGGATACTCCATTATGTGCTCGTGAAAGTGGAGTAGTTTATATTTCCGGCTAATTTTGTGATTCTTGACTGTGAGGTGGACTTTGAGGTTTCTATTATTCTTGTGAGGTCCTTCCTTGCCACTGGTCGTGCCTTGGTTGATATGGAGAAAGGTAAAATCAAGTTTAGGTTGAACAATGAAGAATCAACATTCAACATTTGTAGGTCCATGAAGCAGAGTAGTGAGATACAAATGGTATCTGCTATATCATACAGGGTTGAGAGTACGTCTGAGGTACAAATCGAATAACGCCTAGGTGTTGAAGCACTAACGGCAGTGATCATGAATTTTGAGAGTGATGGTATTGAAGATTATGTGTTTTTGGTTGCGGCACTTGAACAAAACGAATATCGGTCCAAACCAAAGAAATTAGAGTTAGATATGAAGCATCGCGAGTCCCCACCCGCAAGACCATCTATTGAGGAGGCTCTAAAATTAGAGCTTAAGGCTCTACTACCTCATCTGAGGTATGTATTCTTAGGTAGAGATGACACTTTGCCGGTAATCATTGCAGTGAATTTGAATGTGCAACAATTAGAGTATCTAGTGGAGGTTTTGAAGAGGTTCAAACGAGCCATTGGTTGGACTATTGCAGACATTATTGGAATCCCTCCAGGTATTTGTTCACACAAAATCCAACTCATGCCGATCACAAGTCAAGTATTGAGAACCAGAGACGGTTGAATCCACATATGCAAGAGGTAATGAAGAAGGAGATCATTAAATGGTTGGATGCCAGAGTCATATATCCTATTGTAGATTATAATTGGGTATGCGTGTTCAGTGTGTGCCTAAAAGGGGGTGGTATGATAGTAGCGCCTAATGAGAGGAACGAGCTTATTCCAATGAGGTCGGTGATCGGAAGGAGAGTTTTTATGGATTACCGGAAGTTGAATGCATGGACTGAGAAGGACCATTTACTTATGCCCTTTATATACCAGATGTTAGGTAGACTCGCAGGAAAATGATGGTACTGTTTTCTTGATGGCTATTTGGGTTACAATCAAATCTCTATTGCCCCGGAGGATCAAGAGAAGACCATTTTTACTTGCCCTTATGGGACGTTCGCCTTCAAGAGTATGTCGTTTGGGTTATGTAATGCACTGGCCACCTTTCAGCGATGTATGATGTCGATATTCTCTAATATGGTGGAAGACACTATTGAGGTGTTCATGTATGACCTTTCGGTCGTTGGCAACTCCTTTGATCGGTGTTTGAGTCACTTAGCCGAGGTTCTCAAAAGATGTGAAGATTGCAATCTTGTGCTTAATTGGGAAAAATGTCACTTTATAGTGAAAGAAGGTATAATATTGGTCCATCGCATCTTAGAGAAGGGAATAGAGGTTGATCAAGCGAAAGTTGAAGTTATAGACAGGCTTTCCCCACCCATCTCTGTAAAAGGTGTGAGAAGTTTTGTGGGACATGCGGGCTTTTACCGGAGATTTATTATGGATTTCTCAAAAATTGCACAACCTCTGTGCAAATTACTTAAGAAAGAATGTAAATTCTATTTTGATGAATCCTGTCTGAAAGCATTTGGATAGTTGAAGGAGAAGTTGGTGCTTGCGGCCATTATTATTTTCCCAGATTGAAGTAATCCATTTGAGGTGATGTGTGATGCTAGTAGAGTTGCTCTTGGTGTGGTATTGGGACAGAGAAGGTATAAAATCCTTCACCCCATTTACTATGCAAGTAAGACCCTGAATGAAGACCAAACAAACTATATTGTGACTGAACAACAGCTTCTTGTGGTGGTATTTGCGTTCGAAAAATTTCCCTCCTATTTGATTGGCACGAGGGTCATAGTGCATACTGACCACTCCGCTTTGAGGTACTTGATGGCAAAGAAGGATGCGAAGCCATGATTGATTAGATGGGTGTTATTATTGCAAGAGTTTGATTTTGAGGTAAAAGATAGAAAAGGGACTGAAAATCAAGTTGCTGATCACTTGTCTAGATTAGAGGATGGAGCTATGCGAGACTTGGATGAAAAGGTTGAAATTGATGATACCTTCCTCGATGAGCATGTATTGACCGCTTCTCATAATTTGATTCCATGGTTCGCCAATTTTGTGAATTTCCTGGCTAGCGATATAGTCCCATCGGACTTGTCCTTCCATCAGAGGAAGAAGTTGATGCACGATGTGAAAAATTTCTTTTGGGATGAACCTTACTTATACCGGAGTTGTGCTGATGGGATTATTCGTTGTTGCATGTCGAAAGTTGATATGTTAAGTGTTTTGGAGGCAAGTCACTCCTCGCTTGTGGGTGGGCACCATAGTGGTATCCGAACTGCCCATAAGATTTTGTAGTGTGGGAACCATTGGCCAACCATTCACCAAGATGCTCACGAGTTCGCCAAGTCATGTGATATGTGCCAAAGAGATGGAATTTTGAAGAGGCAAGAGCTCCCTTTAAATCCCATTCTAGTGATTGAGTTAATTGATGTATGGGGCATTTATTTTATGGGCCCGTTTTTGAGTTCTCATGGGATGAAATATATACTGGTGGCAGTGGACTACATGTCAAAATGGGTGGAAGCTATAGCACTTTCTAACAATGAAGGGAAGAGTGTCACCGCATTCTTAAAAAAGAACATGTTCTCCAGATTTGGTACACCTAGGGCCATTATTATTGATGGTGGATCTCACTTTTGTAATAAGTTGTTCAAAGGGCTATTGGAGAAATATGGGGTTCGTCACAATGTGGCCACTCCGTATCATCCAAAGACTAGTGGGCAACTTGAGGTATCCAATCGAGAGATCAAGTAAATTCTGTCAAAAATGGTAAATGTCAATAGAACGGATTAGTCAAGGAGGCTTGATGATGCTCTTTGGCCTACCGAACTGCATACAAGACCCCCATAGGTATGTGTCTATACCAACTTGTATATGGAAGGCTTGTCAGTTGTCAGTAGAGTTAGAGCACAAAGCCATTTGGGCAATGAAGAAACTGAAGATGGATTGGAATGAAGCGGAGGAACAGAGACTTAATGGGTTGAATGATCTCGATGAGTTTAATCTAAAAGCGTATGAAAGTTCAGCCATCTACAAAGAAAAGATGAAGAAGTACCACGACCAAAATATTGAAAAGCGAGAATTTGTGATTGAGGACTTGGTGCTTCTATTCAACTCTAGGCTACGTTTATTTCCGGGCAAACTCAAGTTCAAGTGGACAGGACCATTCCTTAGCACTAAAGTGTTCCCACATGGAGAGGTTGAGTTGGAGAATAAGGAGGGTGCAAAGTTCACGGTTAACGACAAAGGATTAAGATCTACCTAGGGCATGCGAAGAGTGTCCATGAAGTGGTTGAGGCATATCACCTTGATGAAGTTTGAGTAATCATGGATCTTGCGTCGTGCCGCGACGTTAAATCAAGCGCTTCTTGGGAGGCAACCCAAGGTGCATCCTCTAGCCAACAATAGGTTTTTTTTTTGTAGGAATAGTAGTATTTTCTTGTTTCGTTTTGTTTTGTTTACCCGTATGCATTAAATTTTTATTATTATTAGTGTTAGCTAGAGATTAGTTTAGGGTCCGTGTTTCAAAAGTGTCTAGAAAAACACAAAGAATAGCTTAATGTGTGTTATATGTACAGGGACCAGAACTAAAATTCTGCAGAAAATGGTCTGGTGCACAAATCTACGAACCCCATCGACGGGCCGTCATTCCATTGATGGACCGTCGATGGTGTCCGTAGATCCCAGGTATGTATCAAAATTTTTCTAAGTCATGTTGCAATCGACGACCGTCGATGGGGGTTTCGTTAGTCCAAAGCACCAGTGACCCGACCCGACCCGGCTAATAATACTAAAAGAAAAACCGTTCATTAGCCTCCAAAATCTTTTCAAATACTTTCGCCAACCATTTCCCCTCCTTTATTTCCTTTCTTTCTCATCAAAACATCATATTTCCCCCTTCCCAAATCATCAGATTCCAACAAACTCCCCAATCTCCTAAATTCCCAAAACCCTCTTCTTCCAAATTTCTACTTGATATCCACTGCTTTCTCCGGTTGGTGTTCAAGTCGGGCACATTGGTTGTTGCAAGGATCACATTCCCAATCGCTCCACTAAGATCATAAGGTATTTCAATTCCCTTTGTTTTATGAATTCTCGTTCATACACTGTTGGAATTAATGAATTGGATAGTGGGTCTTGACTAAGGGACAAAATTATTTGATTTGGCTTGTTAAAACTTGTGTAAAAATTCCCTTGGAATGATAGAAAGTAATTGGTTTGTAATGTGATATGTTTAAAATGGGTGTTTGTTAGTAATGATAGACTTTTCGACTTAGGACTTGTAGCATCAATGAATTAGCGCATAAATCATGTGAAATCGGAACCCTAGGATTGAAGAAATCGTCTTTTGATTGTTGCTATGTGTTGTAAAAACTTGTGTGGGTCTAAAGGTGTCAAAAATGTGGAGTTTGAAACATGGCCTAAAATCTGTCTTAGGCCATCAGCACAAGACCCCGTCGACGGACCGTCGATTGATCGATGAGATATCGATAGGGTCCGTCGATTGGACCACCCCATATATGTCCAAGTCTGAGACGATGAAAATGGACTACAATCCGTCGATTTGTCGATAGGCCATTCTGCGCGTATGTCGTTTCATTTAGAGATGTTATTTTATTTGATTTTAAAAATTATGCTAAGCGTTAGACGACGGAAATGGACTACGGTTTGTCGATTGATCGACGGACCATTTTGCACGTCCGTTGTTTTGAACTGAGAGGTCTACAAATTTGATTTAGTTGAATATTTCCTAAGTGTCACCTGATGGACCCTATCGACGGTCCATCGATAGCGCCCGTCAACCAGTATTACAAGTCTGAACTGGAATGTGCTTTCTGTTTCCTTTCTTTGTTTTGTTTATTTTGAGTGTGTAGTAAGATTGCTATGATATTAATAACTGCTTTACAGGTACATATGGCCCCCAAACCGGACATCGTTTATTCCAGGAGTTTGTCCAAGTTCGTGTCACCATCTCATCGGATTATTGGGACTTCCGACAATGAGCGGGATCTCGGATATGTCTCCGAGGCACCAGCACCACTGCACCAGCCACTCGGGGTACCCCCCAGAAGGTAGCTTTCGATATATTCACTACCTCCAATTCTGATGAATAGCGCACACTGACTGAAACACCGTCTGGGTCTGCCTTGAGTTTTGATGGAGCATCTCGCTCCGAAGCTACATCAGGTTTAGAGTTGTCCCATTCTTCGAGGTCGAATGAGGACACTGCCTCTGGTTACGTATCACATGGAACCACTCAAACGGCGAAACCTTCCCTCCATGCCTTGTCTGATGAGGCTACTAGTTCAGATTCTGCCCCGATACCCCAGAAAGATGTCCCTTCATCGATTACTGGGGATCCAAACCGGTGGTGCGTAGATGGTCAGTATCAAGTCTACAGGGACGCCAAGGTGCTAAATGACAAGGGGGTGATGACCCAATTGGTGACGGTTGAGCGCAAATTTCTTACAGGGATTCTTCACACAGTCCATGATGTGCAGAGATTGTTCGTCCGCCACAAGCTCGAGTGGATGGCTAAGAGTATGGGGTCTTATAGCGAGGAGATTGTTCGAGAGTTTTATGCCTCATTTGTGGCGAGTCTCAGTGTTTTTTTGGATAGGCGGGCGAGACCCGCCAAACAGGACCCACTCACCACAGTGTTACTTCGGGGCTGCCGGGTGGATATTTCTCCGGTCACCATCCATTGTTTCTTAGATGACACCTCCACAGATATTACTCGGATCCTCTTGACTCTGGAGTTTGATTACAGGTGTGAGATGGTCAGAAGTGGCTAGGAGGACCGTGGAGCAGCAAGAGGCAGGTAAGATGTGGCTTGCTCAACACCTATCCATTGACGGTGAGGGAGCAGATTGGGTGTTAGACCCCAAAGGGCTGATAAAAAAGGCCAACCTCACTTTCATAGCCAAGTTCTTCAGATTGTTAGTCCACCACGGGCCATCTCCGGCAACAACAGATAATATTCTTACTTGGGATAGAGCGGTACTGGTAGCAGCCTTAGTGGCAGGTTTGTAGATCGACTTCGCGAAGATGGTGATCACGGTGATACATGAGAGGGCTTTCAAGTCCACCACTATGTACCCATTCACATGTATGATCTTTCATCTATGCAGGGATGCCGGAGTGCCCATTTGGAACTATGATAAACTCCGCATTCGTGTGGCAAAATTGATATAGGTCTCATCAAAGATGAGGCCAATGTGACGGTACCACGGAGAAAGCCCCGAGTTGAGTTACATACGTTGAGTGAGAACTTCACGGACACTATAGAGTTAGCCCAAGGGGCTTACACTGCCACTTCAGAGCCAACTAACACCACTCCGGTCGAGTCTGCCCATGCCGCTAGTAGAGCACCCAGTTCCTCCACGTCTACTCCACCATCTGCAGCACTTGTCCCGTTGGTAAGGGTCCAGAAGTTAGAGGCCCAGATGGCCACCCTACTACATCACATGTAGCCTTGGATGAAAAAGTCCATCGTCGAGGCTGAGGACCGGATTGAGAAAAGGGTGGCCCAGCAGACGGAGCAGAAGATTCAGGCGGTACACCAACGCCTTAATGCATTTGAGTTGCGAGTTCTTACACGCCCATCCCTCACCATTGACTTGACTACTCTTTAGAAGGCTGTGGCAAGTTTGCGGGTAAATGTAGACAGCATTCTGGAGATGATGGGTACTGAGCCCGAGACTGCACCCTTTGAGCTAGCGGAGGACACTGTGCTTGTTGCACTATTCGTAGAGCCTACTAAGCCACAACCTGAGCCACGTGGTCGTGCCAAGAGGCACCATTCTAGCTGCACTACTGAGGGAGAGGATGGCTGTGCGAGGAAGATGGAGAGGATATATATTGAGGCTGCGATGAGAGCCTCTTTGATTGATGATGAGACCCGTCAGATGAGGGCTAGATAGATAGCTGCTGGGGCATCTAGTTTCAGACCCGAGACTGGTGAGAGGAGCACCACTGATGGGGTAGAGATTGTTGTGGGCACCACTGAGGGTGTCACTACTAGTGATGTTGCGGATTCTGGGAAACTGGACCCGCCTACTTATTGATCATCGGCGCTATGCGCCTCAGGTTTGCTTTATCTACTACCATGTATTAATAGTTCTTAAGCATTGGGGACAATTTCATGCAATTTTTTGGGGGGGTGGGGTAAATGGAAAGTGAGTGTTAGGGTGAAGTCTGAGTAGCCCAATTCACGATCCTCTCTTCGGGGTTTTCTTGCCTGTGTTCTTTTGACCCAAGAGACTGATTACTTTACTATTGAACCGGCATGACGTAACTTGTACAAAGTATAAAAGCATGAAATATGAAGCATGATGTCTAAGTATGAATGATATCCCGTCCTAAGAAAATGCTTGCATGAATAGGTGTAAATAAGTTGAATGTGTTGGCACTAATCATGACATAGAGATGCACCCACTGCATGACCCTCAAATGAACAATCAAGCTAGGTGTATAACAATCTGATAGGGTAATGAGGTGTCAAGAGAGTGTGAGGAATTTTGATTTTTCCACTGTTGGTACCTAGCTAGAACTTGCCCGGTTGGTCCTGCAACAAGGAATCAGTGATAGACAACTAGGAAAGGATTATAGACCCTTGTTCGAATTAGCAATCATCAAGCCTAAAGTGAAGATAACTAAATGAATGTGTTATCCCTTTTTGATCCAAATCTGTTGAGCCTTTAATAGAATAATTTTTTTTACCAACTCACCTTCACTGGTTTTAATGTGTTGGCACTGGTCCTTCCTTGGACATGTACACCTCAACTAAGGTCAAAAAGCCTAAGTTGAGGGTGGCTAATGCAGAAACTGACTTCATCTTATCCCTGACCCAACCTCGGGTAATGTGTACATCAACTCACGGCAAAACCATAAGTTGGGGGTGGCTATTACGAGTGATGACCTAATATGGGTATGAAAATAGTTCAATGTGAAAAGAAAATAGAAAAGTAATCAAGAGAGGTGAATCAGTCAAAATTATCAATTGAATGATAGAAAAAAAAAGAGAAAAGAAAGAAAAAGAGTTCAACAAAAAGAAGTAAGAGTCACTGCCACAAAGAACAAATGGGGAAGCAAGGTAAAGATGTGAAGAGAAGAAAAGTAGGGCATAACAGATAATGAAAGATGTAGGACGATTAGCCGTAATGTCAAGGAGGGAAAAAAGTCACTAAAATGTATCCATATGTACCACACCTGACCCTGAGCCCACGTTACAAGCCAAGAAAGTCCTATCGTGATCCTAGAGTCTAATGTGGTGAACTTAAGCAGTGAAAATAAGGGCAAACCTATGACGACGAGTACTAACTAGGTGTGAATTTGTTTTGAGCTTGAGTGTTGAATAATGATCCTTTTACCTAAAGGTAAAATCATTGTGCTAAAAAGGAGGATTTCTTTTGAAGTGTGAGGGCACTAGTTGCAATATTAGAAAGTTGGTGCCATAGTGAGAGGCATAATAGTAGAGGTGCCTGTGCACGGTGAGTTTGTGTCATGGTCTGATCCACATGAATTAGCTTGTCGAACCTAAGAGATTAAGCATGCACGAAAGCAAAGAAAAAATTGGAATTGATAGCCATGTGATTGCAGAAGCTTAAAAGAGTATACTTTTGTACAAAGTGTTGTGTTGAGTCATAGTGCGTCGCTTGAGGACAAACAACGAATTTAAGTTGAGGGTGTTGATGTACCGTGGTTTCACGGTACTTTAAATGTTTTTTCCTTAATATTTGTGTGTCTAGAGCCTTTTTTGTAGTAGTTTTAACATGTTTTTATCTTTGTTTTGCCGGAAAGATGTCCAGAATCAAAACGCAGAAGGCAGCTGAAAAATGGTGCAAAAGCGACCCACGAAGGTCATCGACAATTCGTTGTTCCATCGACGGTCTGTACATGGTGACCGTCGATTGAAGTTCAGGCAACTGGAGAAAACTCAGAGAAATCTGACAAAGTGTGGGACTACGAAAAGGATCAACAGTCCGTTGATTGATCGACAGATTGATCGATGGACCGTCCTGTTGAAGCATCGATGAGTTCAGAGACATTCCCAGTACCCAAAGTTGGAGAAGTTCTATGTATAGAGCAACAGAAGGCATCGATGAACCGTAAATGCATCGATGGACCGTGTTGTGGTCCGTCGATTGATTCAGAGATGATGTAATCTAAAGGACGAAAAAAAGATTCTAAGTCTAGACTGACGGAGACAGTCGACGGTCCGTCTAGGTCGCGTTTTTTGGATAAACTTTCCTTTTTTTAATTCCTTTTAATTTAGGATAATGTTTTCTATAAATAGGGTGTGAAACCTCATTTTTGGGGTTGGATTCTATTACTATTGTTCTTTGTTTGTGTTTGGACATTGGGTTTTGCAACTTTAGCATTAATTCAATTTCCGGATTTGGTTTTCAAGTGATTTCTTGTTATTTCAAGTTGATTTTCTAGATTTTCTTTGAATTGTCAAAGTAAGTTCATGTTTATTGTTTAACAATTATGAATTGTGTTCTTATATGCATGGGTAACTAAATCCACAACTAGGGTTGTGGGAAGCATGAGTGATTAACAAAGTAGATCTATCTTAATAACAATTCTCAAATAGGTTATTGCATGTATTGATAATTCTTCATTTAGAAGTCTTTTTAACGAGTGCACGCGTTAGAACTAGCCTTATTGCTACTTGCCGGACCAAGGAGGTAGTAATAAAAAAATTATCAACATAGATTTAGTGGGATACTATCTAATAGGCTAGTCTCGATTGGTGCAAAGTAATAACTAAGTCATACATCGAATATGATGATTAATATGAAGTAAAGGTAAGGGTTAATAGCTAATACACACGTAGCCTGACCAAGGTACGGGGTAAAATTCTCTAAATGTCGGACCAAGGATTTAGAGATACATAACTTATCACGTTGCATGAAAAATACTAGGCAAGGAATACGACGTTATAGTTTCTCTCACAACTTGATAAAAACCAAAGCTTTACTCCTGTTACTTGTTTTACTTAGAGATATTAAAAGAATTTTGTTTCACAAACCCCCCCACCCCCCACCCCACCCCACCTTTAATTACCTATTTTCAGAAAGAACTTGACTAAATAGAAGTAATTGTACATTGAAGTTAAGTGTAAACCATTTTCCTCATGGGATCGACCCCAACCTAATAGTTGGGTTATTTACTTGATAAGACCGCTTATACTTCTTTAGGGAGGTATAACTTGAGCGTATTAGTAACTCTTTACCCAAGTCAATTACTCATACAAATTTGATTTTACTACCCAAAATAAATCAGATTAACACATTTGCTGATCTAAGGCCAATTAGCTTGAGTAACTTTATCAATAAGATCTCATGATAGATTGGAAGGCTTACTCCCCAAATTAATCTCTTCAAACCAATCAGGTTTTGTGGAAGGTAGAAGTATTATTGAAAATGTGTTACTAACAAGTGTGATTGTTACAGATATCAGAAAGAGGGGTAAACTTTCATATGTTATATTTAAGCTTGATATGGTTAAGGCCTATGATAGGGTCTCTTGGTTTTTTCTGATGAAGGTGCCAAGGAAGATGGGCTTTACTGAAACTTTGTTGATTTGATTTGGAGATTATTGGCTAATAACTAGTATTCTGTATTATTAAATGGGCAATCACATGGTTTCTTTCATTCCACCAGAGGTGTGAAACAGGGGGACCCTCTATCCCCTACATTATTTATACTGTCAGCTGATGTTTTATCTAGGGCCCTAAATGCTTTATTTGAGGATAGCCAGTTTTAGGGACATGGAATGCCAAAATGGAGTGCTAATATAAATCATCTGGCCTATGCAGATGATACTAGTATATTTGCATCAGTCTACAAATATTCTTTGAAGAAGATTATGTCAGTGTTGAAGAAATACGGGAATCAATGAGGTCAAAAGATTAACAGAGACAAAAGTGTCTTTTATATTCACCAAAATGTACCTGATGGTGATAGAAATCTAGTGGAAAAGTGTACAGATTTTAATAGAGGTCAGATCTCTTTTAAATACCTAGGATGTCCTATCACACATGCTAGGAAAAGAAAGGAGCATTATTCTGATCTTATTGGAAGAGTTAAAGCAAAGTTACAGGCTTGGAAAGTAAATTTGTTATCTTATGGAGCTAAAGAATTGTTGATTAGAAGTGTACTTCAGAGTGTTCCTATCCATGTCCTTTCTGCTATTGTTCCTCCAGTATGTGTATTGAAAGAAATCCATAGCATCTTTGCCAAATTTTTCTGGAGTAACAAAGTCATTGCTAAGAGCAAACATTGGGCTGCCTGGAATAATATTTGTTTACCTAAATAGGAAGGAGTTTTAGGTTTTAGATCTATGATTGACATGGCTTAAGCTTTATATGCTAAACTTTGGTGGAGATTTAGAACTCAAAATTCTCTATGATCAATTTTCATGTGGAATAAATATTGTAAGAAACAATACCAACTTTATTACAATGGAAAGGCGGATCACAACTATGGAAGAGTATGCTGATGAATAGGGATATAATTGAACAACACATGTGGTGGGAACCTAAAGGTGGTACTTTTTCTATTTGGTTTGATAACTGGAAAAGATTGGTTCCTCTTTTTGCACAACCTACAGAACAACAAACTTGCCATAACATGGCTGATATTGAGATCTTCCTGAATGTTAATGGGTGGGATTATGATGAGATGCAAATTCACATACCAGCTCATGTAGTGGAACATGTCAAACAGAATATGGACTATGTGACACAAGATGATATTGCTTATAGGCCCTGTGGACTAAAACTTGTTCAGGTAAGTTCACAGTCAAGAGTGCATGGGAGTTACTTAGAAAAAGAAAAGCGGAGACTGATTTCTACAAGAAGATATGGGTACAAAGTCTTCCTTTTAAAATTTCATTCTTGACTTGGAAGGTGTGGACAAATAAAATTCCAGTTGCCACTCTAATGGCACAATGGAACTCAAATACTTCACTAATGTATGGTTGTTGTGAGGTTCTGTAACAACCCTCAAAATGATCTAAGATGATCTAGAGCATCACATGTGTTTTAAGAGTTAATAACATGTAAATAAAGGGTGTCACAACTTGTTATAGTCGTTTTAAAGAGTTTCGAAGTCAAACGTCAAAGGACGACCAAGCCGTGTGGAAACTAGTCGTCTGTGTGCTAGTGTGTCCGTGTATGTTTGCCTTGTTTTTATGTGTTGTTTGGAGTCTAAAAATAGTGGAGGTGACCCTAGTTTCTTAATTAATAAACATGTTAAGGTTCAAAACGTTCGGGTACGACTCCCCGAGGACCACCCTAAGGGCCCCCGAGGAGGACCCAAACGTTGGACAAAGAAGCTGCCAAAGACAGCGTGCAGAGGTAAGATATGGAGTCCCTCACACATCGGGCGCCCGGAACTCAGTCTGCCTCCGCGTTGTGCGACTGAAACGAGGCTCACTACCTCAAAAATTTTGTGAGGCAAAATTAGGAGCTTCCTCCGCGACGCACAGTCACTTCCTAGATTTAATTGTGTCATTTTAAAGTCAAGTTTGACATGTCTAAAGGTACAAATAAGTATGGGGGTATTTTGGTAACTTTGGGAGTCGGTTATAAACTGTTTTTATGTCATATTTAACCCCTTTTCCAAGTCGAAACCCCAACCCAATAAGAAATCAAAAATCTCAAAAACTCTTTTCTCTTCCAAATTCTCTCAAACCTCCATTGGAGGCCAAACTCAAGCTCAAGATAGAAGATGAATTTTCAAGTGCTTTATTCTCCAAATTCTTGGGCTTTTCTTCTATTAAGGTATGGTAACCCTTGATCCTTAGTTAACCTTTCATCTAAGGAGCTCTTTCAAAAGTTTTTCAACATGATTCTAAGGTCAAAATTGCTATCTTTCAATCTAGCCATGGGTTCATTGTCAAATCGATTTCAAAGTCATTCTAATGATGACTTTATGATTAATCAATGATTTTATAATGATTTTCAATTCAATTCCATGAATAACCCATGATCTCCATATTCTCTCAATTTATGATATAATGTGGGTCTTGTGATCTTGATTAAATGATGATTCAATTATGATTTGGTTATAGTATATTACTTAATCCTAATGCTATCTATGTCAATTTATTATGAATTGTTGAGAATTTATCAATGGTGATCATAGTTTGGAGAATTGGTAAGTTGACCTAATTTTCTAGTCTTTAGTATTGGAATTGACATTGTGTAGTGTGGTCCACTTATGATGGCGGTGTTTAAATTCTTGTCTATCTTTATATGTTGTGATCATGGCGTTGAAGTAAATAGATGTAAAGTGGATTGATATGATGATTATCATGACTATGAAGTTATGTGTGTAGTATTTGATTTGAGTTGCATGATCTAGGTATGTTGATGATGTTATGTATATGTGATGATCATGTTAGGGTTTGGTATGGTCTACATGACTAGGCGTGATGAATATTCTTGTAGCATGACCCTACCTATGTGAACCCTATATGAATATGTGATCTTATGCATGTTAAGAGTCCCCTATTCTAATGTGGGATATGTTCTTGCCTCCTATGATGTAATGTGGGTGTGTGGTCTATAGTCCCTAATACTCTTATGTGAAGTTGTTCATGACTTGAGGGATATTGAATGTGTATTATGATACCTTGGAGTGTGGTTTCCTCAATATCTAGGTTGTTTCTCTTATGTTATTATAATGACCAATATGAACACGTACACTCTCATGCATAATTATGAATAGGATAGATATATGGTGTCAATTGAAAGTATAGTTTTCATATGCACCATTTTGTATTACTATGCATGTAAAGTATATGATTAATGAATTATGAACATGTGTTGCCTAGAGGTGTTTATGTGAAAGTATTTCTCACATATGAATGCACACACACATGAATGTATGAATGGTAGAATTATGTGAAAGGACATTCTCACATAATATAGTTTCTATGATGAAAGTCCATTCTCATCTTAGAAACCTTTGAGCTATATGATGTATGAGGGAGCAAGTCCCTAAAGCCTACTTTGTGAAATAATGATAAATAAAGGCTTAAAGATATTAAAGAGGGAGTTTAAGCTTAGCACCGAGTGGATATGTACAATGAGGAAAAGACCCCTCTGCTAATGCAATGCGTTGGGTCATCCAAGTGATACTCATGAAATGAAAGTCTCTCCGCTAATGCAATAGGTCGGGTTTCTAGAAGCAATCTCATTATCCCTTAACTACGTGCCCCCGTAGGTTATAGCTAGTGGATCCACCTAGAAAAAACTCTGAGAAAGAAAAACAAAAATTTATTCGAAAAATCTAAATTCACACCATATAAGATTAAAGAAAGTGCTTCCTAGTATTTGTTTTCATTTCCAAACATTCTCAATTCACTTAAATTGGATAGTTTCTACACAAACATAGTTTCATAATTGCAATGACCCTCCAGGAAATTTCCTCTGCTTCCCAATCTTTTCTGTGTTTAGATCTTTCCAATAGTAACCCTAAGGCATTTATGACTTGTTGGGACTAATAGTTCGGTCACTGGGTCATTCTTTTAGAATTTGTGTGAGTTTTCATACTTTGGAGATTTTTAAACTTGAATGATTGAATTCGATCAAAAGTACAAGTAGAAGGCCTTAGAATGGAATTTTGAGAATTCCATTAGCTTTGAAACGTTGAGTTAAGTCTACAAGGACATTTGGTTTGTATCCAGAGGTACCTAGTGTGAGTTTGCGCATTTAGGTGAGATGCTGGATATTTTAAAATAGAGTTGACTTCAGTCAACATTTGGAGGATTAGTTACAGTATGATAATTTTGTCGACGTCATTAGCTCCAGAATGTTGAATTTTGCCTAATAGGACCTTTGGTTCGGATCTCGAGGTCTTCATATTGATTTTGAGCATTCAATTGCTTTCTTTATTATAGTTAAGGTGTTGACTTCAGTCAACATTTTTAGTAGATGGCCTCTAAATGTTTTTTCGTTGATTGCATGGATTCCAGAATGTCGTTACACTCAGATTTCATATATGGTTGTGTTCACGGGACTTTAGATGATTCCAAAGCATAAAAATTAAAGTTTAGCCTGTGTTGGTGCTAGTGCAACTAGGATAGGTGATTAGAGGTAGAGAAATCATTATCATAATATAAACCTTATAAAATTACCGATTTATAAGATTAATATTAATATCATGATCTCTCGACCTCTAATCACCTACCCTAGTTGACAATCTAACTATATCGTTGAGCGGGGATAGATCAAACCAACTAGTGAGCATTAAATATCTCTTCTTGTTTATTATCAAATACAACACTTATATATATCTCTATCCTAAATATGAATCAATTCAAGTGATATGCAAGAACATATTATGCTTCTTGTATTCCACATTTTGCATCACTATTTCTCTCTCGAATTTTAAAAGTGGGCAATGTATTTATTTTATTGGAAGTCAAGCATCAAAATACTAATTTAAGAACACAAACATCATTTAAATGATAACCAACTTCATCTTAACGAAATCAATATTCAACAATCATTCGTAGCTATAACACCTTAAACTTCGAGGATGAATGTTCCCATCCGTGAACCCTTCACGGACGCCTGAACAAACCGTGAATGTGTAAATGGTCTGTTTACAGAACCGTGGTGACTGACTGCAAATCACAATCCCCCCCCCCCCAATTTTCCTTGAAGGGCTAAATGGTCCGTGAAGGCCTCCTTACAAGGGTTCCGTCAACCTTTTTAAGTCAGGGCTTTTTTAGTCTTTTCTTATGCTTTTAGCACCTAAGCTATCTCATTTTGACCTCATTTCTAAGCCCTATATAAGTATTTAAGTCCTAAAATTATCCATTCTAAAATCATTCTCCTAAATTCCAAATTCCCTCCAAGTTCTTTCGCAAATTTCTCTTATTAATATTTGTACCAAACAAGCCCTTAATTCAGTAGACATATATCAGCTCTTGTAATTTAGACCGATTTGAAGACCTAATTGAATGCAACGTGTTGGCTTATTGACGAGTATCAATAGATGAAAAATTAAACTAATACTCTTCACAGACAATATAGAACAAATAAGCTTATCATTGAAAGGATAAACACATTATAACTCAATTATTACAATCTTTCTTGCAAACTTCCATATTTCTGAATCGTATATTATATAACAGCCTTCATCAAGTTGAGTTACATTTGGATATATGTTAATTCAGAAGAATAATTAGTTGTTGTGGATTAGATAATAACTAGTCATGAAGTTTAATTTAACACAATTGTAAAATTACAATATTTTGTATATTCCCAGTATGATAATGCTCTTAATCTACTATTTCCTCGGTCCTAATTTATCTCACACTTTTCATTTTGAATAGACACAAATTTAAAAATAAATAAAAAATGAAGACTTCTGAAATTTGTGGTGTAAAACACTCTTTAACCATTATGTGGCTATAAGTAATTTCATTAAATGAAAATTTTAAGTTATTTCTAATTCTAGAGAAGTGTGATATATTTTCTTAGAAACTGACTAAAAGAATAATGTGTCACACAAATTTGAAACAGAGAAAGTAATAGAGAAATAATGCGTCCATGTGTCGAGCTTTTGAAAAACCGTTTTTCATTTTGGAATAGCAATCCTCAGATCAAGGCCAAGGTCCATTCCGTTGTAGGCAATGGGAGCATACATCCATAGATCATCAGAGTTCAACAGCTGCATGCACAAAACACACCACATTAACATCCATCTCTTCATTCTAAAGTATCAGATAGAGCACATTTTTATTAGTTATTATTTCCTCAACACGCTCCTCACGTTCAAGTTATATTCTTTTTCATGGGACAAGCACATGGAAATTCCTTAACAGGACCTTTGTCTTCTCTAATATCATGTTAAAGTGTGTGACTATCTTATTTAAAATCTTAAGTTATTAGAGAAAATACACTTTTATTAGTTAATTATATTCTCAAAATAGTATGTCTTATTTGGTAACATAAAAAAAAAGTAAATGACCCTCTATATCATGTTAAAATATGCAAATAAAATAATAGTATATAGCATCTATTTTATTCATTGGATTCCCCCCACCCCTTCAACAATGTGTATAATACCACTCTTGTCCACTCAATATGATGAGATTTTTCAAAATGTTGTTTAGTTTTAGTGTTAGATCCTTCAAAAGTAGTGCATTTTGAAAGATTCAATATTGATATAGAAACATTTTTGGGGAGTCTGAGCTCATAGATTGTTGTCTCCGCGTGAATATGATTGTGTATGTATATCGTCTTGGTGTTGTTTAAATCCTTAATGCATAGCAACACTTTGTTCAAGGAAGATACTAAAGCTTACCTTGATTTGGAGTAGCAAAAATTTAACATACTGAACTGCCTCTTCAAGCATGGTGCTAATGTCAACCTGTCATCAAATATTTTGCCATTTTAGGTTCACATTCTCTCAGCAGATATATAACAGAACGATCGATGACTAATGCAGTTACACTAACTTAACTTACCTTGGTTCCATTAGGTATGAGAGTCTGTAAGGTCTTCAATTTCTCGTTAATTCGCTCTCTTCTTTTCTGTTAGAAGAAAATCATTTACATATATACTAGCAGAACAACAAAATGTAATATCATATACATAATAAGCAGTTAGTTACATACCCTGGCATACAAGCTCTGGGGGTCAGTTGCTGAACCCCTGCTTGCTCTGGATTTTCGAGTCAAATCGAGAGGAACATTACATTCATCTTCTGAACAGCAACTGATCATAGAGTTTTGCCTCTGAAGCACAGCCTTGTTTTTCCCATCCATATCGCCAATCTTAACGTCTGTTTGCAGCTTTGTGCTTCTCTTGTTCTTTGGTACCTACATCACAGAATTACGAGAGATCATTAAATCAGATTAACCACAACTACTACTAAATCGGAGAGAAAGGTTTTACAGTTGATGAATAACACTCACATGATCATGTAACGGCGCTCTTTTCTTAGAACTCTCTATTGGACTATGATCCATTTTATCTTCATAATCTATTCTTCCTAGCTGCAAGCTGTTTCCATCAAGAAGAGGTTCAGCCATGTTTTCATCAAAATTCGTGTTATTAATGAAGTACTCATTTGATTCAATTGGATTATTAGTATCCATCAGACCACGTTCTGTTGTTATTGAACTATCATTTCTCATCAAGATAGGCCGAGAATTACTTGAGTAGTGACTTTCATGACTCGGGGGAGGAAAGAAGAAACTATTATGTTCTCTTCCTCCTGACGATCCAAACACGTTGATATTTGATTCATAACCAGATGAAACTCCATAGTAATTAGAATTAATTGGTAACTCATTTGGAAACGAACAGTTACCAAGTAACTGTGCCATGAAATCCGCCTCCTCAGTAAAACACATTCCACTTAAGGAACTCCAATCTCCTTCGGAAATTGAGGCCACATGCTCCATTCTATTTAACAACTTCTTCATAATAGAGAAACTCAATGTTGGAAATAGTGAGAGATAGAAGCGCGTATTTATAGCAATAACAGAAGGGATTGACTTTGGTAGGTATATCAATATTCTATGACTTAGCAACCAAAAAACAGAATATGCCCCTGATTGTTTTAAATATAAATAGATTATGTCTAAAATGGGGCAATTACAACTAACATAGACTTAGTTCAACCAGATAGGGACTAAATTGAGGGAATATAAACATTTATAATTAGGTTAGTGAGAGAATGACAAGAGTATATATAGCAATGATTGAGAAAAGGATTAAGTATATTATGAGTAACTATCAATTGTCCAAATTTTATAATTAGGAAAATGGAGAAAGGGGATTGAGAATCATACTTGGAGAACGTGGGAGTCTTTTTCAATACATCCACAAATGGCACCACATGAGAATATGGAGATTGTGATGGTGAGCTAGTTTGACATTTTCAAAAGGGAAAAGATTGAAATTTATCTTTCAAGAAACTTTGATTAGTCGAGGTGCCTGCAAGATAAGCTCTTACACTAACGTCATTAAAAAGAAAAAGACTATTGCTTCATATGCTCAGTTGCCCCTGACAGAGGCGTATCCAGGAGGGTATCACCGGGTACACGTGAACCCATGCTCCCTCCAAAAATCATATATAAAAGTGTTAAATTTTTTAAAAAAATTTAAATATAGATGTGTGAACGCACAGTTGAAGTATCATATATATATGTCGTGTGATGATAATTGGGTGGACTCTAAGTTAGGTTAGAAATATCAATATTTTATTTATCTTGTTTTATTTTCCTTTCTAAAATTGGATAACACCTCTCTAAGTGGTTTGGATAGATAAAAAAACAATTTTTTACCTATAATTTTAAAATGTTTAGTGATAAGAACCTAAATATTAAATAAATCAAATTTATATCTTAGATCCACCTTTTTGTAATAGTGCACCTATTTTCTCAAAACCCTGGATATGCCTCGGGCCCAGAAATTAGACTTGTCATCACCAAACATATCAAATATGTCGTTACCATTATGTGCATGTGCGACTCTGAGATTAAGCAGTCACAGCTTCTTAGTAAATAGTAATTCACAACAAGGGCATGTCTAGAAATCATGTGTAGGGATGGCCATGGGCGGAGCGGATGTAGCGGGGTGGGTTTAAGGCTATGCAGGGCCGGGCAGATTTAAGATTGTGCAGGCCGGAGGGATGTGGGGCGGGTTGGAGTGGTTTTTTTAAAAGGATTAATTACTTGAGTGGATCGCTTTTAAATAATAATTACTTATTTTAAATATACTCTTTAATTATTACCATTTACAAAAAAATATAATAATACTAAATATTTTATTAAATTGTCTATCTCGCTCTTTTTTCTCTCTTGCGCTCTTTTTCTTTCTCTCTCGCACTCTTTCTTCCTTTCTTTCTCTCTACATACTTTTTTTATGAGCTCTTTTTTGATCTCTCAAAAGAAAGAGAAGTAACTAAGTATAATTGTCACAACCCAAAAGCATACCCTAGAAGATAGGGTACAATCTTGGATTGTAACCGGCGTCGTCGACCTCTCGGAGGTCTAAGACAAGCCTCTCATATCATTCATTGCATTGGCATAGTAAATTTAGCGGAAAATTTAAAACTTTTCATAGCACATCATATGCTAGAAACATCACATCGGATATATATAAAACATAAGTCATAATACAGATTCAGACTCTAAGTCCCTTTGCCATCTTAGACTCAACAACTTTAGAGTACATTAAGGATAAAGCCCTTAAGACATAATACAAAACTATACATTACTAAATAGACTTTACAATAAGTACACTTTAGGACATCCTTGAACTTAAGGATTCCTTTCTTGAGCTTGGGAAATCACCTATCAAGATCCTCAATCATAGACCTTCTTTAAGCATTCCAATACCTACACTTTGTGTAAAAAGTAAAGAAGAATGGGATTAGCACAAGAATGTACTAAGTATGGCAACCATGCAAAAACATGCATTAAAAAGGGACATTTCCTTTGAAATCATACTTCATGCCATTTTGAGTAAATCATCATAAAACCTTTATCAATATCATTTATATCATCCACTTACTTCATAGTAACACAATCAAAGGCCAAACATCATAGAAAAGCACATATAGAATATAAGTACACATAGAGGTCACTTTATAGTGAACTCACCCTTCTTAGCATTTAACTCTTTCTTTCAATTCATTAACCTCCTAAGTAATCCTTTAGGAATACTTAGTGCAATGCATCACCTTAGGAACACAAGAGAAAACCATACATAGCATCTACACAAGACAACACATGCCATCATAGAAGTATAGTACAATATACTCATAGTCAAACCAAGACTACAATATCATACATAAAGGACACATACATAATCATAAGTATTAAGGTACCCTCCTAAGACTTCCTAAGGAGTCACTTGTGCAATGTCTAGATGGGTTCATTACTTCCACCTATCCTAAGTAACTTACCTTAAGTCCTCCTAGTTAGGATCCTATTCAATTACTTCCATTGTCCATTTTACCTTTAGGGAAACCATAACCTTAACCGACATAGACCATGGGTGCTAATCATGGAATCCGGTGTCATCATATCCTTACACCGCTGGAAGGTGTTCTACCGGCCAAAGTAGAACCATCATAAACATAGCTATCGAGGTAGATTCCTCTAGCTAGTATCCTATGGTGGCAACATAGTTCAAGAACTAAGAGGTAGATATCCCTATTCATACCATATGGTAAAGTGGGCCGCTCCTCATGGGAATCCCTTAAAGTGACACATCCCTCAAACATGGGAATTATCATCACATGGGCAACTTCTAGGATGAATCTTTCCCTTTTATGGGCAAGTCATCACCTCCCATTGTCAAGTTCGCTCGGTGCTAAGTTATGTTCCCTTTATTGAAAAGCCTTTATTACGTTTATTTATAAAACATAAGCTTTAGAATATCCATCATTCATATGCTTATAGCATATTCAAGCACCTATCTAGAATTTATAGCATTCTTGGGCACCCCTCTCAAGGCCCCTCTATTAACTAGATCATCCATGTGTGTGAGTGTATATATAGATGTGAGCAAACCTTTCACATAACACATCAAGTCACACATGTTCATATATCAATGCATAAGTCTATAGGCATAACTATATGAGCAATCCTTTCATATAAACCTACTAAGACACTATACACATTCATACTTCATCATATCATATTCATAACATGTTCATATAATCATCCTTCATATGCATAAGAACCGAACCTAGGAACTATCCTATCAAGATATACATGTGCAATGCATAGAAAAGGTCCCATACCCTTGTCCATACTAGTACACCTATCAAGTCATCCTAGTAAGGGAATACAAATCATACATTCATAAACATCACCTTAGTATGCATAGTAGTAGACACTAGTGAATATGAGAACTACCTTTCATTTAGACACAATGACTTATACTACTTATAAAACGCATGTAAGTGAGAGTGTGTGTACATTAACCAACATGATCACATAATGGCTATCAATAAATCCTTAAGTCAGCCACCCTATTGGACCACATTACACTTCCAAGCACATAGCACACAACACATAATAGCATAGAAGACAAGACTATATATATACATTATAATCAAGACTCCTAACTTTAGCTATTTACACATCCATATAAGGGATACATGGGTAGAGGCTATTAACCACTTTAACACATCAATAGCAGCACCTATACAACACCCTAACATGATTATACACATGCCTATACAATAGCCACATAACCTAATTCACAACTAGAATAGGAAAGTAGGCATAAGCTTCTCATAGTATCATTTTAAGCATATGTTCATAAGTTCATCAATTTGCCTTCATGGCCATGGTCAACACATTTACAATAAAAATAAAGTGAACACCGCCACCATAAGTGGACCATACCACACAATGCCATACAAGGCTTCATCAACTTTACTATAAAGAATAGAGAAGTAGAAGAGTAAAGGAATTAAGCATTCTTACCCAATTCTCACCCTTTGATCATCATTGATCAATACACCTTATTCATCAATAAAACACTTAAATGGCAGTAGCTATATGTACTTTAAACATATAAGAAACCATGTACAAGTCGCTACAAGATTATGCCATAACATAATGAAACATATCAACATACTAGGAAAGTAGAATAACATAGGTCATTAGCTAACTTCCCTTACATTGATTTTAGATCATAGTTCATACGTATGTAAGTCTAATGCAGTAGCTAATTAGGTAAGAAATTAAGCCTAAGTCATGCATCATCTAATCACAATTCAAGATCCATCACATACTTAGCCTCTTGACTTCATAACCTAAAAGGGATCTATACCAATTCATGCAAGCCCTTCTTAATTTGTACATTAAGGATTTATACTTACAAGAATTCATCCATTACATCACCCTAAAAGAGTATCTACAGCAGTTCATACATAATCAAGAGTCTACTCAACCGATCTCACAATCGACTTCAAGACAACATATAGAAACATAGGTTATTCATGCTCAAAACTTCATATATTTATCATCATGGACTTATCATCATTAATTCAACATCATTTAGTGTCAATAACAATAACCATAAGCAATTCAACATAAGAGAATCACCAATTCATCAAGAACAAGCCATAATCACAAAACCCTTTCAAGAGCTAAACCATTTTTGGAAGGAACATGGGTTCATCATGCAATTGAAGTGAAATCACATTCAAATCATCATATTAATACTAATTCATCATCATTTAATCTTTAGAAACGTTTTGAGAAAGAACCCATGGCTAGATTGGAAGATTGGAAACTTGTTCATAAGATTTCTTTGAAAAATATTGAGAAAAACTCTCCAAGTGAAAGGTTACTTAGAGATGAAGGATCACCATACCTTAATCTTCATGAAGACCCATAAAACTTGATGAAGAACCCATGATAAGCCCATCTACAAGCTGTTCTTGAGCTTCAAAAACCATGGGGGTTCAAGAGAGAATATTTTGGAGAGGAAGGGTTCAATTTGAGTGAGGGGATTTGAGAATGGGTAAATCACGTTTTGGATGGCTTATATATACCTAAAATCACTTAATTAACCTATTATAGTCAGGTTAGGACGTGGGGTGAATTTACCATTCACCCCTTTAAGAGGCAGCACACAGGCAGTTAACTAGCAGGCCACCCGCGACGAGGCCCATGATGGGGCGTCATGGCCATGACGGGCCGTGGCAGCCTCCGTTGCAGGGGACTTAGCCAATTTCTTGGCTTAAGACCTGCCCAAGTCAAGTCTCCTTCAACGAAACCTGCTTGACGGTCCGTTGGTGGCCCAACGGTCCGTCATTGGGTCCGTCAAGGACACTGCCCAGGCAGTGTATAGGCAGCCTTGGGGTCCTTTTTTTGGGGCCTCTTGTGGGGCCCTTAAAAGTCGTACCCGGACGTTTCCAATGCTATTACAAACCTTAACATGTTATAGACCTACCACATAAGTTTCATCCAAAACAAACACCTACAAGACGTCCAAACAGCCTTGACCCCAACATGACATACGATGAAAGTCTTAGGGTCTATCTTTCGAACGTCTTGGACGTTCTTGGGCGTTTGACCTCCAAACTTCACGAAACTTCATATAATAACATTAAACATCATTTAACACCATTTCAAGACTTATTTGACTCAGTTCACACAACTTAGGCATGCATACACACATGAGGCACATAAGCAACTATTCGTCGAACGTCTTGGACGTCCCTTGACGTTCGACTTCCAAATCACTTCAAACTTTGCACACTGACTCTATATGACATAATAAGGCATTTTAGGACTTTATAACATTAAGACGAACATGTTAGGCTCTAGACACCTTATCTCATTTTCGAGGTCTTACAATATCCCCCACTTGGGAACATTCGTCCTCGAATGACACTTAGGACTCTTTAATCACATCAATGACTTCAATGCATATAAGAGCAGTTCATCACCTTTAAAATATCATCAAATCATTTTAGCACTCCATGCACACAAGTAAGCAAAACTTCGATTCACTCACCCTTAATGCATTAATCAAAGAGGCTCTTATCATGTTCATAGGAGGAACAAACTTCTCCTAATCATAACATGGTCATTGCACCTTAATTCATCAAGATAACATCTTGCAAGGCCACATATAGGCAGATTTCAACAATACTCAAAACAAGTAGTCATTCATACTTCAATGCACATAGACTTGAGTTAATTGCATTTAACAAAAATCTTCATTAGTTAGACCTAGTACCATGAAGGTCATACTCAACCATACCATGCTTAGTGGTGTCCATGGAGGAATGTCTTGCTCTTCAACACATTACATGTATCATGAGTTCACACCTTAGCAAAGCACAAGGTCAATTTCTTTAAAAATGAGAAAATCTCAACTTTCAAGCCAAGACATGCATACATTTTCTTCCTAGTGAAATCTAAATGGCAATTCACACCAAGTACATCACAACAAAATAGGAAGTCATTCCACAAATCTCTTTTCTTAACATATTACTCACCCTTAAAGTAAGCCTCATTTTGGAAAAATAACACGATTTATAGGCACACACATGTACACTTAGCTAAACATGCTTTTACTTTTCAAGAATGAGCCTACAATTTTGCATTACAAATCATCAAATCACTAAATTTTAAAGAGAGTTCACATTTTTCATTATAACAGAGACTCAACTTCCATTACAAGGCTAAACAATTTAACCTACAAGTGACTATCACCAAGTTCCTTGTCTTACCTCATAAGGTCAATTTCACAATTAGCACATTAAAATGCAAGTCAACAAGAGAAAACATGGATTTTATCAAAAATTTCTTTTCATGCCCTTTGGAAAATTCACCATGTCTCTAAGATGATGTCAATTAATTCATACCAATCATATAAAGATCATGCAATTCACACTTTATGCAAGACTATTTTCATGAACAAGCATACTAAGAATTCATATTTTCAAATTCGTGTAAGAATAGAAGGACAATGTAGACCATTTCTACCATCTCATTACTTAAACACCATCCCCCACTTAGGGTAAACCCAATTAAGAGCAAATTTAACCCAACATGTAGAGGATCTCAAATACAAATCATACTATTTAATTCACCTAAGGTCTTCCTACAATGCGATAGACACTAAGGTCATACATCATTAGCGGAAAACAACTAGGAAGTTCATACACAACAAGAAGTTTAGAAATAACTCTACAACCCATCATGTCATAAGATTCTCATCCTTCAATCTAAAAAGCAAAGATTCTTTTCCACATTCCTTATCATGTTCATATTCATAAATTCTACACATATTTCAATAACATCCAATCAAATGACAATTTAGTAGGTTCTCCAAATATATTACAATAAGTTGCCTAGTCTTTACAGTGAGCATGCTTCCAAATATCCAAAAATGCAACATTTAGACATCTAATGGAACAAGCATGGAATTATAAGATACAAAGCTCTACTAACTCATTCTTCATAAGCATGCATACTATATTTACAACTCAAGTCTCTACAAAAGACTCCAATTTATGCTAGCAACTCATCAAGTACCATTTATATACAAAGGAAAACAATGCACACTTTTAATCGCATACACTCATAGGATAGCATACCTCCATAGGTAGTCATTAAACAATCCAAGTTCAAATCCAAATATTTGGCTACTACCATACAAAATCATATAGGAATACACAATTTAAGAGAAATCACTTTAACCACTATAACTTCTAGCATGCTTCAACTATATCATGACATACATCATTCGACATAACATGCTATTTCACATAGGTTTCATATATTGCCATAAATGGCATCACATCATCAAATAAGAGATATTTCATGCATAGCAAGGTAAGATAACCAATCATAATCCTCATAGAGTTAACATGTGCAATGATCAAGTAAAGCTCCATAACTTCACTAAATCAAGTAACCTAACAAGAACTACAATTAGCACCATACTCCACTCATCCATAACATTCATGCATGGATAACTCCATATCTTTAGCACACTAGGCTATTTACATGATTATAAGCATAGAGATCATTTCATAAGCACATTCACATTTATCATCATACACATACATAGTATTAACCTCCTAAGGTCTCCATCAAGGAAAACCAGTGCAAGACATAGGTAGAGTCCCATACCCCTACCTAAGTCTAGTTAACCCTTCAAGTCGCCTTAGTTAGTATATACATCATCAAATAAGGACAAGTGTCACCTTCACACATACTCATTCAAACCATAAAACAAAGATAAGCATTTTAAACTCACCTTTTCTCCCTCAAGCATAGAGAATTCTCATAAAAGCAATCATATCTAAAAGACCATCGGACAAGAAAACATAAGAGAGAGATCTTATAGAATTAAGTTCTATGGCACGATATGAGATTGATGAAGAAGGGAAACTCTATCGTCCTATAGCCTCTCGTACCATTGAATGTGTCGCGACTCACCACCAATGATACGAGACTCTACTAGACGTGGCAATATGAGACTTCTTAGAACCTAAAACCGCTATATAAACCTCATGCTCTGATACCAAGTTTGTCACAACCCAAAAGCATACCCTAGAAGATAGGGTACAATCTTGGATTGTAACCGGCGTCGTCGACCTCTCGGAGGTCTAAGACAAGCCTCTCATATCATTCATTGCATTGGCATAGTAAATTTAGCGGAAAATTTAAAACTTTTCATAGCACATCATATGCTAGAAACATCACATCGGATATATATAAAACATAAGTCATAATACATATTTAGACTCTAAGTCCCTTTGCCATCTTAGACTCAACAACTTTAGAGTACATTAAGGATAAAGCCCTTAAGACATAATACAAAACTATACATTACTAAATAGACTTTACAATAAGTACACTTTAGGACATCCTTGAACTTAAGGATTCCTTTCTTGAGCTTGGGAAATCACCTATCAAGATCCTCAATCATAGACCTTCTTTAAGCATTCCAATACCTACACTTTGTGTAAAAAGTAAAGAAGAATGGGATTAGCACAAGAATGTACTAAGTATGGCAACCATGCAAAAACATGCATTAAAAGGGGACATTTCCTTTGAAATCATACTTCATGCCATTTTGAGTAAATCATCATAAAACCTTTATCAATATCATTTATATCATCCACTTACTTCATAGTAACACAATCAAAGGCCAAACATCATAGAAAAGCACATATAGAATATAAGTACACATAGAGGTCACTTTATAGTGAACTCACCCTTCTTAGCATTTAACTCTTTCTTTCAATTCATTAACCTCCTAAGTAATCCTTTAGGAATACTTGGTGCAATGCATCACCTTAGGAACACAAGAGAAAACCATATATAGCATCTACACAAGACAACACATGCCATCATAGAAGTATAGTACAATATAATCATAGTCAAACCAAGACTACAATATCATACATAAAGGACACATACATAATCATAAGTATTAAGGTACCCTCCTAAGACTTCCTAAGGAGTCACTTGTGCAATGTCTAGATGGGTTCATTACTTCCACCTATCCTAAGTAACTTACCTTAAGTCCTCCTAGTTAGGATCCTATTCAATTACTTCCATTGTCCATTTTACCTTTAGGGAAACCATAACCTTAACCGACATAGACCATGGGTGCTAATCATGGAATCCGGTGTCATCATATCCTTACACCGATGGAAGGTGTTCTACCGGCCAAAGTAGAACCATCATAAACATAGCTATCGAGGTAGATTCCTCTAGCTAGTATCCTATGGTGGCAACATAGTTCAAGAACTAAGAGGTAGATATCCCTATTCATACCATATGGTAAAGTGGGCCGCTCCTCATGGGAATCCCTTAAAGTGACACATCCCTCAAACATGGGAATTATCATCACATGGGCAACTTCTAGGATGAATCTTTTTCCTTTTATGGGCAAGTCATCACCTCCCATTGTCAAGTTCGCTCGGTGCTAAGTTATGTTCCCTTTATTGAAAAGCCTTTATTACGTTTATTTATAAAACATAAGCTTTAGAATATCCATCATTCATATGCTTATAGCATATTCAAGCACCTATCTAGAATTTATAGCATTCTTGGGCACCCCTCTCAAGGCCCCTCTATTAACTAGATCATCCATGTGTGTGAGTGTATATATAGATGTGAGCAAACCTTTCACATAACACATCAAGTCACACATGTTCATATATCAATGCATAAGTCTATAGGCATAACTATATGAGCAATCCTTTCATATAAACCTACTAAGACACTATACACATTCATACTTCATCATATCATATTCATAACATGTTCATATAATCATCCTTCATATGCATAAGAACCAAACCTAGGAACTATCCTATCAAGATATACATGTGCAATGCATAGACAAGGTCCCATACCCTTGTCCATACTAGTACACCTATCAAGTCATCCTAGTAAGGGAATACAAATCATACATTCATAAACATCACCTTAGTATGCATAGTAGTAGACACTAGTGAATATGAGAACTACCTTTCATTTAGACACAATGACTTATACTACTTATAAAACGCATGTAAGTGAGAGTGTGTGTACATTAACCAACATGATCACATAATGGCTATCAATAATCCTTAAGTCAGCCACCCTATTGGACCACATTACACTTCCAAGCACATAGCACACAACACATAATAGCATAGAAGACAAGACTATATATATACATTATAATCAAGACTCCTAACTTTAGCTATTTACACATCCATATAAGGGATACATGGGTAGAGGCTATTAACCACTTTAACACATCAATAGCAGCACCTATACAACACCCTAACATGATTATACACATGCCTATACAATAGCCACATAACCTAATTCACAACTAGAATAGGAAAGTAGGCATAAGCTTCTCATAGTATCATTTTAAGCATATGTTCATAAGTTCATCAATTTGCCTTCATGGCCATGGTCAACACATTTACAATAAAAATAAAGTGAACACCGCCACCATAAGTGGACCATACCACACAATGCCATACAAGGCTTCATCAACTTTACTATAAAGAATAGAGAAGTAGAAGAGTAAAGGAATTAAGCATTCTTACCCAATTCTCACCCTTTGATCATCAATGATCAATACACCTTATTCATCAATAAAACACTTAAATGGCAGTAGCTATATGTACTTTAAACATATAAGAAACCATGTACAAGTCGCTACAAGATTATGCCATAACATAATGAAACATATCAACATACTAGGAAAGTAGAATAACATAGGTCATTAGCTAACTTCCCTTACATTGATTTTAGATCATAGTTCATACGTATGTAAGTCTAAGGCAGTAGCTAATTAGGTAAGAAATCAAGCCTAAGTCATGCATCATCTAATCACAATTCAAGATCCATCACATACTTAGCCTCTTGACTTCATAACCTAAAAGGGATCTATACCAATTCATGCAAGCCCTTCTTAATTTGTACATTAAGGATTTATACTTACAAGAATTCATCCATTACATCACCCTAAAAGAGTAGCTACAGCAGTTCATACATAATCAAGAGTCTACTCAACCGATCTCACAATCGACTTCAAGACAACATATAGAAACATAGGTTATTCATGCTCAAAACTTCATATATTTATCATCATGGACTTATAATAATCAATTCAACATCATTTAGTGTCAATAACAATAACCATAAGCAATTCAACATAAGAGAATCACCAATTCATCAAGAACAAGCCATAATCACAAAACCCTTTCAAGAGCTAAACCATTTTTGGAAGGAACATGGGTTCATCATGCAATTGAAGTGAAATCACATTCAAATCATCATATTAATACTAATTCATCATCATTTAATCTTTAGAAACGTTTTGAGAAAGAACCCATGGCTAGATTGGAAGATTGGAAACTTGTTCATAAGATTTCTTTGAAAAATATTGAGAAAAACTCTCCAAGTGAAAGGTTACTTAGAGATGAAGGATCACCATACCTTAATCTTCATGAAGACCCATAAAACTTGATGAAGAACCCATGATAACCCCATCTACAAGCTGTTCTTGAGCTTCAAAAACCATGGGGGTTCAAGAGAGAATATTTTGGAGAGGAAGGGTTCAATTTGAGTGAGGGGATTTGAGAATGGGTAAATCACGTTTTGGATGGCTTATATATATACCTAAAATCACTTAAATTAACCTATTATAGTCAGGTTAGGACGTGGGGTGAATTTACCATTCACCCCTTTAAGAGGCAGCACACAGGCAGTTAACTAGCAGGCCACCCGCGACGAGGCCCATGACGGGGCGTCATGGCCATGACGGGCCGTGGCAGCCTCCGTCGCAGGGGACTTAGCCAATTTCTTGGCTTAAGACCTGCCCAAGTCAAGTCTCCTTCAACGAAACCTTCTTGACGGTCCGTTGGTGGCTTGACGGTCCGTTGGTGGCCCAACGGTCCGTCATTGGGTCCGTCAAGGACACTGCCCAGGCAGTGTATAGGCAACCTTGGGGTCCTTTTTTGGGGCCTCTTGTGGGGCCCTTTAGAAGTCGTACCCGGACGTTTCCAATGCTATTACAAACCTTAACATGTTATAGACCTACCACATAAGTTTCATCCAAAACAAACACCTACAAGACGTCCAAACAGCCTTGACCCCAACATGACATACGATGAAAGTCTTAGGGTCTATCTTTCGAACGTCTTGGACGTTCTTGGGCGTTTGACCTCCAAACTTCATGAAACTTCATATAATAACATTAAACATAATTTAACACCATTTCAAGACTTATTTGACTCAGTTCACACAACTTAGGCATGCATACACACATGAGGCACATAAGCGACTATTCGTCGAACGTCTTGGACGTCCCTTGACGTTCGACTTCCAAATCACTTCAAACTTTGCACACTGACTCTATATGACATAATAAGGAATTTTAGGACTTTATAACTTTAAGACGAACATGTTAGGCTCTAGACACCTTATCTCATTTTCGAGGTCTTACAAGAATAAGTTGTGGTGAAACTGCCAACATCTTTAGTTTGGTTTCTCTTTGGCCTTAATGATTCAATATTACCAGATTTTATGGAGTATGCAAAATGTAGCAAACGAAAGAGCATCTTGTTATCTGTAATTAATTGAACAAAATTTGTATCAGTGATGAATTAAACAAGTAATCTAATTGTAACAAATTAACAAATAAACTGTAAAATAAATTAAACTTGTATTAAAAGTGTATTATACAAATATAAAAAATGAACTAAAAGAGAGAATAATCATGAATAAAAATGTAACTAATGAAAAAACAGACGTTGATCTATAGAGTGAAATACACTTGTATCAATAATGAATTAAATAAGTAATTCAATAGTAACAAATCAACCAATAAGCTGAAAAATAAATTAAATTTGCATTAAAGTGTATTACACAATATTAAAATTGAATTAGAAGAGAGAATTAAGAATGAATGAAAAGTTTAAGTAACGAAAGACAAGACAATGATCTATAGACTAAATTAAACTTGTATTATTCATAAATAAAATAAGTATTATATGTGTCTTATAAACTATTTTGGTTTGTATCACTAAGAACATGAGTGAGTAATATTTGCAATATGTATTAAAAA
Source organism: Solanum sitiens (assembly GCA_016801875.1). Taxonomy (NCBI): domain Eukaryota; kingdom Viridiplantae; phylum Streptophyta; class Magnoliopsida; order Solanales; family Solanaceae; genus Solanum; species Solanum sitiens. Next base: position 2,711,747 of record JABWTJ010000014.1, on the reverse strand, counting down.
TGTAGTTTGCATGTATTATAAATGTATTATAAGTGGGTTACCTAAATCATTTGGTTAATATCACTAAGAAGAGAGTGAAGTTTGAAATATGTAGCAGGAAAAATGCACAAGTACCCCCCTAGACTTTGACTAAAATCTGAGAGACACACCTTAACTAAACTAAGGTCCTATTACCCCCCTGAATTTTTTTTTAATAATTTTATGCACGTTTTTGACTTACGTGACATTCAAATATCTACCATGTGCCTCAATTGTGTGGAGTCACAAAGTGTGCCTTGTCAGACAAAAGGTGTATAAAATTACAAAAAAAAAAAGTTTAGGGGGGTAATAGGACCTTAGTAAGTTAAGGTGTGTCTCTGAGATTTCGGTCATACTCTAGGGGGATACTTGTGCATTTTCCCTATATATTTATAAATGTATTTTTCATGAATAAAACTTATATTACATGTGTCTTATAATTATTTTGATTTGTATCACTTGGAAAATAAGTGACGGTTGCAAAATGTATTTAAAATGTATTGTGCTTGTCTATAAATGTATTATTAGTGTTATCTAAATTATTCTTGTTGGTATCTGTAAGAAAGGAGTGAAGCCTGCAATATGTATTATAAATGTATGATTCATGAATAAAACATCTATCATATGTATCTTATAAATTATTTTTGGTTTGTATCACTAAGAAGATGAGTGGTGTTTGTAATATGTATTAAAAATGTATTGTGCATGTATTATAAATGTATTATAAGTGTGCTACCTAAATAATTTTAATTGATATCATTACAAAGGGAGTGAAGTTTGCAATATGTATTATAAATATTTTTTCATGATTTTAATATAATTGTGAAACATATCAAAACAACTTTAATACAAATGTGATATAGTTACGTAAATTTTATCCTTTTCGAGCTTCAATCTAATATTTCTCCTAAAATCAATTCTAAACTTAAAACAACCCTCTTAAAATTGAGATATAAACTACAAACGATATTTCAATTATTTGTAGGAACAACTTATCCAAACTAATTACAAATGAAAGAGACTGAATAAAACTTATATCAAAAACTAATTAGACAAGTAATTTAATCAAAACAACATAATAAAATGTCAAATGAATTAAACTTGAATTAAAAATATATCACACACATATTAGAGTTGAATTGGAAGTGAATCAAACATATTTACAAAATGTAGCAAATGAAAGAGTATTTTGTGATATGTAAATTGAATAAAACTTGTATCAATAATGAATTAGATAAATAATGCAATCGTAACAAATCAACCAATAAGTTGCAGAATGAATTAACTGTATTAAAAGTGTATCACACATATATTAAAGTTAACTTAGAAGAGAAAGTTAAGCATGAATAAAAAATGTAACTAACGAAAGACCAGACAATGTTCTATAGAGTAAATTAAACTTGTATCAATAATGAATTAAATAAGTAATCTAACAATAACAAATAACAAACTAAGAAATGAATTAAATTGCATTAAAAGTGTATTACACAATATCAAAGTTGAATTACAAGAGAAAATTAAGAATAAATAAAAAACGTAACTAACGAAAGACAATACAATAATCTATAGACTGAATTAAACTTGTATTATTAGTGAATAAAATGTATTGTTTATGACTTTAATATAATTTTAATATAATTATAAAACATATCTAATACAACTTTAATACAATTGCGATATGATTCCATAAAATTAACCTTTTTTGAGTTTCAATCTAATATTTCTCCTAAAATCAATTATAAACTTAACCAAACCCTCTTAAAATTGAGTTATAAACTTCAAACGACACTTTTAATTATTTGTAGGAACAATCTCTCAAAACTTATCACAAATTCGTACAATTCAAATAATTAATTTAAAATTTGAGGTTTTATAATAACCATCAATGGTGAGTTTTGCTGCTTTAATTTTTAGATATTTTAAATTTCTGCTTAAAAACATAATTTTGTGCAATTTTTTTGTGTTTCTGTTTCTCTTCTCATCGTGTTTGGATAAAAATGGTGAAATATGGGCAAAACAGATTTGAGGATAATAATTTAAATGAAAATTAAAGAAGAAAGAAGAAGAACAAAAAGGAGAAGAAAAGTAGGAAGACAAAGTGACTAAGAAAGAGACGAAAAAGAAGAGAAGTAAGAGAAAAAAGTGCACATACAGAGACAAGCGAAGATAGACTATACAATTTTTTTAATTCCAAAAAAATGTTATATTTAGTTAGCAAAATTATATTGCCATAGATGGTACATATTTTTTTAAAGTAGCGTATTTATGTGATTTCCACTTTAAAATTAGTGTGAGATAGGCGGGTTGGAGATATATGTGATTTTATGCGGATTCAAACTTAATTTTAACTTTTTATATGCTATAACAGTGATACAACATTATTTATTAAGATAAATTTCCTTAAAAACTACTAAATTTTTTCAAGATAGTAAATAATAATGGGAAAATTGTATATAATAGCAAACTATTAATTTAAAGGTAAACGCTATAGCAAATTGTTGCTATTTTGCCTCTCTCCTGGTAAATCTCGCTCGCCACTCTCGTTCTCTCTCTTGCCTTTATACAAACACAAATGTATAAAATGTGTTTTTGTTTGTATAAAATGAGAGAAAATTATATATATACATATATTCTCGTTTCCCTCTCTCCCCTCTCCCAGATCTCTCTCGCTCACTCGCCTCTCTCACTTTACACAAAAAGGGAAATGTATAAAATATGTTTGTGTTTGTATAAAACGAGAAAAAATTATATGTATACATGCATTTTCGTTCCCCTCTCTCCCCTCTCCCAGATCTCGCTCGCCACTCTCGCATATCTCGCTCGCTCACTCGCCTCCCTCACTTTATACAAACACAAATATCCATTGTGTTTGTGTTTGTATAAAGCGACAAAAAATTATATATACAGATACAAATGCATATATTTTCGTCATATACACTTGTGATTATACAAATACGATCTTTTCCTGCTCAGTTTTCTTTTATCTTTCTCTCTTTGTCGCTTTATACAAACACATATTATACAATTGAGCTTTTGTATATGTATATCAAAGCAGATTATACAACTGCTTTCTTTTGTATATGTATTACGAAATAATACAACTACTTTCTTTTGTATATGTATAGAGAAATTATACAACTGATTTCTTTTGTATATGTATAGCAATATATACATATTTATGTTTGCTATGTAGCGCAATTATGCAAACTATAGCTATAACATACGAATATGATTTTTATGTTTGATATATGTGAAAGTTGCTCAATAAAATGGCTCCATAAAAATTAATACAATTTCTTACATGTTTCCCAATTTACCTCTAAAAATTTGAATTTTAAGTTATTGTTTATTAAATTAATACAACTTAATGAAAAAAGAAAATATTTAAAAAATTATGCGGAGGGGGTGGTCATCCCCAATCATGTCTAATAACGTTTTCGGCTAAAAACATCCCTCAAATATGACTCAAATATAATGTACATCCTTATATTATCAAAGTGGGCAAAAATTATCCTTATACTATTCAAATAATAACAAGAATCATCCTTCAGTCAATTTTTTATTAAAAAACTGATTGAACCAGTAGATAAAATATCTTATTTTTTAATTTGGTCATGTCTTAACCACGATGAGAAGATCAAAGTTATGTAAAATTAATAAGGATATTGATAGGAAATGAATCTTTCATTCCTAGAATTTAATTTTTGTGTGTTATCAGCTTAAAGGTTTATTGCATTATCAAGTAAATTGACTTGCAACTATACACAAGTCTTGAAATATTTATACAGTACGTTCGATACTTAGAAAGATTATATAAAAAATTTCATTCTAAAAATATTACGCCCAATTAATTAGAGATTTTTTGAATAAAATATTTAGTAAGTATGTACGTTATATACAATGCAATTCACATTTCATACAATGTATATAAATGTTGAAAATTTAGTGAAATTACGTAGAGTTTTATTATGAAAATAAAAAAATAATTACTTTATTTGAAAATTTTGAAGCCGGAGTTTGTATTTGGCTATACTTTTTACAAATAATATTTAGAATTTGAATATATTCTGTCTGAATATAATTTAAACCCACAATTTCTAAAAATTAAAAAAAAAAACGTGACTAGCTTAACCATGCGTACATTTTTCAATTCAACTTGACACATTTTTTTTGTTGGTGGCATGAGTTTCTTAAAAAATTAGACAGAATGATGAAAGTTGCAACTTTTTGGATAGTGCAAGAATGTTTTTTGTTCACTTATATAATACAAGGATGTACTTTAGGTTTAAGTCATACTTCAGGGATGATTTTAGCCAAAACTCTCTAATTACACCTTAATTTCTAGTTTATAGCACAACCACAATTACATAATTTATTTCTTTTATTTTATTTTGTAAAATTCAATACAAAAATAAAATATACAAAAATAAAACAAAATACTTTTATATGAAGATGTGATAAGTTTTAATGTGTGGTAAATTTTTTGCTTCTCTTTGAAAATTGAATATTATAATTATTCATTATTATATACATCAATTTAATATTGATTAAATTGCTTATCAAACAAACACATAAAAGCAATAAAACAAGAGTAACTTTCACAGATAACTATCATAATCAAATTAATTACTCTCCTCAGCTAATGTTTCCATAATTACTAATTGTAGATATATTTTAAAGTTGATACAACGGTGAATGGTTGTACAATTCTATTTTTTTTCAAAGTTTTATACAAAATTGAATTCAAAATTTTTAAAGCTATGTCGGTAATCTCGGCTAGGAAAAGTTATAAAATTCATTAATTCACAGAATATTAGCTCGTTAGACTTTCCTACCAGTTATATTTTCTTCGTACAATTCAATTGATTTCATCTTCGTACATCCAATCGAATCTCGGTGGCAACTCACTTTTCTCAGCTAGAAACGTATATTTGATTTGCATTGATTCGTATTTTTGATTTGCATTCACGTAGATGAAGAACTTGAAAAGACAGAGCAATTGAACTGGCTTGTATATGTAATTATAAAAAATCTCCATTAATAATTGAAGTTTCATTCTAACAGTTGTTTGCAATTGTATTTTAATAAATCTAGAATAAACTACTTTTTATCCATTTTATAATTACTTCATTGATAATTGGCGTTTTGATTGAAGAATGTATATTCAATTGTATTTAAATTGATCGAGACAGACGACTTGATATCTGCAATTTGAGTATGTAAATGTATTATAATAGAAATTAATTGTATAATCTACTTAGTTTATGTCAAATTGTATATGTTCATAATTGTATAAATGTATTTTCATCAATGATTGTTTATAAACTTGTATGTTTTTTATATGTATAATTTTACATTATTTATAGAATCATATAAGTTAGTGTTTGTATGTGTACAATTAGACTTGATGAGATTAGTGTTTATATGTTTATAATTGGTTGTTGGGTGTAAATTATGTGAAAAGGTTATTTGTATAAGTTCACTAATTACGTTTATAGTTGTATAATTGACATAAATTTAATTTGTGGACTTGTATAATTTGATTGTTGACATGTACATTTTGTATATGTATAATTTTACATTATTTAGTTTGTGGAAAAGTTGTTTGGTGAGTGTGTGTTTGTATATTTTTGATACCTGTTTGTATATGTATACATGAGCTATTTCTATTTGTACATGAATGTCTTTCATCGGTATTTTGGTAATATATTCTGAAAAATGAGATAATGCAAATTGTTACATTGACTATGTTATCGAGGGGGTAGTTTTTAGAGAAAATACTTCTACAACTATATGAATTTATACAACAACAAACCTCAAGAGTACATGTGAAAACAATAAATATACAATAATAGATCCGAACTTGAAGAGTTTATACAAATAATATTATACAATTTGAATAGCAATTATACCATTATTATACAACTATTTGGGTACAAATTTGACCCAAACCAAACCCAAATACAAAGAAATATAGTAAAATATAATTTATTTGAAAACTAAAATGAGATTTCCTTTTACCTCATAAATAGACAATTGAATTCGTATATACAAATATGAATTTGTATGAAAATATACAATAAATTGTAGATCCAAACTTAAAAGTTTATACAAAAATTATTTTATATAAATTACCTCAACTATTTCACCATCTTCATCGTTAGATATACAAATCTGAAAAATCAAAAGAAATCTCAGTGATATACAAATACAAACCGAAAAATGATGAAATTGCAAAAAAAAAAATGCAAAGAGAATTTAATTGTAAAAATTACCTATAAATCAGAATCACGACTGGGAGGGAATGAATGAAAATTTTCAAAATTTGAAATCAATTTTGATTGAGAGAATAAAGGAGAAAATAAGGGGAAATGATTGAAGAGAAAGAATGGACCCATTCTATATAAGAAAAAGGGTGTTGTACACGGTTATATATTTAAGAAGAATTGAAAAACGTAATTACCGAGAATAAATGGTTGTGAATGATAATATAAACAAACATTAGCTATGGTGCGTAATTAAATAATATAAATTTGCTTACCTACGTAATTTTCCTGTCAGTACGTATTTCATAAAAATACACTTGTCTTATAACTCCTTGAACAACTTGAAAGTAATATTATTACCTTCTTCTTTTTTTATTAACTCCAGTTATTAAAAAAAATAACAATTCTTACTTGCCAATCTCGAATATTCACATATTAAATATTATAAATTGTAAGAATAAATATAAGAAAATATTATTCTTTCATAAATAAATAAAAAATCTTTCCAAAATCCTCACCCAAACTCTTCCCCATCCCTACTTACTTTTCGCCTTTTCCTAATCTTGTTCACCAAATAAAAAACATCAGTAACCTTCATTAAGAAATGAAAAACAAGAAACAATTCACTATTTTGGTTTATTTATTATTTTAATTTTAGAAAAATAGTTATCATATTTTATTTTTCTATCCTTGAAATTATATAAATATATTTATGGGTAGTATCAGGGGCGGACCCAGTAAGTGGGTTTCGGGTGCTCGAGCACCCATTGACTCCGATTTTTTTTGTATATATACATATATATATATATATATATATATATATATATATATATATATATATATAAAATATAATAAATTCGTATTTAAAAATTAAATGAGCACCCATAGTATGAAAGCAGTCATGGGCGCGCTGGTTTACACATGGAAAAACGAGGCCCACAAAGCACATTGTCAGGGTTCAAATCCCACCCGCCCCATTCTTTTTTTCTTTTTTTTTTGCAGCGAATTTTGCATCCTTTTTTTCTTTTCTTTTTTAATTTTTTTCCCTTTTCTATCTAATTAAGGGCTTCTTTTTTAACCTTTTTTTTTCTTTTTTTTTCTTACACTTTTTCCTTTTCCTAGGGTTTTTTTGTTTTTATTTATTTTTATTGAAGAGTTTCAGTTAGTATAGTTTATACTATGTGATTGCTAAAATATTTTTGTTAAAGGAAGTGGGCACCCACAATTTTTAAATCCTAGATCCGCCACTGGGTAGTATCTTATGATTGAGTTATTGAACATAATAGTGATTAATCGTAATTGTTGATGGTAACGATTGATAATTAGTAGTGAAATAATAGGTGGTGAATGATGATGGTCGTTAGAGGTATATAATGTTGACTAATGATAGTAACTATTGATAGTGATTAGTAGGATGTAGTAATGGGTTATGGTATTGACTGTAATGATGGCTGATGTTAATTGTCACCCCCAGCCTACACCCTGGACGTGCCGGCACCCAATGACCATTGCTAGCTTTGAGTGAACTCTTGGTCTACACTTAACTCAGCGGAAGACTTAAACATAAAATAAAAGTCAAGAAATAACTTTAAAGATAATAAATGGACAAAGTGGCAACCCAAGTCTTAGTCGATTACAAGTGAAAGGAAAAGACAAAAAAAACTACTATCATACGTCTATGAAGCCTCTAAAATAATGAGGGATGTCGGGACAGGACCCCAATCATCCTAACAACTGAAAACTAAAACAAGTGACTGAATGCTAAAGATTTCTTACGGAATGAAGGGAGGCTCACCAACTGACTTTGAGCTGCTCACTGGATCAACGGTACACCGAATGCTAATCCTAGTTACCTGCATCTCCATCATGATACGATGCAGGCCAACTGACATCAGTACATTGAATGTATGAGTATACTAGTTGGGATGCTAACAACACTTAAGCTTGAAAAGAATTAAGAAGGAACACTTACCTTGACTCTGCTCAACTCATGAATAACTAACTCATTTCAATATAATACAATTTAAAGATAAGTGCAATATAAAGAAAAGTTGTCTAAAAAATTTGTTGTAAAGTTTGAATATATATAAGGATACAATTAACTCTGAGATGTATGTAAAAATACAAATAAACGGATGTATATAAAAATACAATAACTGATGTGGGAGTTTCTCTAACCGACAACCATCACTTAAGAGCTACAGTGATGATAAAGCGATCTACCTCTTGCTGCCAGCGTATCCTATACCCGGCCAAGGATATAAGTCCTGAACTGCCTAGTGGATCTACTAGTCTACTATGAAAAGGGTTAATCTAAAAAGTATGAACCTTTTTTACCCATGGTGGCTACATGGTTTACGGGGGTTGTGAGTTATCTAAACTCTCCCCCATATCAGTGCTCAATACTACTCCCAAAAATATGTTGGCTCTTATGTTTTAAGGACATAATAAATCTGTGGTTTTGAGATTAGTGCTCAAAATACTTAGCTCAAAGCTATCTTGAAAATCATATTTTCCCTACTTGCTTATTTTATAAAGCTATAGGTCTTTTCTGAACACTTGCCATAAGGCTCCTTGGAAATCAAAGTTCCCTTACGAGTTAAATGTTGAAACATTTTAAGTCTCTATGGGAATACTTAGTCCCCTTATACCTTTGAAGAAAAGAACTTCAACATACTCTTTACTTAGCTTGAAAAATGAGTCTTAAAACTAAGTTAAAATGTTTAAATAATACTCTTGGAAACCTTTCAGAACTTTACTTTAACTTACTTCTTAGCTTTAGACTTGACTTCATAACTTTCTTGACTTTGATCTTAACTTTTCTTGATTTGAATTATCGATTCAAGGTTCATGATATCATATTTATGGATGATTTCATGATGTTTAGATGTAACTTAGAGTGTTGGAATCAACTAAGAAGTGTGGGTACATCACTTGGGAACTAGTACGAAAAGATGGGGAAAGAACGGGGTACCCAGGCATCCTTGGCGCTCTGAGAGGCGTGGAGTGCTAAAGCCTAACGAACAGAGTCTGTCTTGAGGGACTCTAGCTGGCGCGGCGTGCCAGAGCATGACGGACAGAGACTCTCCTGAGGGGCTCTGGTTGGTGTGGCACCCCAGGGTTTGTCAGACGAGCGTTTTGACTTTTCTTCTCTGCTTTTCATCTCTAAATTCTCTTAACTTCCATGGATCTCACCCCAATCACTTAGGATCACTAATAACCTCAATACCCAAAATATTAGACTCGAAAGACAACCCGAAAATACGAATCCAATCAACTAAAAGCATACTATAACTCAACAAACAAGAATTTAACTAGGGTTTGGCAAACACCGGAAAATCGAAACACCAAAACGAACCGAATATTTTTAGTATTTCGGTTTTCGATTTGGTATTCGGTAAACATTTTTGTATTTTTTGGTATTTTGATTCAGTTTTCGATATGTAATTTTGTGTTATTTGGTACTTTGGTTTACCGGCATATATTATAATATAATATATATTTATATTATATTAATTATTAATGTTAAATAATAAATATTATAATTTAAAATAAAAATTAAAAAGTGAAAGACACTTCTTTGATGTAACTATTTTTAGCCCATTAAGTTGAAAAAACAAACAAAAAAATTGTACAATTTTATATTTTAAAAAGCCCACTAAGCAGGCCATTAAAAAGATCGAAATAACAAAAATGAACCTAAATAATATAAACCGAACCAAAATAATAAAAATCGAACCGAACCAAATTATTTCGGTTTGGTGTTCGATACATGTTGTACAAGAAGCGAAAACCGAAAAAACCGGAAAAAAATCAAAACCCAACCGAATTACCGAATGCCCACCCATAAATTTAACCAGTGTTCTTCAAGAACTTCAATGTTCATCATTCAATCTATTCAAACTTCGCTGAATTAAACAAATTGGTGTATAGGTTAACTAACCCAACACATAAAGATCTCACATACCTTAATAGGGATCACCCCCGACGAATTCCACTCGACGATCTTGGCGTTTTTGATGAATTCTTGACCTTTCTCCCTTCTCCTTCTTCTCTTCTCTTTTCTCCCAAGCCCTAAGCGTGAATAATTTTTCTAAAACTGACTTAAGGCTTAGTTTTACCCCTAATAAAAATTTAAAACAAGTTAGGAAATAGTTGGGTGAAATGACAAGCTTACCTTTACTTAAATCTAGATTGGGACCTTCCTCAATCCAACAGCCCAACTTTCGATAGGCATATCTTCCTCATACAATATCGAAAATGCACAAAATTAACAGGGTTGAAAAGATCCTCCAAGGTATTTACAACCATATAATGAACTAAATCTAACTCATCCTGAGCTAGAAGTTATGACCGTTTGAAAATGACCAAAAACTCACATTCTTGACTTAGAAAATTTTCCTGATTTTTCCTATGCTTTCAAAAATGATAAATTTTAGTTTCTTAGCAATTTCTTGGCTATTACGAGTTATGAGATATTACAATATATCCTCCTTGGGAACATTCATCCTCGAATGAGATTTCTTTCACTATGCTAAGAATAGTAACATCAAGTTCAACACTTAAAAATACAAAAGTAAACAACATTATGCCTACTCATAGTTCATACAGTACTAAATGGAAAATTACTACATTGATCTGCATTTTCTCCGAATTCAAAGAGATGTGGATATCTCTTCTTCATATCCTCTTCAGCTTCCCAAGTCGCTTCTTCAATAAATTGGTTCCTCAAAAGGACCTTAACTGACGCAACTTCCTTTGTCCTCAACTTGCAAACTTGGCCATCTAAAATCTGAACCGGAATATCTTCATAGGACAAGCTATCCTTAATCCCAACATTCTCAGTCGGTACAATCAATGAAGGATCACCTATGCACTTCTTCTACACAGAGATATGAAATACCAGATGAACCACGGCTAACTCTTGTGGTAGCTCCAACTCATAAGCTACATTGTCAATTCTCTTGGATATTGTATAAGGTCCAATATACCAAGGACTATGTTTCCCCTTTTTACCAAACCTCATAACACCCTTCATGGGTGAAACTTTCATATATACCCAGTCATCCACCTCAAACTCCAATGGCCTTCTCCTCACATCTGTGTAGGACTTCTGACGACTCTGTGCCGTCTTCAATCTCTCTTGAATCACCTCCACCTTCTCCATGGCTTGGTGAACTAGATATGGTCCTATCAACCCTGCCTCACCAACTTTGAATCACCAATAGGAGATCTGTATCTTCTCCCATAAAGAGATTCATATGGAGCCATTTGGATGCTCGAACGGTAGTTGTTGTTGTAAGCAAATTCAATGAGAGGTAGGTGGTCATCCCAATTCCCCTTGAAATCGATCACACAAGAACTCAAGATGTCTTATAAAGTCTGGATGGTACGCTCGCGTGTCCATCCGTCTGAGGATGAAAAGTAGTGCTTAAGTTCACCTTTGAAACTAAATCCTTTTGGAAAGACTTCTACAACTGAGCAGTAAATTGTGCACCTCTATCTGAAATAATGATAAGGGAACTCCATGAAGTCTTACCACTTCTTGCATGTACAACTTAGCATAATCCTACGCCGAATGAGTGGTCTTTACCGGAAATAAGTGGGTTGATTTTGTCATTCTATCGACAATCACCCAAATTGAATCATGCTCTACGATACTTTGGCAAGCATGTGATGAAGTCCATATTAATCATCTACCATTTCCATTCCGGAAGTTCTATATTCTGAGCCAAACCTCTATGCCTTTGGTGTTCTACTTTCACTTGCTGACAATTTGAGCATTTGTCAACAAACTCAACAATGTCTTTCTTCATACTTTCCCACCAGTATACCTCTCTCAAATTGCAGTACATATTGGTGGAACCTGGATAAATGGAATATATAGAGTTATAAGCCTACTCCATGATCCTCTCTGGTAGTCCATCCACCCTAGGTACACACAATCTACCTTGATACTTCAGTACACCATCTCCCCCTTGTTCAAAAGCCAATACTCTTTGCTTATGAATATTCGCCTTCAAATAGGCTAAGCCCACCTGCTACACAATCGAAGAAGAAGTCTTGTGAAATGAAAAGTAAGCACTCTTATCTTTGTTGATCAACTGACCTGAGATTTCCTCATATTTCCTCGACACTTCCATAATAAGATCAAGAGATAATTTATTTTCTGAAGTGAATATTATAGTGTCATCTACATAAGGCAGGTGATTTAGCTTCTCACTCCATCTTGGTAAGCCATATCCCTTATACAAACTATTGTCAAACAAGGCATTCAGAGATTTGGACAACACTTTTGCGGATAGAATAGATAGAGCTAGAGATAAGGGATCTCCTTGCTTCACTCCCTAGTAGAGTGAAAAAATCTATGATTTTACCCATTTAAAATAATATAGTACCAGGTCTTTACTATTAATCTTCATACCATGACGGTAAAAATCTCACTGAAACCCATCTTTCTTAGCACATTAGATAAATATAGCCAGGATACCCTATTATAAGTCTTGATAATATTTAGTTTGATAACAACATTAGAAGCTTACCTCTTTTTCTTATATCAGTCACAATCTCTTGAATTAGCAACACATTCTGAAGTATGCATCTTTCTTTAACAAATCCATCTTGAGTAGGAGATATGAACTTAGTTAGAATGTCATCTATTCTTCCATGTACTACTCTACAGATGGTCCTATTAGTCAAATTATTGAGGCTTATAGGCCTTAGATCTGAAAATGAATTGACCAACTTCTTTTTAGGTAATAGTACTTGATTTGTATGTGTGATCGACTTGGCAGGTATCACTATTAAAAAAGGTCTTTTCTACCCTATAAACATCATAACCAACAATGTCCCAACATGATTGAAAGAAATTAATGTTCAAGTCATCAAGTCCACTTGCACTTGATCCCTCCAATTGGAAAATATATATTTTTTCACCACCTCCATTGTTGGTATCATTAAAAACTTCTCATTATCCCCCGATTTATCAAATTTGGTATACATTGTAATAAAGAAAAATCAGATTCTTCTTCACCTACTGTAAATTGTTTTTTATTACAACTTATTGTATTATCAACCATTTGATCCTCTCTTTCAAGCCATACTCTTTATGTATTTTAAATTCTCGTGATTTGAAATCTTTTCTTCTCTCATTTACTAGACTGTGAAAAAAAATACAGTAATGTTATCACCCTCTGTAAATCATGTAATTTCAACTTTCTGTCTCCAAAACTCCTCTTCATAATGAACATACTTTTTTCCTCAAAGTTTTTGTTCTTTAAATCTGACTACTTCTTCTATGATTATTAGTTGCTTGAAAATATTTCCAAAAGTGCTTTTACTCCACTAATTCAATGCAACTTTGATCTTTTCCACCTTGTGCTTGAAAATTAAAAAAATTTGGGCAACTACTTTTTAAAATTCAGAATGCTCAATCCAAAAATTCAAAAATTTAAAAGGTTTTTCAATTGTCTGATTATTATCTGATTGTTTGTTCATCTCTCTTATTATCTTTAAGAGAGTGAGCTACACTCTCTATGCCACGTTGCAAAAATAGTAAAAACTTGAATTTTGTAGTGTTAAGAGTTAATTACATTCCATTTCTATTCGTTTTCAAATTACAAAAATCCTCAAAAATATAAGAATTTCGGATATATCACTCAACGTTCCGATAATCGAGTGCTGGTACATCTCATAAAAGTGATTTATCTAAGAATTTGAGAGAGTTTGAGGAAAATATGATTTTATTTGTAATTCTTTCAAATGGTAGGAAATTCTAAAGAATATGATAGGAAATTTTAAAAAATATAGTTAAATAAGAATTTTGTAATTGAAATTAGATTTTAAAATCTTGAAAGTTAAAAGAGTAAAGAAATTGAGAGGGGAAATATTTATAGATTAATGGGGAGTAAAAAAACTTAAAAATTAAAAATATGAGATTAAAGTTTAGATTATTACTTTTTGCTGTTAGTGGCCCCATAACGGTCAAAAACTTGACAAAGAAATTCTCTAAAAGTTCATGCCTCCAATGGATATTCCTTTAGTCTTGGACTGGTTTGATCTGAGCTTCTACTGATCTGGGCCAATTTTAGATCGATCTGATTGACATCCTTAGTTTGAATTATATAAATGATCATTAAAAGGAAAACTATTTAACAACAAAACAAAAATTTAAAATTACTATTTTTGTGAGAGTTCTTGAGTTCCTCTTTCAAGTAGGTTTAATTTTCATTTTCTTTATTTTGTTAGGCCACCAGTTACATTTGTGAAGAAATCTATGTGTGACATGTGAGTTTCTATGCGCTTTCATATGAAATCATTTTTTAGTGCTTTACAAAAAAAAAAAATATTAAGTCCTTTTATAAGATATCTTCATTTATATATATATATATATATATATATATATATATATATATATATATAAGTGATCTGAAAATCATTCAAATCATAAGAAGACAAGAGATTTTATTTTGTTGTTTCCTTGTATGCTTCTACAAACACATTTTAAGACTTATATATGTGCAGTTTCTACTATTTCTCTTTATGAATTTCATATAGTTCAAAAAATAAAAATGCTCAAACACTAATAGACCTAAAGCAATAGAATCTGTGCATATATAAGTTTTAAAATGTGTTTGTAGAAGCATACAAGAAAACAACAAAGTAAGATCTCTTGTCTCCTTGCGGTTTGAATACAAGAAAATATACTTTTTAGATCACTTATGTGTAGAAAAATGAAGATATCCAATAAAAGGACATAGAACTTAAAAAAATTGTATATGACTAAAAAATGATTTGATATGAAAGTGCATAGAAACTTACATGTCACACACACATTACTACACAAATGTAACTGGTGGGCTCAAAAAAGATAAAGAAACTAAAAATTAAACATACCTGAAAGAGGAACTCGGGAACTCTCACACAAATAAGTAATTTTGATTTTTCATCTTGTTGTTGAATATTTTGTCTTTTGATGGTCATTTATATAATTCAAGCTAAAGATGTCAATCGAATCGGATCGGGTCGATACAAAGTTGGCCCAAATCAGTAAAAGCCCAGATCAAACTGGTCCAAGACTAAAGAATAGAAAAATCTAACTACACATTCTTTTTTACCTTATTTTTTATTATTTCCTACCATTTCAAAAAGTTGCAAAAATTATTTTTAATGGATATTTTAGTGTCTTTAATCATATCATATTTTGTGTTACTTTTTAAGATCAAACACTTTAAGTAGTTGTATTTTGGTAGAATTGAAGAAATATTTGAAGTACAAGTAAATTATATGTTTGTATGAATACTTTACCGGAAAAATCCAAAATAAAAAACCTGATATATTATATGTTTGTATGAAGAAATATGATCTCGGCGGCAACTCACTTTTCTCAGCTAGAAACGTATATATGATTTGCTTTGATTTGTAATTTTAATTTGCATTCACGTAGATGAAGAACTTGAAAAAACAGAGCAATTGAACTGACTTGTATACGTAGTTGTAAAAATTTTCCATTAATAATTGGAGTTTCATTCTAAAAGTTGTTTTCGATTGTAATTAACTACTTTTTATCCGTGATCGTATAATTACTTCATTGATAATTGGAGTTTTGGTTGAAGAATGTGTTTTCAATTGTATTTAAATTGATCGAGACAAACGACTTGATATCTGCAATTTGAGTATGTAAATGTATAAAAATAGAAATTAATTGTATAATCTACTTACTTTATGTCAAATTGTATACATTCATAATTGTATAAATATATTTTTATCAATGATTGTTTATAAACTTATATGTTTTGTATATGTATAATTTTACATTATTTGTAGAATCGTATGAGTTAGTGGTATGTATATATTTAGACTTGATGGGATTACTGTTTGTATGTGTATAATTGCTTGTTGGGTGTAAATTATGTGGAAAAGCTATTTGTATAAGTTCACTAATTACGTTTGTAGTTGTATAATTGACATAAATTTGATTTGTGGACTTGTATAATTTGATTGTTGACATATATATTTTTGTATATGTATAATTTTACATTATTTATTTTGTGGAATAAGTTGTCTGGTGAGTGTGTGTTTGTATATTTTTTAATTCCTGTTTGTATATGTATACATGAGTAATTTCTATTTGTACATAAATGTCTTTCATCTGTATTTTGGTAATATATTATGAAAAATGAGATGATGCAAACTATTACATTGACTACATTATCGAGGGGGTAGTTTTTAGAGAAAATACTTCTACAAATATATGAATTTATACAAACAACAAACCTCAAGAGTACATGTGAAAACAACAAATATACAATAGTGGATCCGAACTTGGAGAGTTTATACAAATAATACTATACAATTTGAATAACAAATATACAATTATTATACAACTATGGGTACAAATTTGACCCAAACCAAACCCAAATAAACTAAAATGAGATTTCCTTTTACCTTATAAATAGACAATTGGATTCGTATATACAAATATGGATTTGTATGAAAATATACAATAAATTGTAGATCCGAACTTTAAATATTTATACAAATTTATTTTATACAAATTACCTCAACTGTTTCACCATCTTCATCGTTAGATATACAAATCCGAAAAATCAAAAGAAATTTCAATGATATAAAAATACAAATCGAAAAATGATGAAATTGCAAATAAAAATGCAAAGAGAATTGTATTGTAAAATAATTACCAATAAATCGGGAATCACGATTGGGAGGGAATGAATGAAAATTTCAAAATTTGAAATCAATTTTGATGGAGAGAGAGAATAAATGAGAAAATAAGGAAAAGTGATTTAAGAGAGAGAATGGACTCATTTTATATAAGGAAAAGGGTGTTGTACACGGTTATATATTTAAGGAGAATTGAAAAACGTAATTACCGAGAATAAATGGTTATGATAATATAAAAAAAACATTAAATATGGTACGTAATTAAGTAATATAAGTTTGTTTACCTACGTAATTTTTCTGTCAGTACGTATTTCATAAAAATACATTTGTCGTATAATCCCTTGAACAACTTGAAAGTAATATTATTACCTTCTTATTTTTTTATCAAGCCCAATTATTAAAAAAATAGCTAATTGTATAGAAATGACAAACTAATAATATTAAAATAAATATAGTAGCTACCCTTTGATTTATTTGTGTTCCATAGCAAACTGTTTGCCAGTCCCTCTCTCCCTCATGTTCTCGCTCGTCACTCTCTCTCTCTCTCTCTCGCTCATTCTTGTCACTCGCCTCTCTCGCTTTGTACAATAGAATTGTATAAATTGTGTTTTTTATTGTATAAAGCGAAAGAAAATTATACAAACGCATGTAAATACATATATCTTCGTCCTATTGACTTATAATTATACAATACAAATATTTCCCTGCCTAAGTCTCTTTTGTCTTTATCGTTTTATACAAATTCAAATTGTATATAATTTCTCTCTTTCTCGTTTTATGCAATTCGATTCAATTGTATATTCCCTGCACAAGTCTCTTTTTTCCTTTCACTCTTTCTCATTTTATACAATTCAATTCAATTGTATATTACCTGCACAAGTCTCTTTTTTCTTTCTATCTTTCTCATTTTATACAAATTCAAATTGTATATAATTTCTCTCTTTCTCGTTTTATACAATTCAATCCTGCCTTTCTCGCTTTCTCGTTTTATACAATTCAAATTGTATATAATTTCTCTTTTTCTCGTTTTATACAATTCGTTTTACACAATTCGCTTCAATTGTATATGTATAGCGAATTATACATATATAAGCTTGCTATGGAGCGCAATTATGCAAACTTTGCTATATCATTCAAATATGAATTTTATGTTTGCTATATGTGAAAGTTGTCCTAAAAAATTAACAAGTCTTGCTTATCAATCTCAAATATTCAAATATTAAATATTATAAATTATAAGAATAAATATAAGAATAGACTATTTTCTCTTATATATAAGCCAACAAGAAAAGGACCAACAATGCAATACTAATTGTACAACATGCTTTGAGATGTACTGTTGTTAATTGCATTATAAAGTTGGGACTTTCTTTTATCATTTTAATAGTAAACATGTGTATTACTCTTCCTTTTACACGTGTACTGGTAATTTTCTCTTCATGAGATAAATTCATTTCTCTTTCTTCCCTCATTCATAAATAAAAATAACGAAATTGATTCATCTTCCTTCTTTCCTCTACTATCTCACCGGATGTTATCTTCATTCTCCTCTCAATCGATAATTTTCTTCCTCCATCCTCTTAACTAAGATTTTTAGATGAATGATGAGTGTAAATAATTTTTTACATGATTTTTCTCTCTAAAATTATACAATTTTCATCTTAATGATTCTCAAATCTAATCCGTTCTTTTTCTAATATTGAGCAACTTATGTTCAAATTGCGAGCTATTTATATTTTTGAGGTTTTAAAGAAATTTTCTTAATTATTGAACTTTTATCGTCTGTAATGGTCATTTGTTTTTAGGTCATTTCCTATTGGATTTGAATATGCATGTACTAATTTTTTTGTTATACTTATTCATGTTTGGATTTAGGTAGTGAGATGCGATTTTATGGATGATTTTGAATCCAAACTCAAAGATAATGGACTATTTTAGGTACTTTCTCTTCCATTTTCTTTTCTGGTTAAGAGTTGTTTGGTGAAAAATATTTCTCTGTCAATTCTGAGATTTTGTTCTGTATTGTCTTTCTTTGTTTTTTGATGGTATCTATGTTGTTATGATTGAAGATAAATGAAGATTATTATTGTACATTTACTTAGTAAAAGATACCTACTTTTCTAATAAAACCTTTTGTGTTTTAGTGGTTGATTGAAAAAACATTGGCAGATTTGATGAGAGAAGAGGAAAAGCTAACAAAGAAGTATGGATGCAATGCTCTGAATGTCTGTCGACACTAATAAGTATGGATGCAATGCTCTGAATGTCTATCGACAGTAAGAAGTATGGATGCAATACTCTGAATGTATGTCGACAATAAGTAGTATTTTAGTATTTTCAATCTTTTTGTGCTATTGAGTTGTATATATACGTTTATCAACATTATATTTTTCGTCTTTGAACTGCAACATCAAATTAGTTGTTCTTTATGTCGTCTGTATTGTTTATTAAATGTCAGAATTATTAAAGGACTAATTTGAGGAATTTTCAATTTATTAAAATGAAACAAAAAAAGGTGTCTTCCAAACAGTAGCTGAAGAGAACACATTTTCTTTTTCAGTTAATTTTTTAATTTACCATTACTTAGATAAGTAATTTTTAGAATTTATTCTCTTCCTTTAACTAAAAGTCTATTACAACAACCTAATCTTTTCCTTGGCGGACATGACTGTCATATGTTCTTTACTTGGATAAATGACATAATGTTGTGAAATGAAAATGTTGATAGTTTACTATTTGAAAGTGAATATAACTAGGCAAGTTACTAATCAAACATATCTAATTGGTTTCTTTATACTGATATATTTATAACTAATTTGTAGCTTCGATTTAATTTTTATGTTTTGGTAAAACATTTGCAATGACAATGTAATAGGTTGCGCTAATCATATGTTAATCAAGTAAGGTCAAAATCACAACATAAGAAATTTAGGAAGTCCTACAATCTTCAAAAGTAATGTCGTTATATGTTTGTCTATTAAGCTCCTCACGAATCATATTGACTTCTATATATTCTAATGATATCTTATTTAAATGATTATCCCCAAATCAGAGAGTGATCTTCAAATTTTAAGAATGATCGCACACAAGTTTGTTGAAGGAGACACACGCTATGAGTAATTTGAGCAAATCACGTATGCATACAAATTCAACTTATAGTAGTGAGTACTTTTTCTTTTCTCTTATCTTTTTTGGCTAAGAACATATTAGTAGTTGTACTTCAGCCTGCTCATCTTCTCCCCCATTTATTGTGTTTGGCTTTCTTTTGTTCTTCAATCTTTCAAACTGAAGAATTATTTATTGATGGATCACTGGTGTTTGTGTCTGGTGTAGTCTTTTAATTCTTAAAGGTAACGAGAAAGTTATAGTTATGTTCCACTATATTAGCCTATAACAGTTACTTGAGGAGGCAAAACATAAGTAATGAATTAGTGATGATTGAATTGATTAACAAGGATAGAAAAAACTACTACTAATATATAAGTTTTATATATTTTTTGTTCTCTCTACCAACATGTCACTGATGGTCCTGTTGTATTCCATTGACCTATTTGTTCAAAATTAATATGTTCCACATTTCAGTTTTGAGTAAGCATGTTATAGACCATTGAGTTTGTTAGCAGTTTCAATCCGGTATGAGTAGATTAGGATATGTTCATGTGAAATGCTCATTTGGATTTATAGATGTGCTTATGTACTTGAATTTTTTGATTTATGATGTGGGGTTCTTTTTCTTTACCCAAAATGAGTGAAAGTTGAAATTTTCGTGTTTTCATTGATTTTTCTTGAATTTCTTATTTGTTCCTTTTTTGGGTATGGGTGAATTAGATCGGAGTGGATGTAGAGGATTAATATGTTTGACTTTACTGGTTTGAGGTAGAGATTAGTTGATTTAATTGATTGATGGGGTTCTGTGAGATTAGTGCCCAAGTAATAAAAGATGATAAAGAGACCTTTTGTGGGTTTCAGGTGGACTGATGAAAGGAAAATTTGTGCTGTGTGGGTTAGGCACACTCGCGGATTTGACAGAAGACTTGGTGTTAAAGTGGAGAAAGGTGTGGTGTTTAAGTGGAGGAATGTGTAGTAGGCGGGCACCTGGTTTAGAGATTTATTGGTGATAAGATAAGGTGAATAAAGAAAACATTATTCAGGTATGATATTTGGTTTTTTAGGGGGTGGGGCGGGGTGGGGGTGGAGTGAGGAGGACAAAGAAGCTAAAGTTTTGACCTTTTTAAACTATTGATCGAGTTTTGTTGTAGGTTGTCCTAGAAATGCTACTACTGAGTACATGGATTTAACAGGTACATTTTTACCTGTGTTGATGAACTTCTCTGCCATTTGTCTCATCTATTTGTTCCTTTATAGGTAAAAGATCCTTGAAATGGTGACTTTTGCCAAATCGAAGAATGCTTTGAAGCGCGTTGAAGGTTAGTGGAGTTACTATCTTCATTGTTTCAGCAAATATGTTTTACGAATAGTACCACAACTCATCTATTCAGAAGCACCAAATCCTTTAGTTATTTTCTATTAACTTCAAGTTGTTATCTACTGTTCAGTAACATATCAAATATGTTTTCTGGAACTTTCTGAGGTACAAGATTACTTTTTGTTGATATTAATTCGTGGGTTAAACTAATCACTTCGATTTTGCTAAACCTAAACAGGAAACATATTTGCAATTATCTTGCTTTGGTGATGGTGCGAGACAATATGAGAAAGTTATGCTTTTTCAGTCTCGTTATTCGAAATGATCAAATTGTCCAAAACGGAATCGCGTCTGGCATCAACATGAAGTTTATATGCCTTTTGAATTGCCAAACGAGTTTGAATAAAAAAGTATTGTATTAGATGACTTATCTTTGATCTGTTGTAAAAGAGTATGTTATATCATAGATAATAGAACATCATGTATTAAGTTGTTGGAACAAATACTTCATATGAATCACTCGAAGAAGCTTTTTGTTCATACTTCCAAGTTGTAATGATTTTTTAATACTGATATGATGTTTGTTTCTCATCTAGTCTTTCATAAACAAAGAAAAAATCTTTCCAAACTCCTCCTCATCCCTACTTACTTTTCGCCTTTCCCTAACCTTGTTCACCAAATAAAAATCAGCAGTAACCTTCATTACGAAATGAAAAACAAGAATCAATATAATCCACTATTTTGTGTTATTTATTATTGTAATTTTAGAAAAAAATCATCATATTTTATTTTTCTAACCTTGAAATTATATAAATATATTCGGTAGTATCTTATGATAGAGTGATTGAACATAATAGAGATTAATCGTAATTATTGATTGGTAATTGATAATTAGTAGTGAAATAATAGGTGGTGAATGATGATGGTTGTTAGAGGTATATAATGTTGACTAATGATAATAATTATTGATAGTGATTACTAGGATGTAGTAATGGGTTATGGTAATGATTTTAACTGATGGCTAATGTTGATGATGATTGATTTTGGGGATTAGCGGTAGTTGTGATTGTAGTTGGGCTAAGGATCGACGTGATTGTGGATGGAAGGCAGTGATGATTGACTCGGTGGTTGTAGTTCTGGAGGTCATAGAGAATGTCACATCAACTCTTATATATGTGTATATATATATATATATATATATATATATATATATATATATATATATATATATAGAGAGAGAGAGAGAGAGAGACAGATTTTAGAAAATTAATCATCATCATTGTATTATATTCCTCTATTCTTGAAATTATATAAATATATCTATGAGCACCAAAAAGCCTTCCTCCACCTTCTTTTGAAGCAACCATGGCTAACCATCACTAATCCATTATTGTCTTTGAAAAATACTTTTTCACCGGATAAAATGGTGGTCGCAATGACCTTCTTGATCTTTTTTTTAAAAAATAATAATTCAAAATGACCTAAGTGGGCCATATTATTAATCAACAAAATAAATCCAAAAGGTCCGGCCCAAAGTGGGCATCCACCAACAAAACAAGAAAAGAAAAACGAAATAAAATCAAACAACCAAAAAAGGAATCAAATTAGGGCAAAATAAATATAGAAACTACAGACGTCTTATTTCCCTTTCATCTGGGAAATCGAACACCTCCTTTGACGAATTTCAGCTATTGATCTTCATTCTCCACACCGAGGAAGCATAGAAAACATCAGTTACGTAGCTTAACAATCAGAATCAGAAAAGACGCCGACTAATTTCATCATAGGCGGCCTCAAATCTCTTACACATGTGTCGTGACATATGACCAAACAAAAACATTCCTTGTCAATCTCATTGCCAGCCGAAGACTATGTAGCAGGTAGCATCCATCCTTTTGTGTAGATCATTAGATCGGAAATTCTTAGAATATTGACGTAAAACTTTTTTAAGCAAGCTATTTACTATGTCACTTTTGATAGAATTAGATTCTGAAGATGCTGAGACCACACATTTGCACAGTGAACAACCAGATCTAAAAGTTCTGCAATTTTTTAGGTAAACATACTATATACCTTCTCAAGACCATTGAATTAGTCTGGTTCCCAAGACTTCAAGTAGTTGTATTAAAAACTAGGGATTTGTTGTTTATCTAAGAGAATCAGTTTGAATTTCTTGTGGTAGTTGTTGCAATGAATTATAGCTTATACTACCCATTCAACAAGTAATAAAATCGGTAATTTTACTGCCTTCTCGTTGTACATGATGCACTGTACCAACACCTTTTGCCATCCAAAAATTTATCATGTCAACCTTGATTCTTAACTTCCAAGGAGTATTCCTTGTACCCTCAACCATATTCAACAAAATTTGTCTCCAATCGTACCGGAACAAAATTGTTCTTTATGCAATATTCAATCACATTCCCCAAATCCACTGCTTCTGCATATAAATTAGTGTTATCTTCAATTCTTATAACATTAGCATAAATAAAATCCCCTTCATCACTTCTCACGCAAAACCTGATGAACTTGGGCATGGGTTATGTTTAGAGGCCCCATCCGAATTACATTTAAACCATCCTCATGGAGGAAACTCCCACTTAACCAATCTAAAATGAAGAACTCACATATATTCTTCGAAGTACTGCACCATATTTTGCCAATCAATTGGTATATCCTTCAGCCAAGGATATGTCGCATTGCAAGCATATGAAGAGTGTGGCTAATATCACTTACAACTCGATTATTGTCATAAATCTCCATTAGTAACCACGTTTCCTCTTATCCATAAATGCCAGAAAATGATTTAGGAGTAGCTTGATATAATGACATAAGTTTTTCCCCATATTCAGCC